>OU015498.1:12604478-12621978 GCA_907164885.2 Dolomedes plantarius | reverse complement strand
AAATGGTTTACTACGTGTTTAGTTTTTAATATTCTAAGATAAAAATTAATAGTGCTGTACAAGATGTGATAGACAGAATTATGATAGAAATAAGGTGTTCATGATTTATAATATGTTCTATAATTAATATGGTCTATTAAATTATTTTTTCTCTTATCTGTCTCTCTTATCTCTATATTCTCTCTTATCTCTGTCATATTAAAGATAATGTTGGCTTTACATGCTAACAGTATAGATAATGTAGGCCTGAACTGAACCAGAAATCGAGGTAACCGACTGGTCTCGTCATCAGGGAGCCTAACCAAATCAGTTACCTCAAGGGGAACTTTTTGAATAGGATGCAGCTATAACCAAAAGACATCCCAAGGCCCCTAGATCCCCATTGAAACATTTAGTCAAAAGAAAATGAAAAGACACAGACAACTTACAGTAAGGGCTCAACGCACCATACATGCAAGTACACATACAATCCCAATGAAAAGCCAAATATGCGTACATACCCTAGTTCCGTAGGTGACGGTTATGGTGAAACAGCTGCCAATTTTACCCTAGTAGTTACGTCACTATAGCAAAACCATAGCGCCACACCCCACTGAAGTTTAGGCAAATGTAAGCAGAAACCCTATCCTAAACGTCTTTAAAAAATACCTGAGTCTAAATGCCATTTTTTTTAAACATTTAAATTGCCGAAATTTTTAGGGAAATTGTTCTTACTTGGGTTTTCCTCGAAAATGCTACATGCCTCCAAAAAAATCTTCAGCGTTGTTACATATGTTTTTTATTCTGTATAGTTGTGAGTAGAAGATATTATAATAAATTTTACAGTTCAAGTTGCTATGGAAATTGGTAAACGTGATAACCTCAAAGTTAAAATCTAATTCGACATCTATTCTAAGCGACATCTATTCTTTGAAATATAAAATACTAAGTCTTGACTAGTATTGTTAAAATCTAATTCGACATCTATTCTAAGCGACATCTATTCTTTGAAATATAAAATACTAAGTCTTGACTAGTATTGTTAAAATCTAATTCGACATCTATTCTTTGAAATATAAAATACTAAGTCTTGACTAGTATTGTTAAAATCTAATTCCACATCTATTCTAAGCGACATCTATTCTTTGAAATATAAAATACTAAGTCTTGACTAGTATTGTTAAAATCTAATTCGACATCTATTCTAAGCGACATCTATTCTTTGAAATATAAAATACTAAGTCTTGACTAGTATTGTTAAAATCTAATTCCACATCTATTCTTTGAAATATAAAATACTAAGCCTTCACTAGTATTATTAGAACCCAACGACATGGTTTAGAACAGTGCCTTGGTTCTCTGCGGATTTAATAAAACAAGTAAAATATTAATATCTTCAAAGATTCTGTTACTTACACATTCTCTCATTTAATAATGTCCCCCGAACATTCAGCGTAAACACAGGTTTATAAAAATATAATATATGTGGATATATGTCAAGAAAAAATATTAAAAAGGCCTTGATGTTTTATTTAACTAAAAATCATAAACAAGCAAGAAAAAATTTTAACGCTTTCATTATTGCTTTTTAAATAAGAAGCGTCAAAAATACACTTAAAACGCTTTAAAATAACAGCATGTGTAAAGCGGAACTTTTTAAAAATAATAACATACTTTTTTCGAATAAAATTCTTCCTAAAATATGATTTCAACTGTAAGAACTCGGGAAAATAGTACAAGCACAAGAAGGAAACAAAAAGAGTTTTTCATTTTATTACATGAATTTCACGACGTATTTCAAATTCTTTAGAACACCAAAATTGCCGATAAAGTTTACATATCCAGCGTTTTATACACTTAAGACATTGAAAAATAATTAAAATTTTCAAGCGAAGTCAGTTTGTGAGATGCCTTAAAAGTTATAAAAGTCGGCGCTTTTAACGTGGCAAGAATCAGAACTTGGCGAATATCCCCATATCCTCAAGTCTTGCGGATAAAGTTACAGGTGTAAGAATTCCCACATGAGATGCATGCGAGACGCTAGAACAGAGAAAAAAAAAGTCTTTTCACTATGTTCGCAATGTTTTTCCCTTGATTGGTAAACGTGAAACAAAAATTGTTATGCTTTCGTTATTGCACTTTAAGCAAAAGGAGCCAAAAAATGCATTTAAACCGATTTAAAATAACAACATGTTTAAGTACATTGCTTAATAAATAATATGGGCTTACTCTTTTTTTTCTATTAAAATTGTTTTGGGATGATGAATGACTTTTGAAATAATTTTCAAAAGAAAACAAGGAACACTTTCGAAAGAAAAATTATATTCTCTTCATCTGTTATTTTTTGTACTTCATTTGTTTGAGAAATGCAACAAGAAATGTATTAATACAAAACGTTCCCATCACAATAATTTATAAAATTTCTTAATACTCAAACATTATTCTAAATAAACTTTTCTTTTTACATCATTGATCTAATATATCAAAAGTATTTTTTTTTTACTGCTGGTAAGTTTCTAACAAGGCAAAAATGTACGCTCTCTTGTTTTGAATTTAAAAAGTGCAATTAATAATGCAAGCAAATTGAACAACTAAGTTTAAACTTTTTCCATTTGAATTTTATGGCATGTTAATTACTGCTTTTTGTGCCGCTTCCATCAATTTAAAGTGTGAGGTGCATAGATTGACTCTCTTTCATGTAATCTTAAATCTGCCACGTACGTGTAAGTAAAGCAAGTGATATATGGAACCCCCTAGAAAGTTGAATTTTTTAAATTATAAAATTAGTTTTTTTATAATTTAAAAAATTCGACTTTCTAGGGGGAATTTTTCCCTCTTTAGAAAGGGAAATTTCATACCCCCTTTGTAAGAACGGCCTTTAAGGGGTTTATATATATATATATATATATATATATATATATATATATATATATATATATATATATATATATATATATATATATATATACATATATATATATGTATGTATGTATACATATATGTATATATGTGTATATATATATATATATATATATATTATATATATTATATATATATATATTATATATATATATATATATTATATATATTATATATATATATATTATATATATATATATATATATATATATATGTATTCATTCTTGGGATACATGCTATCCCACCCCGTAAGGAAAAGGTTAACATAAAATTAGTTCTTTCTTACTACAGTCGAACCCCGTTATAGCGAACCCGGTATATAACGAACTCACGGATACCGCGAACGAAAATTTTAGTCCCGCCGTTTTCCTATTGCAGGTAATTTAATTGGTATTGTGTCAGTATAATGTAATCGATTTTAGTCTATTGAATTCATTAATGATCATTTTTAATAGATTTTATCATTTTTTAATACATCATTATTGAATACACATTGCAACTAATGAGTTATACATTTTGTGAACTCTAGCCCTTTTTCTTAAAGGTTCGGATATAACGAACCACCGGATAAAGTGAACAAAACCTTTGGTCCCTTAAAGTTCGTTATAACGGGGTTCGACTGTAATGGTTTTTTTTCTACTAAAATATTAAAATTCGTGAATTTATTATAAGTAAAGAAGAGCATGAACTTAAAATAACAGATATATAGATGCGTTCAGGCAATTTTTTTTTTCCACGTATGTTATGTTAGAACGCTCATTCAAAATCTCTGATGTCCTTGGTGGACGTGAAATTTTAGAAAGTGTTCCAACTAATGCCAAATATCGTCTTAAGGGAACGGTGGACCTTTATTTCAGCAAATCTCGTCATTGCAATACTGATTGTCTTATTGTAAATAATATATATATTTCTGTAGATTATTAGTACCAAAACAATTTTTTTCAAGTAAAAAATCATTTATGAAGCTTCTACAAAGTAATTTATAATGGGTAAGTGTAGTAATAAATTTTAAATCTGTATTTCTCAAAACAGAATTTTCAAGGTTTTTACCTTGAAAAGCATTACTTTTAAGTATCATGGAGCATTTTTTAAATGCTCCATGCTACTTAACTTTTCTTCAAAATTCATGAAATTAATAAGGAAGAATCCTGATGCTGTTTACAAAAAAACTGGGTATGCATTTTACAATTCGACTTCATTAAGGTAATTAAATTTGATTTATAACGTTTCAAAAAGCAAAATTTTGATGAAAATCGGGATGGAATTCAGAAAAAAATCTCTCAAAAATTAACTATTCGAGGGATTAAATAATTGATACCCAGATTTGTTTGTTATACAGTTTAAAGAGATTAAAATGCAAAATCGAGAAAATATCTCAAAAATTAAGTAGAAAGGAGCATTTTAAAATGCTGTTTATAAATTTCAAATTTTTAAAAAATCTTAAAATTATAATGAGATTGGAAATTTCTTTTAAGGTATTCTATTTATTTATAGTGAAATGTGTATATGTACAAAATTTCGTATCTCTATGATGAAAAGTAAAAAAAGTAAATTTTAATGTCCACCGTTCCCTTAAAGCTGCTGTGTACTAACCCTATTGGATTCGCTCACCTCAATGTTAACCTATGGAGAAAATGTGTTCAAGGATTGCCGACTTAGAGATTTTTTTTTTTTATTTGTACTCCGTAATAGAGAAAGATATTTTACGCATTCGAGAATTTTTCGTTTAAAAAAATGCAAATAATATTTTTAAATTTAAATTCTTCGGGGAAAAATATAGTGTGTTTTAAACGCTCATAAATTCCTTTGGTGGACGAAATTTATAAAATGAATCCTGTTGCAAGGTGCTGAAAAGTTCAGGCTATCTGAAAATACCATTTTTATTAGATTACTAGCTGAAAACCTGCACTTCGCTACGGAGTACATTCAAAGTAAAAACATCGGTCAATGTATGCAATTAATGTCAATATATATATAATAAATACGACGATCAATGTATATAATTGATGTAAAATATATATATATATATTTATAAAAAAATCGTAAGGGATATTTTTATAGACAAAATAATGTAGAAGAAGATATTCAAATTAAATCTAATATAAAGAATACTAAAGAATATAGTACAGTTAATATAGTACAGTTTCTAGAACATTTCTTTTACTGTATTTTAATATTTTTTTCGATAATGTCCAATCGTCTGCCGCATTATCAAGAAAAAAAAATTATTTTTTGTCTATTTAGTTTTTATGCACGTGACGATAAATTTATTGAAAGTACCAGAAAAAGAAATCACGTGATCAACATTTAATAAAATAAATTCTAAAAATTAATCTTTAAAAATTCACCAAAAATCAGAAAATCAAGGTAAAGGTTCGAAAAAGATTTCATTTTGAAGGAGTTTTTATGATCTTTCTCGTGATATAAATTTTATAACCCTCAATGTATTATTTTAAATGCAAACGTAAAAAAAGTTTAAAAAACAGCTTAAAAATTTAATTTAAAAAAATCTAAGAAGAATTTTTGAAAAATCTTTCTTAGTGCACCCTTACACTATAAGAAGAATCGCCATGCAAAATTTCAGCCCTTTAGGTCCAGCGGTTTGGTCTGTGCGTTGTATGTCAGTAAGTCAGTCAGTCAGTGAATGAATGAGTCAGTTACGGAACTGTTTTATATATATAGATTGGTATTTATGTAGCAGTCAATAGTAGACAAATTTTCTCCATAGGTTAACATTGAGGTGAGCGAATCCAATAGAGTTAGTACACAACAGCCTTAAAAGGATAGAAATGCAGAAGTTTACCATTCCTCCGTTAATTTTTCTTCAATATTTGTACCAGTACTATTTATTGTAAATCATTTCACGAGAGGAAAATATCTCTGGTTGTCGAACCCTGTAACCGCAAGAAACTTTTTTATTATAATTCAGGCAAAACTTTAGACCATAAAAACCGTTGCTGGCAGTCTATTGAGCATGCAGAACGTTGAAAGTAATACTGTAGAGAGGAATAGATATTTGCGTTTTTCTTTTATGTTTCTCTTTTGTTTTGTGATTTCTTAATTCATAATTAAATGTATGCGAAAAGAAATCGAACCATAAATTATTTTTAAAGTTATCTCGCAGTGTTTTCAATTTGGATGAGCTCATCGATTTATAGAAAAAATTATGGCACTTTATTAATTTGATGGATAATTTTCTTGGAAGTCGAGGTAAGGGTTTTTCTTGGCTAATAAGTTTTCCTAGAATCCATTATTTTAATTGAACTGAAATATCATAGATACGCTTTAGAAACTGAACTCTAGTCGAACTACCGGTTGAATTCACTAACTTCAAAACACCTTTCTCGTGAATTTGAATTTTTTCTTAGTTAAAATTTGTTTTACTCGATCTCTTAATTCTCAATTAAATGTATACGAAAAGAAATCGAAACGTAAATTATTTTTTAAAGTTATTTCGCAGTGTTTTCAATTTGGATGAGCTCATCGATTTATAGAAAAAATTATGGCATTTTATTAATTTGATGGATAATTTTCTTGGAAGTCGAGGTAATTGTTTTTCCTTGGCTAATAAGTTTTCCTAGAATCCATTATTTTAATTGAACTGAAATATCATAGGTACGCTTTAGAAACTGAACTCTAGTCAAACTACCGGTTGAATTCACTAACTTAAAAACACCTTTCTCGTGAATTTGAATTTTTTCTTAGTTAAAATTTGTTTTACTCGATGTCTTATATGGTTCTGTTTCTTATTTACCCTGTGAATCCTCTAACGGTCCAGGCACACTATAAAGTAATAGGCATAAATATAAATAATTCCTTTATTTTCTACGTAGAGGTAGACTAACATAGACCGATTTGGGGCTTCAAATAATAACACAACAGTACCGCAACTTGCGGTACTAAGAAACTGAACTTTAAAGTCGTAACGAACCCTTTCAGGCAGAATATACGTTCACTAACAATACCCGTAACCATCGGGCTCTGAAATAACTATCGAACTCGTGCAGCCACCTAGGCTAAATACTAATACGTGCTCTATCAGTTAAATACCGCTATCACCTTCAATCTAACTTTACTCGACTCTTTCGTATCTCTACTAATAGCGTAACGCACTACCGTACAAATCTCCACTCCCTTCTTGGGCTCTTGCCAACTCAGCGTGTGTCACTTAAATAGACCAGACACCTGACTCGAACTCACTTCGACTGGCCTGCACTGCGCAGCTACCAGAAATTTGCATCTGAGCAACACGCGAACTCTACACTCTTTTACATATTTATGATATACATTAAAATATTTACAATTACAACCCTTTAACAGTCACTACCCGAACGCTATGTAAATTCAATCCACTGACTTATGCACTCTTCTGTGCATAAGTCAGTAGAATAAAATGGGAAACTTCTATTAAATGCAACTTATGCACTCCAAAAAGGTCCGACTTCTAGGAAATTAATGTGTGCGTGTCTTTAGGAAGGTAAATTTCCATAATTTCTAGGCAAATTAATATATGTAGCAAAAATATGACAACAAGAAATGTACTTTAGTTTCTTAATCTACTCCTGTACAGACGTTTTGTAGTCCCTTCGAAATCAAAAACTTTATGAGTTGAGAACCTTCTATATGTTTATTATGCAAAGAAATCTTTAAAGCATTGTGAAAATAAATTCAAAGTGATGTACTGTCCTTTAAAATCACTCACGTGAATATTTCCGTCCGCATATGGGCTAAATCCAACTGATTTTTAAGACGTACAAACTGACCAATGGCGTAAGTAAGCAGAAGGGATAGGCCTACGGGCTTAAGACAAAGAAGAGGGTATTGCCCTAGAAATCGATTGTTATGCTATGTGTATAATAATTCTTGCTATTCTATTACAAGATCAATTCAAACGCAAAAACTTAGTACCTGCATAGGGATCTGTCAAAACAACTGGTTACGCTTCTGAGAGTGACATTTTTTAGGTTCGTTTAACATTCATCTACGGGTGCATTAGTCAAAGAAGTTCTCAGTTTTAAGTCTGTGTTCAATGAAGAAAGGTAAAATTATCATGTCTATGGGAAAAATAGACAAATCAATAGGTGTTTCAGACAGTCCATCTGATTAAGTCCCTTGGTCAACGAAAGACTGATATGCAATCTGAGAAAGCCGCCTTCCCAACTCACAGTAAAAGAGATGTGTCTGAAGTGATCTTCAGCATATTGTGTAGCGGAGATTTTTTAAAACATACCATAAATCAAACAAAGAGAGGAAGACCACTCTCTCTCTCTCTATTATACATATATATTATGGTAATGTGGCCCATAGCGATCAATAACCAACTTCGTGAAACAAGTTAAAACACGAAACGGAATAATTTGAGAAGGAAACTTGTTTACATATGTACAAAGGTTTTATTAAACCTTAATATATTTACAAAACATAATTTATTACAAGAATTTCCCTGGCTAACACAAGCCAAATATCCTTATCCACGGTCTCTGTTCCGAGCAAACCCGTGCAATCTCTCGAAAGATTAATCACAGACCCGGCGCACTCCAGCGCTGTCGGTCTCACACCAGTCGATCAGCTAAAAAGCCCCCCAGACAAAGAAGGGGAGTCCTTTTATCCTTTTCTTCCAATCTTTCTAGAAGAATCTAGAAGACTCCACGAATTGCTGGAACAACCTTGACTTCCGGGCCGATGGAGGTCACTTCCGCTCGTGCCCACCCTTTCAAGGAAACCTGAAATCCATTTGGGCCCGGGACATACTTCATTGTTAGTTTAATGGATGCCGCCGCTGATCGGCAACATATGTTCTGACTGCGTGAAGGAGAAAAGAAAGGTTATTTGGCGACTTTTGCACATTAGCGTTCCTTTTGATGTGCCTGCAACACATGTGGAAAACTCATCAATTCCACCGGCTGAGTCGAAATAAGAGGAGTGCCGATGTCCACGATGTGACAATATATATATGCAGTGGTACCTCGACTTACGAGTGTCTCGACTTACGAGTTTTTCGAGATACGAGCATTCTCTCGGCAGATTTTTTGCATCGAGTTACGAGCTAAAATTCGGGTTACGAGCAAGCTTCAGATACCCCACACCTAGTTTGCGCAGCGACCACCATGTGCTCAAGAAATGAGAACACTAGAAGCATATAATATTTACAACCTTTATGTACAATTATATATATAATCGCCGTTGTCTGTGTATAACACTTCAGGTCTGTACTCATCTTTCAATTGAAGCCCTCAGTAAACAAACGGCCGGTTAGGCTTAATTTCAATTTCAGATGTGGATCAGAATTTTTTCTTACCTAAAAACTAATATCTTCTCTATCAAATCACGTTTGTTCAGCCTATTTTTCTATAAAACATTCAGAACTAAAAAAAATCGGATGCTTTTAGCTGTATATTTAACAGTTTTTAAAAATCTGTTTACTTTTGCGATGAATTCTGAAAGTAAACGAACTTGAATGCGAATGAATCAAGTAGCTCAAGTATTCATATCGCGTAGTGAGCTGTAAAAAACTGGATGGCAGTCTACTACTCCAATCGCATGAAAAACTAAATAAATAAAAAATAATGAAAGGGTTTGCTTTTACAAGGTGTGGATTAAATGCAATATTGTTAGATAATTCGGGATATTTTTTAACTTTCATATACTTTTTCCATTATGACGTCATTATTAGTATTATGACGTCAAAATGACGGGTTACCTTCCAGTTATTATACAATTGTATACATATTATTCTAAGATTACTATCCAGTCAAAAACCTAGAGATTAACTCTCAACAATTATCACCCGGGGCAGCTCGATCTGACTTGAGTTGCCCTCCGAAACCGAACAGCGTCCTCTCTCGCAGAGAGATAGCGTCAATTCCCTCACCCACACTGATAATCGCCATGGGTTCTAGGGGATGGGATGACCTTGGTCCTAGGATCGCAAGCTCTCCTCCATCTACGGATTCTGAGAAAACGATCTTCGGATTCTCAGAAAGGGGAATTTGGACATTACATCACAGTGAACAATGCAACAATCGCTCAGCTTCCGTATCTGACTTTAAGGGGGTAGCTCGTAATAAAAGCGAAAGCGAGGAAAATGTGGCGATAAGATCAAAAATCTACGAATAAGATTTAATTTTTCAGTTCAGCTTTTCTCCTTCTCTTTCTTCAGCATCTTCAAGTCTGATCTCCAAGGTAAATGTTGTACAATACACTTAATAAAACAAGTTTATTGCCGTACATTCAATTTATTGCGTTTTTATACAACGTTCTTCATTTATAAGAACATTTTTCTAATTTAAAAGCATGTAACCAAAAATTGCTGTGTTTTGGGGGAGCCCGGAACGAATTAATGGCATTTCCATTGATTTCAATGGGGAAAATTGATTCGAGATAAGAGTATTTCGAGTTACGAGCTCCGTCATGGAACGAATTAAACTCGTAAGTCGAGGTACCACTGTATATATATATATATATATATATATATATATATATATATATATATATGACAAAGTTGAAAGTGAAAAACCAGTATGAGCTCTAAAGCTACTTGCAGCCAGGAACTAAAAACATGAAAAGATAAGTATTAAATATGTTTTAGACAGCGTCTCTTCATCAGCGGTGCCGATACTGTCAAAAAACCAATGGATTGTTTCTGATAAGTATGATCTAAACAATAAACATACTTAGACACCGTAAAATCCATTAGAAACAGAAGAATTGAATAACAAGTTACTTAATCAAAGAACGACAAGCCTGGCGCTAGACAAAGTGGAAGTTAAGAATAGCTATTCTTCTGCGGTTTCGAAATCGCAAGAAGGCTGACGTCACAAAACTTGCAAACTTGGAGCAAATGGAAACACGAAAGCAGACTTACTAAGGAGACTGTGTTATAAGACATATTATCCTAATTTAAATTAGTTTTTTATGACTTAGAGTTATTTTTATTATTTATTTTTTAATATTATTTTTACTTAAGTATTTAATTATTATTTATTAATTTTAATTTTTAGTAGTTATTTACTCTTATTATTCTTATTAGTTTGTATTACTAATTAATTGCTACAGAACAAGCTATTCATTAAATCTAAAACAACCAAATATGGGCTTGGAAAGACTATCAGGGTAATAATTACGTTTTAGCACATCTAACAAATCTAAAATATGCTTATTCCTATTGTCTTTAGAACAAAGCCTATTTATATATATATATATATATATATATATATATATATATATATATATATTTATACAGTCGAACCTCCATATAACGAACTTCCCTATATCGAAATTTTCTATATATCGAAAATTCTCTATATATCGAAATTTTTTTCAAGACAAATTGGGATGATACAAGGGATGGAGATGAAGAAACTTAAAAAATGCAATATGAAATTTTTCATAAAATATTTTTTGAGTAATTAGCGAGATGGTTTCGTTTGTATACCCTCACATAGTTCGTTAATGACTAATGTGCAATTTTGTGTAGCTCAGAAACTCTGCGCAGATGTTTAAAGTTTATCTTGCTTTGGTTACAGAACGTTATTCTCGGCTGCAGTTTTGTGATCATTCCAGAAAAGAAAAACATTCGTTCGTCTTTCCATTAGAAATTTTTAAATTACAAGAAGATGGTTTTTCCACCATGACTAAAAATTTTCCGCGTATCCCTGGACAGTCCAGCGCGTACCCCAAGGGGTACGCGCACGACAGGTCGAGAACCGCTGGTATCATGGTTCATACCCACCTTCCACCTCTAATCTTGCACACAATAGCGATTCCTTAAATATCCCGTAATGGAAATGCCAAGTTAGGCTCTGGCAGAAACTTTACCATTCGTCCATAAAACCCCACACTCCGGGTAAAGTGTGTTATCGTGTAATTTCGAGGCATAACTATCTTCCTTTATCATTACCTTTCAGCGTTATCCAGGGGGCGCCATAGGTAGAGAATGTCTCTCGCTGTCAAGCCGGTAATGCATTCCAAATGGAACCAGGATGTCACACGGCTTTTAATGGCATTGTTAAATTTGCCTCTCTGGGCTTTTTAACTCTGATGGATGGACGCTGGGTAATTGTTTTTGTCTCGTTTGGGAGGGAAATATTCGTAATTGGCGCCTAAGGTGTGCTTGTTTGCTTGAATGGAATGCGAAGATAACGATAAAAAAGAAAGAGACTGTCGCAGACTTGCGTCAATAGGAGATTGGGTTTTAAGTGAATATTGTTACTTTCTGAAACAAAGGCATCCAGTGACACCGCACCAGGATGTGTAAGAAGGAGGTAAATTATGACAGGATTGGCCCAAATTGGAAATCGCCAAATTTTTCATTTAGTAATTGCAGTGTTAAAAACTGATCGTAACAATATGAGACTTTATAGTTCAGTTGGTAAGAAAGAGGAATATATCAGATGGATACAAATATGACAGGAATGACCCAATTGGAATTTAAAAATTTTTTCATTTAGTAATTACAGTGTTAAAAAATGACCTTATCAATATGAAACTTTATAGTTCAGTTAATAAGAAAGAGGAATATATCAGAAGGAGGCAAATATGACACGATTGGCACCAATTGGAAATTTTTTAAATTTTTCATTTAGTAATTGCAGTGTTAAAAACTGATCTTATCAATATGAAACTTTATAGTTCAGCTGGTAAGAAAAAGGAATATATCAGAAGGAGGCAAATATGACAGGATTGACATCAATTGGAAATTTTTTTAATTTTTCATTTAGTAATTGCAGTGTTAAAAACTGATCGTAACAATATGAGACTTTATAGTTCAGTTGGTAAGAAAGAGGAATATATCAGATGGATACAAATATGACAGGAATGACCCAATTGGAATTTAAAATATTTCCATTTAATAATTACAGTGTTCAGGGCCTTTTTATCGCATGGGCAAATCGGGACTTTGCCCAGGGACCCCTGACGCTAGGGGGCCCCCAAACCCCCTTGGTCTATACACCTATAGTACTTCTAATAGTATGTTTAGCCCATGGATAGTTCTCATTTTTATAAATGTTCGTAAGGGGGGCCCCCTAAATAGCATCTGCCAGGGGCCCCCAGCGTTCACAATCAGGCCCTGATAGTGTTAAAAATTATCTTATCAAAATGAAACTTTATAGTTCAGTTAATAAGAAAGAGGAATATATCAGAAGGAGGCAAATATGACAGGATTGGCACCAATTGGAAAATTTTTAAATTTTTCATTTAGTAATTACAGTGTTAAAACTGATCGTAACAATATGAAACTTTATAGTTCAGTTGGTAAGAAAGAGGAATATATCAGAAGGATGCAATTATGACAAGATTGACCAAATTGGAATTTAAAAAAATTTTCATTTAGTAATTGCAGTGTTAAAAACTGATCTTATCAATATGAAACTTTATAGTTCAGTTGGTAAGAAAGAGGAATATATCAGATGGAGACAAATATGACAGGAATGACCCAATTGGAATTTTAAAAATTTCCATTTAGTAATTACACTGTTAAAAATGATCTTATCAATATGAAACTTTAGAGTTCAGTTAATAAGAAAGAGGAATATATCAGAAGGAGGCAAATATGACAGGATTGGCACCAATTGGAAATTTTTAAAATTTTTCATTTAGTAATTGCAGTGTTAAAAACTGATCTTATCAATATGAAACTTTATAGTTCAGATGGTAAGAAAGAGGAATATATCAGAAGGGTGCAATTATGACAAGATTGACCCAATTAGAATTTAAAAAATTTTTCATTTAGTAATTACAGTGTTAAAACTGATTTTATCAATATGAAACTTTATAGTTCAGCTGGTAAGAAAGAGGAATATATCAGAAGGATGCAAATATGACAGGAAGTATCCAATTGGAATTTTAAAAATTTTCATTTAATAATTACAGTGTTAAAAGCTGATCTTATCAGTATGAAACTTTATAGTTTAGTTGGTAAGAAAGAGGAATATATCAGATGGTAAAGATGACAAGATTGGTCCCAATTGGAATTGTCAAATTTTTCATTTTGTAATTACAGTGTTAAAACTGATCTTATCAATATGAAACTTTATATTTTAGTTGGTAAAAAGAGTAATATATCAGAAGGATACAAATACGACAGGAATGACCCAATTGGAATTTAAAAATTTTTCATTTAGTAATTATAGTGTTAAAAACTGATCTTAACAATATGAAACTTTATAGTTCAGCTGGTAAGAAAGAGGAATATATCAGATGGATGCAAATATGACAGGAATGACCCAATTGGAATTTTAAAATTTTTCATTTAGTAATTATAGTGTTAAAAACTGATCTTATCAATATGAAACTTTATAGTTCAGTTGGTAAGAAAGAGTTATATATCAGAAGGATGCAAATATGACAGGAAGTATCCAATTGGAATTTTAAAATTTTTCATTTAATAATTGCAGTGTTAATAACTGTTCTTATCAATATGAAACTTTATAGTTCAGTTCGTAAGAATGAGCAATATATCAGAAGGATGCAAATGTGACAAGAATGACTCAACTAGAATTTAAAAATTTTTCATTTAGTAATTACAATGATAAAACTTATCTTATCAATATGAAACTTTACAGTTCAGTTGGTAAGAAAGAGGAATATATCAGAAGGGGGCAAATATGACAGGAATGACCCAATTCGATTTTTTTTTAAATTTTTCATTTAGTAGTTACAGTGATAAAACTAATCTTATCCAACTAAACCGTTATGGTTCAGTTGTTATCTAAGGGGAGTGGAAGTTGTTTAAATACAGCAATGGGGTGAAAATAGTTAAGAGTGCGTTAAAGGGGATGTTTCGTAAACGGAAGTACTTTTAATATAGGTTAAGGGGAAAGGAATGACCCAACTGGAATCTCCAAATTTTTCATTTAGTAATTTCAGGGATTAAAGTAATCTTATCCAAGTAAAACTTTATGGTTCAGTTGATGTCTAAGGGATGAGAATGAAAGCAGTTTAAACGCAGCAATGTGGCGAAAATAATTACAGGGTAAGGGTGCATCGTAAGGGAAAATTTTCTAAAGGGAAGTGCTTCTTATATACCTCTTGTAGTTCCCAAAAGAAAACAACAGGTGTACAACAAAGGATGAAGTTATAAACGTGACTAAACATGCAAAGTTCTACAAGAAAAGACAGATCACAGAACAAGCTGCGGATGTTATCTGCACAATAATATACAGTGAAATGTAAATTAGAACTAGGTAAGAATTTTTTTTTTTTTTTTGGAAAGCATTCGGCTGTGAAAGTAGCGCAGATATATTTCGCTGAAGTTCAAACCGCTTACGCATATTCCGTGGATTCGTGTCAGTTCGTATACGAATAAAAGAAATTCTTACAATCTATATATTAAATTTCTCTGAGGTATCTTTTATGTATAACAGACTAGCTGAAAACCCGCTCTTCGCTACGGAGTACATTCAAATTAAATACAACAGTCATGTATGCAATTAATGCCAAATATATATATATATATATATATATATATATATATATATATATATATATAAAATAAATACAACGATCAATATATGCAATTGATGTAAAAAAAAATATATATATATTTATAAAAAAAATCGTAACGGATATTTTTATAGACAAAATAATGTAGAAGAAAATATTCAAATTAAATCTAATAGGACATACTAAAGAATATAGTACAGTTAATATAGTACAGTTTGAGGAACATTTCTTTTACTGTATTTTAATTTTTTTTTTTTGATAATGTCCAATCGTCTGCCGAATTAGCAAGATAAAAAAATTTTTTTTGTCTATTTCGTTGTCATGCACGTGACGATAAATTAATTCAAAGTACCAGAAAAAGAAATCACGTGATCAGCATTTAATAAATTAAATTCTAAAACGGAATCTCTAAAAATTCACCAAAAATCAGAAAATGAAGGTAAAGATTCGAAAATGAATTCATTTTAAAGGAATTTTTATGATCTTTCTTGTGATATAAATTTTATAACCCTCAGATTATTATTTTAAATGCAAACTTTAAAAAAAGTTACTAAAACAGCTTAAAAATTTAATTTTAAAAAATCTAAGAAGAATTTTTCAAAAATCTTTCTTAGTGCACCCCTACACTATAAGAAGAATCGCTATGCAAAATGTCAGCCCTTTAGGTCCAGCGGTTTGGTCTGTACTTTATCTGTCAGTCAGTCAGTCAGTCACGGAACTGTTTTATATATATAGATATGCTTTAATTATTGACATTTACTTACATCCTCCATACACAGTAAAATCGTACCCAAGGAAGACATGAATGTGTAACTAAAAAAAAGATTCGGTTTCCGGTATAGATATGTTACTTCCAGAGAAATAAATTTCAGGGCTACAGAAAATATAGAATTCCGAGAGAAAACTGAACTTAATCGTGGCCTTGCATTTCCGAACGGAAACCATTTGAAAGAAATGTGCATATTTCAGCTGCTTTGCTAAGTAATAATAACAGGTATCGAGCCTGGAAGTCATCTTTGGTCAATATAAGTACACTATTTACCAAGAGAAATATGCAGTGAAATGTAAATTAGAGCCTAAAGTCCAGTTTTATTTTTCAAAGAAAGTGGGAAGTTGTATTGAATACGCTGAGGTTATAGAGATATCTGACTTCTACCCTTTCTAGAATATAGGTATATCGAAGTCACCCTCTAACAGTGGCGTAGCTAGAACTTTTGTCGCCCTTCCTAAGTCAAACAATTGGTGGCTTTATAAATTAATAAACATAAATAAATAATTGTAATTGAGACAAACTATAGGTGGGGAACTTTTTTACCATTGGATTCCATATTTAAATTAAGCAGTAATAAAGGAGGCCGCTTAAGTTGATATACCTATAAATGCAACTTTTATAAAGACCACAAGAAACTTACGGAGGTCGCAGTTTCCCCACCTATGAGACAAAACATATACCTAATTTATAAAAAAAAAATTCCATAAAATATGTTTTATTTTATATTTTTATAAATAAAAATAAATAATTTCATTTCTTTTACAACTAATTTACAACTAATACTAAATTTTTTACAACTAATACTAAATAAAAATATGCCGCCCCAAAATATGTGCCGCCCGGTGCGGTTCGCACCCACCCCATCCCCCTAGCTACGCCACTGCCCTCTAATAAAGTATGACACTGTTTGCACTAGATAAATAACAAAGTTTATTATTCCCTTGACACATATAACGTGCAGTGTAATAACAATACTGAGTAGAGACTGAAGTCAGACCAGTGATGCTGCACGGTAATCCACCATTACTAACACAACAAAACTCTTTATGCCAGAGTGGCAAAAACTCGCTTAGGCTTAGAAGCGATCTAGCTATGAGCCACTGAAGGCAACTCGCATAAACAGCTCCAAACAAACCAGTCTCTCCCACAATCTGGCTACGTGGTATTTATAGTAATGGTTTATGCCGAATTTAGCATTTTTTTTGTACTTTCTTTGGATTTATGCAAGTACAATGATCGATTATTTTTAATCGATCATTAGGTAGACCTTACAAGGTTCAAACAGCCTACGTTTCATTGTAAACTCCAGTCATCAACTACTAGACTAATACATAACAAAGTTAGTTTAATATTTATAAAAGGTAAATTCTCCATGCAACGTTGAAA
>OU015498.1:12469478-12599478 GCA_907164885.2 Dolomedes plantarius | reverse complement strand
AAGGCGTAGGCACTTCCTGAGCAGTCGTGCCCTGGTTAACGTTAATGACTATGACGTCATTACACGTCTGATATTCAGACGCCATTTTACACGTCTGAATATCAGGGCCCGATTTAAAAAATTCTTGACTATAGGCGCAACTTGGGGGGGCCCCCTAACACTGATGTGGCCGTAAAATTTCCAAAATTGACTCACACACAAAAAAAATAATTATGAATCATTGTGAAAGTACCATTTTGCCAAGAATTGGCTATTTGAAGTGTAGAAGCCTAGAACATTATCAAATACCAAAAAGCAATACAACATATTAACTTCATCATTAAAACACCAATACAATGCAACCAGAAAAACTTAATAATCCTTCATATACACTATAACATACATATGATGAACCTAACAATCAAATTTGAAAGGATAAATAAAAAAAAATTTTATTCAAAAGAGGTAAAATTTAAAAAAAATTTAATTGGGAATTTTTTCTTTTAAAAATTTTTTTAGGGGCCCCCAACATTCGGGGGCCCCTAGGCCCGGGCCTTCTGGGCCTAATAAAAAATCAGGGCCTGCTGAATATATGTGTATGTGTGGGCTTTGTAAAAGGATGCATAGGTCCACCTGCACTGCATTAGTTTTGATACAGAGAAGAATAGACACAAATTTTTCCGCATATCAGAATATTTATTTAGTTTTGAGTTCCCAAATGGTATAATTTTGTGTGTCTCTCATTCTAAAATAGTCTGACCTCTTTCATCAGTTTCTTGAAGATCCTACACAGACGCAATTTATACACCACTGTCGGGAGGCATAGCCTATCATTTTCTTGTTCATTTTCACTTTGGAAATGCTCCCCAAATTTTAAATATATTATTGATATTATGATAAGGGGGATCCTCAACTTGTTGCTTTCTGTGTAAAGCGCATATAAAATGGCATGCGACGAATGACATGAAATTCTTTTAAGATCTCGCTCCTTAAGGCTGCTATGTACTAAGAAAAAAAAATCGTATTTCCCTTTTTCTCTTCTTGCAGACTCTTGAGGTGGGAGGAGTCCAGTTGACAGTTCGAGAATTCCCCCCCCCTTAGGATTGACATTTGAGGGATTGTAATGGCTCTCTCTCGATAGGGGGGTAAGCGCTGCCCCTAATTTTTTATTTAAAATATATTTTTGTCAACTATTTACATGTACATAAATGCTGATAATCCAATAAAATTGGTATTGTCAGATAGCCTGATCTTTTCTGCAAAGCGCTACAGGATTCATTTTATAAATTTCGTCCACCGAAGGAATTTATGAGCGTTTAAAACACACTATACCAGATTTTCCCCCGAATAATTTAAATTTTAAAATATTAATTACATTTTAAAAAAACGAAATATGTACACAAATGTAAAATTTCTTTCTCTATGGCGGAGTAGGAATTTTAAAAAAATCTTTGAATCCAATTCGGCAATCCGTGGGCCCATTTTCTCCATTGGTTAACATTAAGGTGAGCGAATCCAATTGGGTTAGTAAATATCAGCCTTAAAGACCTTTCCACAAGAATTTGGACGATGTAATCAACATTCCTAAAAGGCATAATTCGATTTTGTCCTTAATCCAGCTTCTACAAGCGTTCATTAAGTAAAACTTAGAAATACCGATTTATGCCACAGGTTTGCTAGATTAAGTGAAAACTCTTAATCCAGCAATCAGTCCAGCTCCACTGAAGAGTTTTCTGAATCAAGAAAGGGAAAGCCCCCCAAGAAGGATTTTATAATAAAACCACCCTTACAAAGTATAGTAATTCGATCTAATTGAATTTGTGTGCATTATCAACAACAGGGATAAATCTGAGGGGCTATCCACCTTCCCCTTGTAGGGGGAAGTGTATATTCATAAGTTCCTGCATAATATTCTTGATGTACCTTCTACAATAATAATCCGTAAATAATTTACTAGGGGCCCAATCTTGAAAGCCCAAAGGTAGGTTTTTTCGTGCTTCAGCCCATTTGCTACAATTGTATATACAGTGCTTTATAGTTTGTATATTGCCACACTCACAAAGATCTGTTTTAGCAAAAGATCTGTTTTGATAGACTCCTAAACAGCCATGTTCAGTTATTGCTTGATTAACAAGGAAATCTGCCGACAGTCTTTTCGTAGAAACTCTAGGGAATACCTCAAATACTTTCCTTCCTACACTGTATAGAGAATATAGCTCACTTCTACCCAGACTTGGGTGTATATAATTTGAAGTGGCACTCTAAATGAATTTGATACAAACACAGTTTATACATGAAACAATGTTTATTGAATATTCTTGCACATGTAGGCTTTGCTTTTAACAACAAGATTCATACGTACTACTTGTACAGATATATAAATACAGCTTTCAAGAACAATATATTTTTCAATACTCACGAACAGTAAGTCAACCAGCAATTCTGCCACGTAAACTTTGGGCCCCTAAGCACTAGCAACGGATAGTACTGGAACTGCATACCCTCGTAGCTCCCTCTCGCTTATCTATCAACTTTAACAACCTTTTTTTATTAATGACGCTGCATGGTATTTATACTAAGCGCGTATGCCGAAATTAGCATATCTCAAGCAGCTTCTTTAATTCATTCACTCAAAAGTTCGATTCTTTGGAATCGAATCTTGTGTATACCTTACAACTACTTCTCTCCCAATTTTCTTGCCATAAATTTATATAATAATTCTTAATTTTATTCTTAATCTGTTCTTTAGTTAATTTATAATTTCCTGCGATTTCATTCAGTGTTGTTGCTTGTTTAGCTGCTGCGTCTACCATCTCATTTCCATTAATGCAACAGGGATTAAATTCAAATTTTTAGTAGTCACCGTCTGCCTTGTGCAACTAATTCAAAACAATGGGATTTGTTGTTGCAGGTGCAAATGCATGTTCGCCACACTAAATGTTGCACAGTTAAAAAGTCTTTTAAAATCGTGTTTTTTACTTATATGTACTACTTCTATATATTTCCGCGTATTTCAACACATTTTTTAACAGTTTAGACTGTGACTCTAGACTGTGCAAATTTTTTAGGCTGCAATACTATTTGCATTTTTCAGTAGTAGTCCATAATCTAATGTTCCAAACAGGTTTATACTTCCCGCAAAAAAAAATCACTTTCATCGTGTAGCTTTTGCAGGGCGGAATTCCAATTTCCAAACCATTCTTTCAAGACAGTCTCTATCAATTTCAAACATCGTAGGAAAACGAATTTGTTAAATCCTGACTAATAGAGCAAAGTAATTAATTCAAGTTCGTAAGATAATATGCCAAGGAGAATAGGACCCCAAAATGATATAATTTTTTAAACTCATTTTGAGTTTAATAATTAAACAACTATTTCAAATAACGTGGTTAATACAGCTCGTACTGTAGGTGAGTACACTGCTAACTTTAAATATATAAATTATTCCTAATTAAATTTTCTTCGGACAACCGTTTTCTTAGCTTTGGTTTTAATATGTTTGGGAGAAATACGAGACCTTGAAAAGGGCTTCACTAAAGCTGCGGCAGGGAAGAAAATCAAACAAAGTGTAACAACTGAGTAATACTCTGCAAACATGATTAGTCAAGTGAGTTCTGTAAAAGGCTGAGACATATGCATATAAGTCAGAAAATTGTCAATGTTCTTATACCCTCTCTCAAAGTAACAGACATAACTCCTTTTATTTCTTATAAAATATACCGATTCGTCATATTTAAAGTCGTTCTACTTCACAGCTGGCTGAATCGTTACCATTTATTATTTCTGTCTCCAAAAAACTCTGTGACATGTTTGCAAAGCAAACCCAAATCCCCAACACATGCGCTGGAAAGTTGTTAACTTATTTTATCCAAGGAAAAACTTTTCTCCCAATGGAACTGAAACCCTCTGTGGGATATGTAAGCTTTATATGCTAAAAAAAAAAAAATTCTAAACTCCACGAAGTTGTTGCATACCAATGGAGTACCATTAGTACAACGATAATACTTAGTAACAATCCATGCATCGACAAACGTATGCCTCACACACACACGTCTACAGTATGTATAACAATCAAGCATAGCATTCCGGTACCAATTTGAATACAAAAGACAACCAGTCCGTCATTTTAAATCAATCATTGTCCACACATATTTGATATTGAATAGAAGTGCCGACTACCCTAATGCTATCTCATCGAATCTTCCCATTGAAATCTCCCAGCACATCCTTTTCGACATCTTTTTGATATTCAGTGCACTCGACAAACATCATTAGAAATAATGACAGAAGCATTAAGAAATAAAGGATGGATTAAATATGCCAGACCACCCATTGTGTTACAAGTGAAATTTCTCCTCCGATGCGATCGGTGTAAAACATTTAACAGAAGCGCAAATCTTCCATGCCCTGATGGTGCTCTAATGAAAGTCAACTACATGTTTAGTCACGGATGGACGCGTTCCAAAAGGCACCTTGTTTGGTAATCGAGATTATGATGAATGATGGATCAAAATTGTGTCTGTGGCTTACCATACGGTTTCTATTTTTGGGTGAAATTCGGGTAAGATAGAAACTGAATCTACGGAATATGAGAGGACTGCATATGCATGAGCTGTAAGATATTTTTCATGGGATCTTATATCAGTGAACTCTCTCTTTATAAGAAACTTGAGTACGCCGATGTTAGAACTAAGAATGTTTTATCGAGGGAATTATATATATAATAGCCGTTGTCTCTGTATAACACTTCCGGGCTGTACTCACGTTTCAATTGAAGCCCTCAGTAAACAAACAGCCGGTTAGGCTTAATTTCAATTTCCAACATGGATCAGAATTTTTTTCTTACCTAAAAACTAATATCTTCTCCATCAAATCATGTTTGTTCAGCCTATTTTTCTATAAAACATTCAGAACTAAAAAAAAATTGGATGCTTTTAGCTGTATATTTAACAGTTTTTACAAATCTGTTTACTTTTGCGATGAATTCTGAAAGTAAGCAATCTTGAATGTGAATGAATCAAGTAGCTCAAGTATTCATATCGCGTAGTGAGCTGTAAAAACTGGATGGCAGTCTACTACTCCAATCGCATGAAAAACTAAATAAATAAAAAATAATGAAAGGGTTTGCTTTTACAAGGTGGGGATTAAATGCAATATTGTTAGATAATTCGGGATATTTTTTAACTTTCATATACTTTTTCCATTATGACGTCATTATTAGTATTATGAAGTCAAAATGATATGTTGGATGGCAGTCTACTACTCCAATCGCATGAAAACTAAATAAATAAAACATAATGAAAGGGTTTGCTTTTACAAGGTGTGGATTAAATGCAATATTGTTAGATAATTCGGGATATTTTTTAACTTTCATATACTTTTTCCATTATGACGTCAAAATGACGGGTTAACTTCTAGTTAGAATTTAGAATACTGGATAAAATGAAAACAAACTCTTTTTCGAATATCATTTTCAATTATGCTTTTTTTGTTTTTGAGTACCACTCTCATTTTGTGAGTTTTACAAGTCGTGGTGAATTTCAACGTCATCAAACGTTATTATCAGGGGGGGGGGGTGGCTATTAATAACTTATGTGAGATGTTTAAGTTGGCCTTATACAAAATCATATTCAAAACCACCCAAATGTAAGTACCTGAAGAGATAAATAAAACCCGTTTTACGTCCGATCAAGTACAATCAGTTTAAACCAATGGTTCTTCAACTTTTTTGTTAATAAGGGCCCACTTGTCAAGAGAAAAAAAAAATTCGTTGGGGACCATCTCTCAAACAACCCTTTTAGAGACAAAAATGGGTTTGATTTTCTGAATTCACAAACTACTTATGATAAACAACCATAATAAGAAATTGCACACAAACTTAAAAGCATTATCGAAATTAACATAAAAGTAAACTTAATAGGAAACGTAAAAGCCTATGAAAACTTAGTTGTTAATGAGAGTTTTGAACTTTCATTTTTTTATTAGCTACAAAATGGCTGCAACGTTGTGACTCCCTGTCACAAAAATATATTTGGGATATTTAACCAGAACAGGGATTTTTTTTCTTACTCGAAACGTCAAGAAACGGAAGAAATACAGAAATATTTAGAATTTCAACGAAAAATTTGAAACAATTTTTCTTTTGTTTCCTGTTTCATGAAATTGTTATCATTGCTGACTCCGAGGACCACTTCTTAGGTTCTCCCGGATCCTATATGGTCCACGGACCACTGGAAGAGAACCACTGATTTGAACTCGCTTGTGTTTTAAATTTAATAATAATTTCCGGAGCTATTGCATAAAGTTATGGATCTTTAAAATAGTAGCAAAAGTTTCTATATTTAACTGGGTTGAAACATATCTTGAATGTACTTTACATTTTATTTGAAAAATCATTTTAAAAGCTGAAATTTTTCTGTTTAAAACTTTAAAAAAAAAAAATTGTCATTGGGATTTGTCCAATGGGACCAAACCTCATTGCTTCGTGTAATTAGTTATCGTTGAAATCGTAGTTAGTTACATGGGCAGGGCCGCCCAGAGACTTTAAGGGGTCTGGGGCAAACTTCTGTTGGGGGCCCCAAGAAAAATTTAAAAAAATGGAAAGAGACGAAAACACACATTCAAATTAAGTTACTCATACTTAACATTTTATTACCCGAATGATTAACATAATTATTATATTTCATTGCACTGCTCTCTCGTTATATTCTCCAATAAATATGACACCTTCCATCCACAAAGTTTTTCTGCTATATATTTTAGTAGTTAGTACACTCTCCAATTTATTAGAGAGAATGTAATTTTATAGCAGTTAGGACTAAACAGTTATATTTTTCATTAAAACTAAATCGTGTATTTTTAAGAAGACAATTTTGGAGTAAGAAAAATCTAATAAATCGAATAATTTTTTTAGATTTTTTATTTTTTTTTGGGGGGGGGGGAGCTCCTTATTTCAGGAGATTATTTTGAATTTTGAATTACGGTACAAGTTTCAAAATTTTCTTTTGGATGAAATCTAATAAATTAATTTTTTTTTAATTTTTTTTTTTTTTTTTGGGGGGGGGGGCCTTCCGGCAGATAGGGTCCTGGGGCAAAGGGCCTCAGTTGCCCCTCTCTCTGGCCGGCTCAGTACAGAGGATTTAGAAAGCTAAAAACCTCAACTCTAAACCTAAATTGTAGCTTGGCTGACAGCTTGGCTGACAATTGTAGCTTGGCTGATCAGCTATTGCTGATCGTGATAAAGTACTTTATCTTTTTTCAATTTTTTAACGACTGCTCTCAGAAATTATGTCTCATATAGAGATAAGTCTCATAACATTTTATCTTGATTAGCCTGCACTATGACAATGGAAGATGTGTAACCCGCATAATACAAACTATTCCTATGTATCACTATCGCGATTCAGTGGGAACATCATTTATTGCATTTGATTCGGCTGTCATTTTTCATTCGCCTCAAGGGTAACAACTCATCCATGGGAATATTATATTTTTCAACTCATCCATGGGAATATTATATTTTTCTCTTTTACCAGCTGGAAAAAGAAAAAAGAGGAAAAAAAGTTTGAATTATATTAATAAAATATCAGTGATGAAGCCATTTTATAAAATAAACTATAGTAAATAAACTACAGCTTGTTTGCTGATTATTATTTTAACTAAACACATTAACTGAACCGGGTATATTAACTGAAGCTTTGCAGAGATGTGATAGTTTACGTATAATCATAGACGTAGCATGCTTCTAACTTTTGAGGGGGGAGGGGGGGCACGAATTGAATTCAGTTAGGGCCCTCCTGAGCGCACTGACTGCCAGACGGTCCTTAAAATATGAAATATTATGATTTTTTAAAATTGAATAACATTAGAATTGATGTTTGAGTAGTATTCAAAAGTTATACAATGAAAAATAAATATAATATAAATAAAATGAGAAAAAAAATAGCATCGAATTTTTGTTATGGATCTTATCATTGTTAAAAACTATGTTAAGGCTAAAGATATAATCGGAATCTTCAGTTTCACAGTTTGAAAAAGCAAGAAAAAAAACAAGCTCTCTTAAAAGTTTTCTACAATTTTCCGATTTTAACTGAACTTCTATTAACGTTTTAATTTATTTCAAGTTAATTTGATGGGGGGCATCCCCCCCCCATTTGGAGTCATTTCCACTTTTCAAAAACACATCTCCACTTTTCCCCAACTTTTCTGCCCCCGCTTCCCCCACCCCCACCCCCACCCCAAGTTAAAAAAAATATTAACAAATTATATTTTTGCATCAGGATTGATGCCTTATAAACATAATAAATACTAAATTTAGTCTAACTAATAATCAATGAAGGCGAGTTAGCTTTTTCTTCTCCTGAAAAATTTTAAAAAATAGAGATGACCCCCCTTTTCAAAATGACCGATTCAATTATAAAGAGAGCCGGGCCGACCAATTGTGGCGCCTGAGGCCAGTTTTAAAATCGATGCCTTTTCAGGTTTTGGAAGAGATTCTTTAGTAATTAAGTAGTTAAGTATAAATGACTGCTAGATCATTCAATCACTCTTGAGTTGTTGTTCACAGGTAGTTCTTAAAAAAATATCAGTTTAAAAATAAAAAACCTCAGCTGTTATTACAGTTACGGGTAGAGTTAGTTAGAATTCTTAGAGCTACAACAACGTTTGGAAATGAGCATTCAAAATTAAATTTTCATAATCTCAAATTCTAGTGTTTATAAAAAATAGTTCAAATAGTCACTTATATTTGTATATTTTTGTCAATTTCTTCATTTATTAGACTAACTACGTTAGGAGCCAATTTTTTTAAAAAATTATTTTTAAAGGGTATTTTTGGTCTTTTATGGTAAAATAACACTTAAAAATTCAAAAAGGTACAAAAACTTAGCTGTAAACTCCATACTTTTTCTTAAATTGGCCAATTTGTAGTAATTTTTAATGAAATTTAACTAAAACGCCTATCACTCTGCACAAAATTCTAATGTTACTATTTTAATTTCCTTCTCACGCATGATATTATATGACAGTTATCTTCAAAATTATCTACAATCTAAGACAAATTTTAAAATTAAAAAATAATACATACAATTTTATGTACTAATATGAAAAATTTCCCCGATTCGTCATTCCTTTCCTAATAAAACAGCCCCAAACAAAAAAACTATTTATTATACATCAATTATTGTACGTCATTTCATTAACAATAGCATCTAAAACATTTCCTGAAAATTTTATCAAATTATATACATTATTATGTGAGATATCATGCTAATGGTAGAGATTTGTGCTAAAAAAACATTATTCTGAGAAAAACGCATTTAAAAATTGTCTGTCACTTCAATTTTGTAGCAGGTGATGTTCTTTTAAATAGCTATAACCCTGCTTCTAATTAATGTAGAATGAAAATCAAAACGGTTTTGAAAAGAACAAAGATTGAATGACACGAATCTTGTTAAAAAAAAAAAAAAAAAAAAAAAAAATATATATGAAATTGATCAAAATAGTAAAAAAAATGACATTTTCATCGTAGGCAGTCACCTTATTATAAATATTTTTCAGTTACTCGTTACAATTTTTTGTATTTTTACCATGTTTCATTTTGGCGCCATTTTGGCGCCATTTTGGCGCCTATTTCAATTCGGCGCCCGAGGGCCTCAAATAGGGAACCGGTTCTGATTATAAGGAACATTCCTCCGGGAAACGTACAAATCACGATCAACCGCAAATGGTTTACGAAAAACGTTTAGCACTGCATTGGTTCCTACCACCCCTGGTAAAAAATTTACATGAGTTCGAAATTCTTACCGCTGTAGACTTTCACGTACACTGGTGAAATAAATTAAGAGAATTTGCATATTTTATCGAATTTCATCAAAAGAACTGAACTGGATGTAAAACCACTGCTTCTAGACAAAAAATGCAAATCTTGTACGTACGTCAAATACGTTAGCGTACACGTGTGTGTAGACGAAGCCAGTAGAGAAACAGGCTTTATAAGCGCGCGTAAGGTAAGACGCATTTCGTTCGCTAGCACACCTCGGCGAATTTCTTGGTGTTATTTTGCAGCAATCGGTTAATTTCAAATTGTAACAGTAAAAATGAGTAACCACCAACGTTTAGATGATGGAATGAGGTGGCGAACTGTGGGGAGGCTAGAAGCAGGCCAATCTCAAGTCCAAATTTGTAGAGAGTTCAATTTAACGCCCAGCGTCGTGTGTAACTTATGGAAACAGTTCCAGGATAACGGATCCCTCGAGAGAAAGCCTGGGCACGGTCGTCCAAGAGCCACGACGGCCAGAGAAGATCGCCATTTGCCGATTATAGCGAGGCGTAACAGGAGTGCTACAGCTTCTCAGCTCTCTCGTGACTTGTATGCAGCCACAGGAACCCGTGTATGAAGGGTGACTGTTTCCAAAAAACTTCATGAGAGAGGGTTGTTTGCAAGAAGACATGCTGTTTGCGTCCCGCTCACTTCTACGAACAGGATAATCCGTTTATCATGGTGCAGAGAGCATAGAGATTAGAGTATGGATCAATGGGCGACCGTTCTCTTCACTGATGAGTCCCGGTTCAGCCTAAACACCGATTCTCGCCGTACGTTCATATGGAGAGAACCAGGGACCCACTACCTACCCTCCAATGTCCGCGAAATCGACCATTATGGCGGAGGAGGTTTAATGGTCTGGCCAGGCATCATGTTGGATGGCCGCACACCTCTCCATGTCTTTGAAAGAGGCACTGTGACTGGTGTGAGGTATAGGGTTGAGGTCTTGGAGCCCTATGTTCGCTTTTTCAGGGGTGCAGTTGGCCCTGAGTTCATTTTGATGGACGATAACGCGAGGTCACATAGAGCTCTTCTGGTCGACGAATTTCTAGAGAGTGGGGATATTCGCCGGAGGGATTGGCCAGCCAGATCTCCAGACCTTAACCCTATAGAGCATATCTGGGACGCTCTGGGGAGGGCAATTGCAACTCGCAACCCCCCTCCGAGAACCATCCAGGGAATGAAAACAGCGTTGCTGAACGAGTGGGACCAATTGCCACAGGAAATGATAAACTGCCTTATTTCAAGTATGAAATCACGCTGCGAGACCTGTATATCTGTAAGAGGGGACCATACCCCCTATTAACCCATCTATTAACCCATTTGTTTGTTTATTCTGCAACCGCTGTTTCATACCTTCCGACTCCAACGAGTGTTACGCACGATCATGCGTGTGTATTACAATTATTGAATGGTTATTTGTTGTGTATTGTATCAATGTATGTACATATCAAATTTCATTAAAATCGGCACGGTAGTTCTAGAGATAATTGACCAAGTCTGCAAATTCTCTTAACCTTTTCCTTACGGGGTGGGATAGCATGTGTAAAATAAAATTTCACCACTCTTAAATAATGGTAAAGGTAAAATCACCTTACCTGCTTTCTTTGGTAAAACTTTTCATTTATATCCGGGGTGAAGCTGGCTTAGTCCTCTTTCGGTTTAGCTGTAAAAAGGATTGCTACTCCATTTAAATAAAATTATCATTAAAATTCGAGGCCAGTCGTGGAAGCATGAACACCTTCTGATATTAACAAAACTTTAATAAGAAAATTATAAAACAAAACACAAGTATAAAGAGGATTAACTACTGAAAACAGCCTCTACTATCCGTTCCTATCCGTTACATCGTTACAACTGTTTTTCCTTTTCAAAAAACATCTCGCTAGTTCTTCGTTAGTTGCGGTTACAGTTAAAGTCAGAGAAAAAGTTCGCTTTCGGGTTTTGCAACACTCCCCTCTTGAGTTTCAGATTCAGTTCAAGCTGGAACTCAATAGATCATGGTCCAAAGCGATGAGGCGCTCGGACAACTCTTCCAGATCGAGTTGTCACAGGATCAGTTTTTCTGACATCTTCAGTTGAATTTTCTCCGGCATGATTTGGGCTAACACAATCACGTGTGGTGGTATTATTGACATTAACACCATCACTATCCAGTTCCATAGGGCAGAGTTTTTGGACCGGTCGAATAAAGACACCTGATTTTGTCTTGATTTTAGCTAAACGAACAAGTCCATCTTTACTGGGGTAAGTTTCTAAAATTCTAGCCATCGGCCAGTTAACTCTCTTTATGTTGTCACTCCACACCAGCACTACATCACCTACTTTAGGAACATGGACATTATTTTTCCCCTTGAAATTTTCACGTAATTGTCCCAAATATTCAACTCGAAATCTGGCACGTAGATCTTTCAAAATTCGCAATCGGTATGCCAAACGCTTATTCAAAACTTTCCCATGTACTTGACCAATTTGATCAAGGTCAGCCATATCGTTGTTCTTGCTTTCTTGTAAAAACATTGCTGGTGTAATGGGATTCAGGTCATTTTTTACCGATGCTGCTAGTCTCACACCAATGTTGCAGGCGAGCAAATCCAGTCTTGGAATAGACACGCCCTTTAATGGAGACACGCGTGACCTAGCCTGTACTAACTGGCAAGTAACTTCATCTCCAATTTCTGCTCTCAAGAAAATGCTAGTAGCATAAGAAAGTTTTGATGCGTCGCAAAAAACATGCAAAGTCAAATTTGAGTTATTTAGATCCAAGTATGAAAAATTCCTAGGAATTGAAATGTCTCTTAAATCTGAGAGCTGATTTTTCCAATTGTTAAACTTTTGAACGATATCGTTAGGTAGCTCAGCATCCCAAGAGGCTTGAATCTTCCAGCAATCTTGGAGAAGTAATTTTGGTATTAGAGTTACTGGGCACGTGAACCCTATGGGGTCAAAAATCTTATGTGCCAATGATAAGATCTTCCGCTTAGTAATGCTTTTGTCATCAGTGTTTATATCGATAATATCACATGATAAGGTATCGTTGTCAAAGTTCCAAGAAAGGCCTAAAACTGGGATGTTAAAGTTCTCAAAATTAGAAGTCTGTAAATTTTGCTCGAAATCATTTCTTGAAGAATATTTACTATCTATCCAACCACGCAAGTCAAATTGCGCAGACGCTAATAGCTTCTGAGACTCTGAACGAAAATATTCCAGTTCTGCGACTGAATCAACGCTTGTGACACAATTGTCCACATACATAGAGTCTTTTAGTTTTTTAGCTAAATCCTTCAAATCTTCTGGCACGTTTTCCAAATGGAGGTTTAAAACGGCAGCTAGCAGAAAAGGGCTGCATGAAACACCGAAAACAACGCGACAATGCCTGTAAGTAACTAATTTGTGTGGGTCTCCATCTCTCCACCATAAAAATTTTAAAAATTCCCTATCATTTTCGTGTAGGCTGATCTGCAAAAATGCTTTGCGAATATCCGCTATTATCCCGATTTTTCCCCATCTGAAACGATTTAAAACTGATGGTATCAGCTCTATCATCTTTAAAAAACGGTTCCAGTTCATTATCTACGCAACTTAAAGAATCGAATTTATTTGTTAATGTTTCGATTAATTCTTCTAAATTAATGACATCTATATCTTCTGATTTCGAAAGTTCGTTATCTAATTTAATCAGTAAATTAGTAACACCTGTTCTTAATAATGTTCGTTTTTTCTTTAACAATTTAATTTTCTCATCTGACGACATTTTTTCAATTAAACAGTTCTACTAAAACACAATCCTTATAAGAAAACTAATCAGTCTTCACATCCCGGCAGGGATGCCATGTAAAATAAAATTTTCTAAAACTCTTAAATAATGGTAAAGGTAAAATCACCTTACCTGCTTTCTTTGGTAAAACTTTTCATTTATATCCGGGGTGAAGCTGGCTTAGTCCTCTTTCGGTTTAGCTGTAAAAAGGATTGCTACTCCATTTAAATAAAATTATCATTAAAATTCGAGGCCAGTCGTGGAAGCATGAACACCTTCTGATATTAACAAAACTTTAATAAGAAAATTATAAAACAAAACACAAGTATAAAGAGGATTAACTACTGAAAACAGCCTCTACTATCCGTTCCTATCCGTTACATCGTTACAACTGTTTTTCCTTTTCAAAAAACATCTCGCTAGTTCTTCGTTAGTTGCGGTTACAGTTAAAGTCAGAGAAAAAGTTCGCTTTCGGGTTTTGCAACAGCATGTATTCGAAGAATACATGCCCAAGAATGTGTGTGTATGTGTGTATATATATATATACACACACACACACACACACACACATATATATATATATATATATATATATATATATATATATATAAACCCCTTAATGGCCGTCCTTAAATAGGGGGTATGAAATTTCCCGTTCTATATGGGTCCCGTAAGCAAAAGGTTAATTTCTCACACCAGTGTATTATAAATGAGGTTATTTGCCGGGTTTTTTCCAACTGCAGGGCTTCAGGATTTCGGAACCCACTCAAATCCTGCAGGCTGCCTCACCACGGCGAGGGGGGTGCCCCTGGGCGGAATGGGTGAAGTACTTCGGGAGTATATACTCCTGGTAGGGTCACCCAAGGCGTGAAGGCCATTCCGTTATGCCCAGCTAAAGTCTGTAGGCGTAGGAGCTAAGTGAGACTTCAACCATTGGTACTCCGGTCTCTGAGGATAACAGAAGCTGCCCTTTTTCCCTATCTCTGAATACTTCTTGAGAGTGTGCGGTATCATGGACCTAATCTAGCTCTGCTGGGTGACAGGAGTCAGCAGCAACAATGGAATTTCGGAAACTTACGGATAACAGAGGAGAATATAAGTTGAAGTTATTTACCGTTATTAACAGTTAAAGAGCTGCGGGGATTTTGAAATTACTGTAAGATCGAGGAGAGTGTAAGCTCTTTACCTTTATTTTTAATAAATGAGCCTCGGGGAATTTGAATCTACACTATAAGTCGGTGTTATTTACCTTTTTTTTAATAAAAAGCTCCGGGTATTTTGAGACTAACGTTTAACCGAGGAGAATATAAGTTATTTACCGTTATTAACAGTTAAAGAGCTGCGGGGATTTTGAAATTACCGTAAGATCGAGGAGAGTGTAAGCTCTTTACCTTTATTTTTAATAAATGATCTTCGGGGAATTTGAATCTACACTATAAGTCGGTGTTATTTACCTTTTTTTTTAATAAAAAGCTCCGGGGATTTTGAGACTAACGTTTAACCGAGGAGAATATAAATTATTTACCGTTATTAACAGTTAAAGAGCTGCGGGGATTTTGAAATTACCGTAAGATCGAGGTGAGTGTAAGCTCTTTACCTTTATTTTTAATAAATGAGCCTCGGAGATTTTGAATCTACAGTATAAGTTGTTGTTATTTACCTTTATTTTTAATAAAAGAGCTCCGGGGGTTTTGAGACTAACGTTTAACGGAGGAGAGTTGGGCCTTGCGCACATTACATCCGGAGTGTTGCGTGGCGATAGCTTTACACGCATCGAAATAATTTTTAACCAATCACAAACCTCCAACCAATTAGCTTCGAAACTGTTATTACTACGATCTGAGACTGGTTAAAATTATTTTGATACGAGTAACGCTGTGGTTATGCAACGCTACGGATGCAATGGGAACGAGATCTATAAGTGTGGGCGCAGTGACCAGTTGGCGAGAGCATCGGGCTAGTAATTTGAACGTCCCTGGCTCGATGCTCGTCGCTGCAAATCCACTGACGTGTTCACTAATGGTGGCCGGGGCACGTAAAATAGGTCGTGGCTGCAATGTCCTCCGAGTTCTCAAATTTACCTCTGGAGGTGCGGGGTCAAGTGTTCCGGTCTCGTCACTTGACTCGGTTCAAAATGACAGGACCGGTCATTTAGCCAAGTCGGACTCCGACCCTTGTGGTTCTAATTCAAAACAGGAGCCACACCTTCATCGCCCATAGCCTACGGGGGTTGATCTGATGTTGCTGTCGGTCAAGTGGCACAAGCAACAACAACAACAAACTTTAATTACAACTCACTAATGGTGCATCCACATATAAACAGAGCGCATATGTTGTAAGCCCCCCCCGACTCCTCTTGACACATTTTGGGGACGATTAGTCACTCTCCTCCCCTTTGCTATTCCAAAGCGATGTGTGAATGAACACTAGACTGTCTTCCAGACATTCCCCCATTATAACCCCCCCCCAAGGTCCCTCGTGTCTCTTTGATGAACTGTGAAAAAACCGCTCTGACGAGGGATCGCTGCAGAGCGCTCTGCCCCATAAATAACTGTTTTCCCCGCAGAATTCTCTGCAATTCTGCATGTGTGTGGACGCCTTATTAAGAAGGAAAGTAAAAAAAAATCTATCGCATGATATTTCGCGAACTTGCACTGATTCTGTTTAAAATATACCGATATATGTATTTCATCATTTTTCATTGGTTATAGTATTAACCAAGGTAATGTAACACGAGCATTTAGTTTTCTGCCCTGTAATATGTATTGTAACTTGAAGAAAAGAAAGCACCGATAAATAAGTGGAAATAATAAAAAAAAAAAGGGAAGGGGAAGAAAAAAATTGACATTGCTAGCCATAAAAATAACGGAACAAAACACCAGATCATTGGCGAGGCAGCTGAGTCCATAAAAGGGGAGTAATTCTTTTGTTCCGGACACAAGCCACGGCAATTCCGAATCGAGAACATCGGGGGAAAAAACCAAGTGAACTCTATTCAACAATGGCATGAGTCCGCTTTTAGATAAAGAGCAGAAAGACGCGATTGGGGCTCAGTGTTCGATCACTTCATTGCAATTTCCTGGTCAAGGTAGCTTGGAGTTTTAAAATGCAGTTTCTTTCAATTGCGGTAGAAGTGCGTTTATAGTGCGTTTATTTATCATTTTTTTAAAGGCTTTAAAATAGGGCAATTTTTGGTACTTTTCTGTTAGCTGGGCGCAAGTTATATATCGCCAAATATGGTTCTTAAGTTGCATTTTCAGCAGTTTTGTTTAATTAATTGTAACTCGCGTGATACGTGTGCATGAATTAACAAAATATATATATATATATATATATATATATATATATATATATATATATATATATATATATATATACAGTCGAACCTCCATATATCGAAGTAGCAAATTGCCGGAAAAAAATTCGATATATAGAATTGAGCTTAGTTTAATCATAATTCTCCTAAAAAAATTATGGAGTTTCGTATACGAAAATTAGCTTTTTCTAATTTATATGCGAATCCCATTAAATGAAAGTTGATAAATTAAAGTGAATTAATATGAAAGATTTATTGAGTACTACATATCTTTAAAAAAAACAATAATGCAAACAGTGGTTACAATGTTCACAGTTACATTCTTTTAAAAAAAACTACGAATATCTTGCTGAACAGCCAGTTTTGCGGAAAGTTCAAAGAGATGTTCGTATTTATTCAGTCCACTAAAAACTTCATCGGGGACATTTTCTGTGAATTGAAGTCCACGACGTATTGTTTCAAATGCCAAAAATTTTGAGATTTTATTCTAAAGTGGAATAAAATCTCCCAATTTGTCTTGAAAAAAATTTCGATATATAGAAATTTTTTCGATGTATAGAAACAATTTTTCTATGTAGTGAATATGGAGATTCGCTAAGAGTTCGATATATAGAAAATTTCGATATAGGGAAGTTCGATATATGGAGGTTCGACTGTATATATATATATATATATATATATATATATATATATATATATATATATATATATATATATATATATATAAAATATTAAACAGCTAGTAATTTCTTAATTCAATACTCTTAACATTTAAAAACTATTAATTCTTCAATTTAGTATTCAAAATTACATACCCCTTTTTAATATCTTAAGTTATTTAATTCCCTTTGGGCATTCGTGTTAAATTCCGAAAAATAATTCCAAATTCCAATATGGTCGTCCCAGTAAAACTTATATAGAAACCTCATGGTAATAGCCTTTGTAAAACCCCGGGCGATGTTATTAAAGATGGCTGACTTTTTAATGAAAATAAATGCGGCGCGGCGTCCCTGCAAATTTAGATCAGTTCTGCACATCAACACCAACTTTAAACCAATCAACTATTAAATCACGCCCTTTTGCCACGTGATGGAATGAAGTTTATACAAGTTCTAGCGTCCAAAATTAGCACGCACTCCTGTACTTTCCCTCGCCGCATTCATCCCGGCGGAGTCGCCAGCGATTAAATAAATATGTCGTCCACGAATTCTGGTGTCATTGTCTAATTCTTTCGGCCGGGGTTTCGTTCTAGTAATCCTGCGTAACCAAAGTTTCTTCACCGTGGTATGGGGTTGTGGCATCTTCAGTGCAATGACCGGCGGCCGTTCTCACCATATCACATATCCTATATATAATAGCCGTTGTCTCTGTATGACACTTCATCTTTCAATTGAAGCCCTCAGTAAACAAACCGCTGGTTAGGCTTAATTTCAATTTCAGATGTGGATCAGAATTTTTTGTTACCTAAAAACAAATATCTTTTCCATCAAATCACGTTTGTTCAGCCTATTTTTCTATAAAACATTCAGAACTAAAAAAAAAATGGATGTTTTTAGCTGTATATTTAACAGTTTTTAAAAATCTGTTTACTTTTACGATGAATTCTGAACGTAAACAAACTTGAATGTGAATGAATCGCGTAGTGAACTGTAAAAAAATGGATGGCAATCTACTACTCCAATCGCATGAAAAACTAAATAAATAAAAAATAATGAAAGGGTTTGCTTTTACAAGGTGTGGATTAAATGCAATATTGTTAGATAATTCAGGATATTTTTTAACTTGCATATACTTTTTCCATTATGACGTCATTATTAGTATTATGACGTCAAAATGACGGGTTACCTTCTAGTATATATATATAAGTAAATATGAATTTTATTCATTAAATAAATATTTAGGTATATGGACAAAAATCTTTAATGTCCTTCAAGATGTCTTCAAAAGGACCCTTTTTTTGTTGTCATGACAGAAATTCAGCTAATACGATTGCAAAAACAGTTCCACAGCCATTCCACAATTTTTATTATAGCTCCATTTTGTGCTACATCACAACTGCTCAATGTTTTGTGCAATTGTGAAGGAGGCAATTACAGTTTGTGGTTAATTAGTTTCCAATTTTTATTCATGTGAATTTCGGGGTTATTTAACTGGGTCTCCGAACTTAAACATATTCTCTCACGATTCATAACAGCTATAATCCGCCATCTTCTTCCAACGTTTCGTGTGTGACACTGCTTTTTCAAAATTTAGCCTATCTATTATCTATTGAACTGTTTTGTTGGCGACTTTGCATTCTCGCCAGTGATGATACTTGTTAAGGCAAACGCCAAATGCGCCCCGCTAACGGAAAAGTACCCAATTATTTTATTTATATGAGAAAGGACTATTGTTGATGCAGTGTCTTCATTACGCGTCACATGAATTAACAAAGTTACGTAGGAAATATTCAGTAATTTATAACTAAAAAAACAATAATTACAAGATAAAAAAAAGTTTTTATATACCATGTTTTAAAATTTTCTGTTGAATCATATAAACTTGACAATTCTATGTAATAATAAATACTTTAAAAAAAATTTTTTTGATTAATTATCCCATCAACTTGAAAGAAAATGAAGTTAATTAGAAGTTAACTGGCGTTCAACTTTTTGTTCCCGTCCCGGCTGATAGATGGCTGCACCAGTCTACAAAACAAAATTAACTTAAAATGAATTCAATCTGCTTTAAGGTGGCTAAAAGTATCAAAAGAATGCATTGTCATCGTGTTCTGAGCTATTCTAAAAGTTTCAAATGTCTAGCTCGTCGGGAAGTTAGTTAAAAAACGATTGCAAGATTTGTACTGGACAAACACACACACACACACACACACAAACAAACAAACAAGAAAGCAAGTTAATAAAAACATGGCTAAAATGACATGAAGTCATCGCACTGAAACCAATAAAGGAGCTTTTACCCATTTATCTAAACCTGATGGCCGATATGTACGTCGTTCACAGTTACAGTTACAGAATCTGCGTTTAGTTCGTAAACTGCCGAAGTTTAAGAGCAGTATGACTTAGTCATTAACAATGTGTTAGGGTCTTTTAAATGGAGGCGTGAGTCTGGTGTCTACCGAAGTGACATCCTCAAATTATATGATCCTATTTTGGCAGCTAGGGTTTATACAAAAACCTACTTTCCGAAAAACCGGTTTTCGAATTCCAGATTTCAAAAACAACCGGTTTTAGCCGGTTTTCGAATTTTTGTCAAAAAAAAAAAATAGAATAGGGAAAAATATTTTATTTAATTTATATAAAATAACAAAAAACAAAATCAATATCAAAGTCAAAATATAAAAAAAAAAAAAAAATAAAAAATTAAGGAATACACATTACTTACACAAAATAACGAAAACTCAAACAAAAATTTCAAATTTCAAATAATATTTATATTTATTTCACTAATTTTTATTTCTCCTAAGAAAATAGGATTTTAAAAAACATAAAATATCCACTGAACGGTTGCCAAGTCTTGTTCTTATTTTGGACACAATATTGCCCGAAATCGAAAATACTCGTTCACTAGCTACTGAGCTTCGTTTTATAGTTTTCAAGGCATCAAATAACAAATCACAGTTTTTGGTTCTTTTATTCGTTGTCTCAAATAATGAAAATTCAGCTTTCAGTGTCTTTGGATTTGTAAGTTTTTCTTCAGGGTCTTCAAGAAATCAAATAAGTTAAAAATTAATTTTTACATAATAATTTGAATTCGTTTAAACCGGTTTTCTTAATTTAAAAACCGGTTTTCAAATGTGACAAATTTATTTTAAAAACCGGTTTTTTAAAAGCGGTTTTGAAAAACCGTCAAACCCTATTGGCAGCAGATAAGAAAAGTTTCATACACATAGAGGGTTGCATACTATTATTGTTACTTTTAATCATATTATAGTAATTTCCTTACAAAAGAATCATGCTTCAAGGTCGTTGTTGTTCTCTCCTCTTAAAGTCTCTTCTTATTCATCATAAGAAAAATAAAGAAAAGCAATGACGATTATCTATAACAGCATAAATTGTAACCATTTTAAAAGCGAGCGAGGTTGAAAATCGAAAAACTGTAGTTTTCATCGCTTGGAATGTTTGGTACTTAGAACACCAGGGCTCCAGGTTACACACCCGGTTTCGAAACCTGGGCCTAGTATGCGGTCGTTAAAGAGGCAGTGGAACGTTGAAAGAACAATCATAGATCGTTAGGAAGCTTGTGGAAAATACAGAGGCTGTTCACACATTTTTTAGACGATGTATATCTCTTTGTATGGCTCTTTTTTTTGTTGCAATCATTTAAATACACCCATGATTCATCTATTGTGACAATTGTTTTCCATTTTTCTTTAGATAAGTGTTTCTCATATAGAATTCTGCAGCGTGTCCTGCGTTCAGCGATATGATTTGGAAGAAGACGATGCACATTGCGTTTTTTCGCTTTCTTAAGATTTAAATCAACGTTTATCATTTTGTTTACAGTGGACACCGAGCATTTTAATGATTTTGCAACTGTCCTTTGACTAGGGGGATTTTCTTTTAACATTAAACAACGTACCTTTGCAATAGTGGAAGATGTCCGTTTTTTCCTTGGATACTTGTTTGGAATTTTTGTCCCACTTGAGGCTCCAATTTGGCGTTTTTTTCCTTTCTTGTTGACGATATTACCTATCGACGTTTTAGATATCACAAAACCATGACTCTCACATCGTTTTTGGATAACAGAGTATGCATATTTCTCTTCGGAAAGAGCATAAATGTAGCCTTCGAACCACTGCTTTGTTAAAAACGCCCTTTTGAATCAAAACAAAACTTTCAAGCCGCAGACGATAATTTTGACTTTTAAAAACATAGTACAATTGCAATTATTTCTTTTGCAGCAAACGATTTTTTATTACCGCTTACCAAAATCGTCTAAAAAATGTGCGAACAGCCTCTGTATTCATGGTGGAAAAAATCGTCATTGTCGAAACAAACAAACAAAAAATAATAGTAATAATAATAATAAATGCTGGCCAAAATCTTAAGTAGTTTGCCTCGAAAAGAAAGGTGGAAAATATGAAGATCAGAATCCAGAAAATACAAGCAGGGACATCGCTGGAATGGTTAAATTAGTAGAATATTTGTCCCGACGTTAGGAGACCCACGTTAAAATATTGTTCCTAGCTGGCTCTCATTACAAGTGTACTGTTTGGATATTATTATTAAAATCTAGAAAAGATGTGAAATTAAGTGTTTCCTTCTCTTGCAAATTTACTCAGGGTCCCCATCATCCCAAAAGCAACAGTCTCTGCACAACGAAACCAAGATTTCAAGGTATCCTTCCAATGTCTGAAACAAAAGTCGTATGCTCAATGGAGATTTCGTGAAATAGCGCTTATCCTGCATTCAGTAAAACCGTGAAACGCTAATGCAGGGCGTTTCCGAATTACTGTGCAACACAATTAGTCTCGAAATTAGTAATGCGTTATTATACTACTCTTCAAAATTAAGCATCAAGCTGTAAATAGTCTAAATATAAAAGGAAAATCTGAGTGGGATAGTTTTAAAGTATTCTGAAAAAAAGTCCTGAGTCTGTTGCTTAACGGTTCTGAAACAGTGCAAGTTCACTCTCTAATAGGTTGACACGCAAAGACAAGACGTTCAGAAAGCTAAAAGAACATAGTGTGGCTTTTCCTGTCTTTGATACAGACATTCTATTTGTTAGGTTTATTTTTATTTTCATGGGGTTCGTGTACCTAGTCAAAGTTTTCTACTGGAGCCACAGACAACGTGTATGATTATTATCCACCCTGTGTGAATTGTTCTGGGAGGCAGAAAGAAAAATAATTGTCACTAGCCGCTGCGCGACCAGCATGGTCGCTTTTAGTTTTTTATTTTCTTTTGCAAAACAACTCAACTGAAAGTAGCAAATGTAAGGAATGTTACCATTACCTGTCATCATAAATATACGTAGTTAAGGGGTATTCTCTATAAGGCTCATTCTAAAACATCGTGATTAAAAAAAATGTGAATTTCCATTACTTCAGAACAGAGTTAAAGATAAGACTGAGAAACCCAACGACAATGATTTGAAAAATTACATCCCTCTCTGTATGTATTTTTTTTTCAAAATTACGATATTTACACTTTATCATTACAACAAATAAGATATTGTTGGGGAAATATTTTCCCCTTATAAAATGGAGTAAAATTTAGCAAGTACTAAAATATAGCATTACATCACTCTCTGTATATACTATTGCCCACAATTCATTTATCTATACTTAATCATATCAAATAATAAATTGTTGGGAAAATTTCTTCACTTATAAAAATGGAGTAAAATTTCACCACTTACTGAAAAAAGTGTAGAAAATTAACTATTACTGGCTCTCGGTTGCTATGCTGGCGACGGTTAAGCCTAACTTCGGGATCATTTATGCTCTCTTTCACGCCTCTCTCTTAATGAATTATTTCTTCTTCGCTGTCTTTCTTGAGACTGTTCCCAAATTTCACTTGATCGTGTAGCTCACTTTCGAGTATTACTGATTTCAGCGCGTAAATCCATGTTGACACGCGGTTGAAAATTGTGGGCGTTCGGTAATGTTTACATCTCGTAGTGGCAGCCGTTGCCATTCGGAGTGTAGAAATATCGTCGATTTTTGTGCCGCATACCTACGCTTTATATATATATAGATTCTTACAAAGTCGCACAAACCCGATAGAAATACACCACAGTAAATAAAATGGAAATAATTTAACGTCTCTTATGGCGGCCCGGGGTTTTTGGGGGACCACTGATTTAAACCATTTCATCGACACATGCAATCTCAAAATTAATCACCATTACGATGTGAAACAATCCGGTGGGAAAAAAAAAAAAAAAAAAAAAAGACTTCCACCACTCTTCTCCAAACACGCCGAGACTTCTTGCCTACCTTGTTGACCCGATGCACGTGCAATGCACGTCATCGTATAGAGGCATGATTTGCGGGATATTTTTCTGGGACCCATTCGTTTTCGGGCAAAGGGGGGAGGGGATGGATGTGAGCAGCCCCCCCCCCCCCCAAATGCGACAACTTCACGACACCGTCGCAATTCTATCATCGGAATGCCCGTCTATTTTTTTTTCCTATTGTCTAAGTCAACGGTCCACGAAACTGTTTGTCTCGCTATCGTCAACCGTGAGTAAAGGAGGAGATGCATGGAAATTGCAGGAATTGTGGCTTCTACTATAAATAGAATCTGTCCAATTATCACATTGGTGAACAATATCTGAACTCATGTGTAGAAGCGGAAGAGTTTATGTCATATTCTTTTTTTTTCTTCTCTCTCTTTTTCCGCTTGTTTTTTTTTATTTAATATCTTTTTATATATTTTTTTATATTGTTGAACTGTGTTTACTGCGAAGGAACGCGAAGAGCAGTAGGGGTGGGGGGGTGGGGGATTCCATCCATTTCCGGGGCACGTTTATCATTGAACTTGGAAGAGATTCTTCTATATATTTAAGCTGCTAAGCCGACTTTTTGGGCAGTCCGCCGTGAGAGAAAACTACTGCATCAATTTATTTCATTTCGGTCTTAAACGAAAGATTGTAATCTGTAGATTTGTCAAATTTGATATTTGTAACCGCAATTTCTATTAATGAGCGATAATTTGCAATTAAAAAAAATTATTTCTGCGCATGCTCAGTGGCATGTTTTGATGATAAACACGTTTATTCCGAGGAGTCTCTCTAGATCTCTCTCTGCCATTTTTATTTTTATGATAATTATGTTTGCCAAATATAAGATTAAACCTCGTGGAAATTGTTTATTTCGCGCTGTTTAATTAGCGATAATTTACAATTAAAATAATTTCTTTCTGCGCACGCTCAGTGACATTTTTAAATCTGGCTTTAGATACTCACTAAGCACGAGGCCGCTTAAAAACATTAATTCTACGCATTATTATGATTTAAACGTCTTAAACGAAAGATTGTAATCTGTAGATTTGTCAAATTTGGTTTTTGTAACCGCAATTTCTATTAATTGGCGGTAATTTGCAATTTTAATTTTTGATATCTGCGCATGCTCAGTGGTACGTTTAAAATCTGTCTCTAGAAACTCACTGATTCTGCGAATGCTCAGTGACACGTTTTAATGATAAACACGCTTATTTCAGAGGAATCTCTAGATCTCTCTCTGCCATTTTTATTTTTATGATAAATATGTTTGTGAAATATAAGATTAAACCTCGTGGAAATTGTTTATTTCACGCTGTTTAATTAGCGATAATTTATAATTAAAAAAAAATTGCTATCTGCGCATGCTCTGTGACATTTTAAAATTTGGCTTTAGATACTCACTAAGCAACAGGCCGCTTAAACACATTAATTTGTTTCTGCGCATTATTATGATTTTCAACGTTTGGCAATGACGTGTTGAGTATAATTTGTGTATTAGTACATTTTTTTACTGTCTAGCCGCCATGTTTTGACGGGTATCAACTAGTTTTATTTAAAAGACATACAAGAAAATGCTTTTCTCGGTCACGCATTATATTTATTACTAGCTGAATACTCGTGCTCCGCTACGGAGTACATTCAAATTAAATACAACGGTCAATGTATGCAATTAAGGCCAATATATATATATATATATATATATAAATGGTAACGGATGTTTTTATAGATAAAATAATGCAGAAAATGTTTTTTAATTAAATACAAAGGTCAATGTATGCAATTAATTTGTACGTTTAATATCCGTAAAACATACTAATTAGAATTAAATTCTTAAAAAAGCTTCCATCTCAATTGGTCTAGTGGTTCAATTTTATCTTTTACAGCATTTTAATATTTTATTTTTGACAATTTATTTCGTTGTTATGCACGTGACACAAAATTAAATTAAAGTATCACAAAAAGAAAAGAAACCACGTAATCAGCCTTTAATAAATTAGATTCTAAAAATGAATCTTTAAAAATCCACCAAAAATCAGAAAATGGAGGTAAAGATTCGAAAAAGATTTCATTTTAAAGGAATTTTTATGATTTTTCTCGTGATATAAATTTTATAACCTCCAGATTATTATTTTAAATGAAAACGTAAAAAAGGTCACAAAAACAGCTTAAAAATTTAATTTTAAAAAATCTAAGAACTTTTCAAAATTCTTTCTTAGTGCATCCCTACACTATGAAAAGAATCGCCATGCAAAATTTTAGCCCTTTAGATCCAGTAGTTTGGTCTCTGCGTTATCTGTCAGTCAGTCAATCAGTCAGTTACAGAACTGTGTTATCTGTAATGGCAAATAGTTTTCAAACTAATGGTTGTTGGAGCATTCGCAGTTTGAACTATGTGACGATCTCCAACTAATGCTCCGCAGCCATAAGAATTCTACGTATTAGTTTGGTACTACTAATAGCCATTTTCAAATCGTAATGAAGATTTTTTTAAAATCTGTTTTTCTTTGAAGACATTAAAAACAGATTTTTTTTTAAATCTGTTTTTAATGTCTTCCATAACAGTGATAGCGTGTTATGCACTTTAAAATTTTTAGAGAATTTTCTTTATTCTAAAGAGTAATTTAGTCTATTTAGAGCAATGAGGAAAAAGATTGCGTTGTATATTAATCTTTGAAGTTATTTCGTTTAATAATTTATGATTTGAACACTTAATATTTATCAAGATCGTGGGTTAAATAGATGACAGTATTTCTAAATCTTTTTCCAATAGCATACCACAATAATTTTTTTTCTTTTTATTATATGCTTACAGTGAAACATATTAAGATATACGAACCAATACTATAGAGGATATTCCCCCCCCCTTTCTTTATGCTTACAATCAAACATTTAACAGACACAAGTCAACACTAAAGAGGATTTACAAATATTTCGGCTCACATGCAGTGAAATTCGTGTTTTTGTGCAACAAAGCCATTATAAATGGCTGCGGTCTCGAATCGGGACCTTTTGGCGAAATTTTGGCGAAATTTCGCTCTCAAACTCCAAAATTGGGTGAATATATATTGTTTATATATATATATATATATATATATATATATAACAGTTCCGTAACTCACTCACTGACTGACATACAACGCACAGACCAAACCGCTGGACCTAGAGGGCTGAAATTTTGCAAGGCGATTCTTCTTATAGTGTAGGGGTGCACTACGAAAGATTTTTGAAAAATTCTTCTTAGATTTTATAAAATTAAATTTTTAAGCTGTTTTACTAACTTTGTTTAAGTTTGCATTTAAAATAATAATTTGAGGGTTATAAAATTTATATCACGCGAAAGATCCTAAAAATTCCTTAAAAATGAAATTTTTTTCGAACCTTTACCTCGGTTTTCTGATTTTTGGTGAATTTTTAAAGATTAATTTTTAGAATTTAATTTATTAAAATCTGATCACCTGATTTCTTTTTCTGGTACTTTAAATAAATTTATCGTCACGTGCATAACAACTAAATAGACAAAAAAAATATTTTTTTTTTCTTTCTAATGCGGCAGACGATTGGATATTATCAAAAAAAATAAATATCCCTTACTATTTTATATATATATAAGATAAAGATGATAGAGAAAACCATTAATAAATCTAAAACTACGTGCAGCCAGGAACAAACAACATGAAAAGAAAAGTATGAAATAGGTTTTAGACAGCATTTCTTCATCAGCGGTGTCAATGCTGTCTAAAACCAATGGATTGTTTCCGATGAGTATGATCTATACAATAAACACACTCAGACATCGTACAATCCATGAAAAACAGAAGAAATGATTAAAAATTGAATAAAGACTGAATTATAATACTTAACCAAAGAACAACAAGCCTGGCGCTAGACATAGTGGAAGTTAAATACTTGTAACCGATATATATATATATATATATATATATATATATATATATATATATATATATATATATATATATATATATATTACATCAATTGTATACATTGATCGTCGCATTTATTATAAATATATATATTTATTTTTTTTGGCATTAATTGCATACATTGATCGTTGTATTTAATTAGAATGTACTCCGTAGCGAAGTGCGGGTTTTCAGCTAGTAAAATTCATAAACCTTATACATATTGTTTTTAAAATTTATTCAATGCTTGCAATGAACCCTAAGGAAACACAAACCAATCTATAGGAATTTTCGAATATATCCGGTAGCTGAGGAGCACAATATACTCGCCGTGTATGAAATATTTTTTTTTTTTTTTTTGAGGTTGTCGTTGCTGTTCCGAATGCCCCCTGGATGGAAATTCCATACCAGTCCATATAGGCTTTGCGGGGTGAGAAGTGCGGCTCCGGTATAAGAGCAACACAAGGGTCAGAGTCTAAGTGCCACCCTAATTTTGACCGAACACACCCAAGGGGCGACATCTGGGGGGAGGTCGTACCTTCCCCACCCACTTACCTCATAGAAGGACTTTCCGGGCTATTACTCATATCCGGCCTATGCACGATGGTATTTAATGCCTCTTGTCGGGACTGGATCTGAGCACCCTCGGTGCCGAAAGCCGGCGGGCTACCACTAGGCTACCTCGGGCCTAGTGGTAGCCCAAAATTTTGTTATAGTGTTCAAATTTTGTCATACGTTCATGAGGAATATTAAGTCACGCATGCAAATACAAGAATTACAAGGATTTTAAATATCCCCACTCACACGGAGTGTGAGGGTACAGCGTAGTATTTCTTTTTGTTCAGCTTTATCTCGTTTACAATGAATTATAGATTGGTACTTAGCAATACTAAGTATAATTTGCATACTAAGTATAATCAGATAATACTAAGTATAATCACAGATACTAAGTATAATACTCAGATAATCCTATATATAATAGCCGTTGTCTCTGTATGACACTTCCGGGCTGTACTCATCTTTCAATTGAAGCCCTTAGTAAACAAACCGCCGGTTAGGCTTAATTTCAATTTCAGATGTGGGTCAGAATTTTTTCTTACCTAAAAACAAATATCTTCTCCATCAAATCACGTTTTTTCAGCCTATTTTTCTATAAAACATTCAGAACTAAAAAAAAATTTGGATGTTTTTAGCTGTATATTTAACAGTTTTTAAAAATCTGTTTACTTTTGCGATGAATTCTGAAAGTAAACAAACTTGAATGTGAATGAATCAAGTAGCTCAAGTATTCATATCGCGTAGTGAGCTGTAAAAAACTGGATGGCAGTCTACTACTCCAATCGAATGAAAAACGAAATAAATAAAAAATAATGAAAGGGTTTGCTTTTACAAGGTGTGGATTAAATGCAATATTGTTAGATAATTCGGGATATTTTTTAACTTGCATATACTTTTTCCATTATGACGTCATTATTAGTATTATGACGTCAAAATGACGGGTTGGACGGCAGTCTACTACTCCAATCGCATGAAAAACTAAATAAATAAAAAATAATGAAAGGGTTTGCTTTTACAAGGTGTGGATTAAATGCAATATTGTTAGATAATTCGGGATAATTTTTAACTTTCATATACTTTTTCCATTATGACGTCATTATTAGTATTATGACGTCAAAATGACGGGTTGGACGGCAGTCTACTACTCCAATCGCATGAAAAACTAAATAAATAAAAAATAATGAAAGCGTTTGCTTTTACAAGGTGTGGATTAAATGCAATATTTTAAATAATTCGGGATATTTTTTAACTTTCATATACTTTTTCCATTATGACGTCAAAATGACGGGTTACCTACTAGTACTAAGTATAATAATAATACTAAGTATAATCAGAATTGCATGAAATCATTTATCATCGTTAATACACCTCCTAATCTCCAATAGTTCTCCATTGTTCGATTTCCTACATGCCGATGGTACTAACTCCCCATCATTTGGCAATTCCGTCGCACGAAGTGACGTCATTGCACGGATTGGTAACTAAAGATCACAATTTTTTTTTCATTTATTTGTTCTTGAATTCGAGGCCAATCGAAACGATTTCGTCGAGTCTTCACGCGTTCCCTATTGTGTGGAAGCGGCAATTGTTTATGCCTGCCCAGCGTGTCTTTTAATGCGACAACAGCGAAATAATCTCTGAGAACGGGATATAAAACGGTCATCTTTTTTTTACGAGTTGAGAGTTCGATGCTCCTGTAATTCGCGACTTCCCCCCCCCCCCTCTGGCCGATCGAATTTCTGTCTCAGGAATTCACGTGGACTGTGATGATTCCGAGGAAATTGCCTCGGAAGAGGGAAGTTGTAAAAGGTTGATTTTTCGACTTTTATTTTTTATTTTCCCCCATGAAATTACTCATGGAATTACTCGTCATGAAATTACTCGTCACCCATGAAATTACTCATGGGACTATGGGAACATCCGAGACGATAACATCCGAGTCGCGCGTACAACGTCGAAAATCGATGTTTTCTTCCTTTTTTGATATCTTTGTTTTGCTACTGTATTCGTCTAGAACAGAGGTGCACAAACTTTTTTCAACCACGACCTAATTTCTTTAAAATAAAAAAAAAACCGCTCGACCCAAATGAAATGTTCTTGGTAGTAACAATTTTTCGTTTTTTAAATCAGGAAAATAATTTACAATTCTAATTTTAAAAAAAAAGAGAAAAAAGAAGTAAACAAATTTTGAAATCAATGAACTGTAGATTTTGGTTATATATTTACCTTGCATAATAATAATAAAATAATTACAAGATAAAAAGAACTTTTTATATACCATGTATAGAGAAAATCTCACTTCTACCCAGACTTGGGTGTATATAATTTGAAGTGGCACTCTAAATGAATTTGATGCAAACACAGTTTTATACATGAAACACTGTTTATTGAATTCGTTGCACATATAGAATTTACTTTTACAGCAATAAGCATACGTACTACTTGTACGGAATATATATATTAGCATTCAATAAAAATACACTTTGACTTATTCACAAACCAGCAGAGAGTCAAACCAGCAGTTCTGCCACGTACATTTTTGGGCCCCCCTAAGCACTAGCGCAGGATAGCACCTGGAGCTGCTTTCCTCGTAGCTCCCTTAACTCGCTTATCTATCAACTTTAACAACCTTCTTCCAACCTTTTTCATTAATCAAGCTGCATGGTATTTATACCAAGCGCGTATGCCGAAATTAGCATATCTCAAGCAGCTTCTTTAATTCATTCACTCAAAAATTCGATTCTTGTCAATCGAATCTTATGTATACCTTACATATGTTTTTAAATTTTACTGTTGAATCATATAAACTTGACAATTCTACGTATTAATAAATACTTTAAAAAAAATTTTTTGATGAATTATCCCATCAACTTGAAAGAAAATGAAGTTAATGGGAAGTTAACTCGCGTTTAACTTTTCGTTCCCGTCCCGGCCGATAGATGGCTGCACCAGTCTACAAAACAAAATTGTCTGAAAAGGGATTCAAATCTGCTTAAAGATGGCTAAAATTATTTTTAAAAAATGCATTGTCATCGTGTTCTGAGCTATCCTAAAAGTTTCAAATGTCTAGCTAGTCGGGAAGTTAGTTAAAAATCGATTGCAAGATTTGTACCGGACAAACACACACAAACAAACAAACAAACAAATGGCCTTGCTTATCTTTTGCACTCGCTTTTCGGCAAACCTCTTGTGAAAAAATTGTATTGAAAAAGTTATCCCGTTGTTGGAATCGGCAGATAGATAAGTAGATGCGCTAGGGAGCACGCTGATGTTCGCTTTTGTAATACAATGTGTGTTACAGTTAAGATTCGGGTTGGATTATTCGGCCTGAAAGTTTCATACATTCAGAAAAAAAAAACATTCTAACCGAAATTAAATCATGCACTGCTGGCCACCCAAATCGCAACACCAAGAAAGACAAGAGATATCACAACAAAATTTATTTTGTAGATAACATGTGTGACCAAGTATCAAATGCTTAAATTTATAGACTTCTGTGAAGTGTGGTTCCTGCCAAAATCAGTAGCCAGAGTAGCCGCCACATTGTTGGAGACCACCGCTGCCACACGCCTCGGCATTGATTCAAAGAGACTTTGGATGAGTTCTTGGGGTACAGAAGACAAAGCAGCTTCCACACGTTGCCAAAGTTGATCTGCTGTGGCAGCTGGGGATGGAATCTGGGTCAATCGTAGAGCAACCATGGACCACGTGTTTTCTATCGGCGAAAGAGCCGGAGAGCGAGGCGGCCAGGGAAGCAATTCAATCTGGCGATTGACGAAGAACCGTTGGACAATGCGTGCCACGTGTGGTCGCGCATTATCCTGTTGAAATATGGCTGTGGGCAAGCCCTGAAGGTAAGGAAGGACAACTGGCTCCAACACCTCGGAGATGTAGCGCTGGCTGTTTAAAGTACCGGCAATGCGTACTAGAGGTGTGCGAGAGTGATATCCAATACAGCCCCATACCATGATACCTGGTGCAGGACCAGTGTAGCGGTGCATAACGCAGCTGTTCAGCATCCTCTCTTCACGGTGTCTAAAGACACGAATGCGACCATCGTGGTGTTGCAGACAGAAGCGTGACTCGTCAGTAAAGACAATTTCATTCCATTCTGCCGTCCACATCCTTCTGTCACGCACCATTGGCGGCGGAGACGTATGTGGTTCTGCGTCAAGGGTAGACAAAGCAATGGACGTCTTGCGGACAGACCACTCTGCTGTAAACGGCGTCGAATGGTACGCGCAGACACTGGATGATGCGTTACAGACTGCATGTGCTGTGCTATGGTTCGTGATGTGACTGAGCGATCCGTCACTGCCATGCGCACAATTTGCCTGTCATCAAGTGAAGTGGTGCGCTGAGGTGGATGCGATCGAACACGCCGGTCCGTCGTACCCTCCTGCATCCAACGATCACATATCCGCATTACAGTTGTTTGGTTTCGCCCAACACGACTACCGATTTCCCTGAAAGATAATCCACAATCTCTGTAAGCCACTATCCTTCCTCTGTCGAACTCGGATACTTGATCAAAAGATGGTCGCTGTTTTTGACGAGGCATAATTGATCGTTTTTTTGAAAAAAACCACAAGAAAAACACAATTGCCGAACTTGAAATCGTCGAAATCTCCAAGCCTTAAATAGCGCTTTGAAGTGGCGCCACAGGCGCGCCTGATGTACGTCTGCGCTGAAATTCTAATCATTTGCATATCTCACCTCCGCTAATGCATGTTGTAAATTTCATGTTATTTGCATGTTTCCTTCAGGGTGTTGCATTTAAAGTGGCCAGCAGTGTATTTAAATTATAACTTGGCTTGTGCCTGTGTTTGAAAAATACAGGGGTGCATTTCTTTAAAAGTATGATCGGGAATTGTTTAAGCGAGGCATTTATACTTTGCTAGTCAAGGATTGTACATAAAGTTCTAAATCCGTACGGGCAAGAGTCCATATTTGTTAATGGGTTTCCTATGTCTATGCAGAGAACTGAAGTTTTATATATTTAATTCTACATGCTTATAAAAGGAAGATTTTAGAGTTAAAATAAGTCATTAAATTTTTAAAATGAAAACGAAATAGAAATGTAAGCTAAACTGCCAGACTTTATGCAACTTAAGAAAATTTTAGGAGGTAACCATGCATGGTATCTTTCCTGCGACATTTTTCTCTCTGGCATGTTAAATAACTTTTTTAGTTGAAAGAATTACGTTTTTTATATAATAACTAGCTGAAAACCCGCGCTTCGCTACGGAGTACATTCAAAGTAAAAACATCGATCAATGTATGCAATTAATGCCATCTGTAGCTTCATGATGCCAATATATATATAATAAATACGACGATCAATGTATATACTTGATGTAAAATATATATATATTTATTTATAAAAAAATCGTAAGGGATATTTTTATATACAAAATAATGTAGAAGAAGATATTCAAATTAAATCTAATATAAAGAATACTAAAGAATATAGTACAGTTAATATAGTACAGTTTCTAGAACATTTCTTTTACTGTATTTTTGGATAATGTCCAATCGTCTGCCGCATTAGCAAGAAAAAAAATTATTTTTTGTCTATTTAGTTTTTATGCACGTGACGATAAATTTATTTAAAGTACCAGAAAAAGAAGTCACGTGATCAGCATTTAATAAATTAAATTCTAAAAATTAATCTTTAAAAATTCACCAAAAATCAGGAAATGGAGGTAAAGATTCGAAAAATATTTCATTTTAAAGGAATTTTTAGGATCTTTCTCGTGATATAAATTTTATAACCCTCAAATTATTATTTTAAATGCAAACTTAAAAAAAGTAAAAAAAACAGCTTAAAAAATTTAATTTAAAAAAATCTAAGAAGAATTTTTGAAAAATCTTTCTTAGTGCACCCCTACACTATTAGAAGAATCGCCATGCAAAATTTCAGCCCTTTAGGTCCAGCGGTTTGGTCTGTGCGTTGTATGTCAGTCAGTCAGTGAATGAATGAATGAATGAATGAATGAATGAGTCAGTTACGGAACTGTTTTATATATATAGATAAAAATATTTGCCTTTGTCAGTCATAGTCCATTCTTCATTTGGAGCGTCAATGTCATTAAACAGTTACAGTATATAAGTATCAAAAGGAATTTTGAAGCTTTCCATCGTAGCTAAAAACATAAATATTATAATAACTAACTAACCAATGGCGCAACAGTCCGTGTGGACCAAGGCCGGCGGTGCCCATCTCCGCTTTCTTGACCGTTGGCTTGGGTTGCCATACACCATATGTCTCGGTCAGGTAGTCACCCTGACGCGGGACCCACAGAGTTGGTTCCCAAGCATGCTTGATCCTCATTTTATCGACCCACTCAAGGGATGGAAGGCTGAGTCGACCTTGCCCAGTCGCAGGATCGAACCCTGGACCTGTGGTGTGGAAGATTGAAGCTTTTAACTACTAGGCCACCGGGTATCAAATATTATAATACGTTAGTACAACTATTTAAGGCATTAGCCGCGTAAATTTTATGCCTAATTATGAGGCTTCCCGCAAAAATTGTTAATATGAATATTGGATCATTATTAATGCCATTAAAATAAGTATTGATCACTATTGTTAAAATGAATTGTGGGGGTTTTCTTCATACCAAAAACATCAATATAATGCTACTTGCTTCTAAGTCGATGTCAACTGCATTATCTTTATTACATAGTAAAGAAATTTCCATATTTATTACATCATTTAACTCGAAAGAAATACTACCTTAGCAATTTTTGTTATTTTAAGGTATATGCCATGTTTTGAATAAGCTATCATAAGTGGTAGGTAATAACCTAAATAGTTTAATGATACCTCTTTCTTTACATATTTTTTTACATGCACTGTCATCTATATTTAACTTAGCTCGCAGGAAGACTTTTCCTCAGGTTAAAAAAAAAAAAAAAAAAATGAAAATATTATGCCATTTATGTTCTCGTACTTGATATGTTTGTAAAGTTTTATTTGCGGAGCAGTCATCGGTCATAATTCATCTCTGAACTTACCCAAACAGAATTCTGTGAACTTCTGTGAGTTCGAAAACTACCGGTTTGAATCTCAGCATTATTTGACACCAGCTGTCTCGTCGAAATCAGCATGTTTGTTTCCAAACTTCCTCTTTCTTTCTACCCCCCTCAAACAAATTCATTTATATTCCCAACAAAAGCCCTGACTTTTATCCCAGAGCACAGTACAGACCTCGGTGGCATGTTCTGATTCATCCATCACTACCCCTGCTTGCAATATGCCACCCTGGAGGATGAAGAAGATCGACCGGTGACGTTTCAATTAAGTTTTAAACTCTTCGTTACGAATTTAACCCAGGAGATTTTTTCTTTCCCTCCAAGACTTATTTCCGAGGAAAAATCGGAGGTTGGGAAGTTGTAACATTGACAGTTACAGATTTCTCGCCGGGCTTTGATTTTCGCATATGAATTCAAACCATGATTCATCAGTAATGCTTTTCGTGCTGCTCTTTCTTGGTTGATTTACCGATTAACGTCTATTTTGTAGCTTCCAATAGCCTAAAAGGATAGTAACAAAAGGTCAATCAGAAGATAGACCTTTCCATCGATGGTGGATGAAAACTTGTACTGCACTTGTTTTGATATGTTAACAGGTTTGAGTACCATTTTGAATACTGACTCTCGTATTAATAGCATATATATATATATATATATATATATATATATATATATATATATATATATATATATATATATATATATACACAGTCGAACCTCCATATATCGAACTTCAAAATATCGAAATTTTCTATATATCGAACTCTTAGCAAATCTCTATGTTCATTACATAGAAAAACTATTTCTATATATCGAAAAAATCTCTATATATCGAAATTTTTTTTCATGACACATTGGGAGATTTTTATTCCACTTTAGAATAAAATCTCCCAATTTTCGGCGTTTGAAACAATACTTCGTGGACTTCAATTCACGGAATATGTCCCTCGTGAAGTTTTAGTAGACTGAATAAATGCGAGAATTTCTTTGATGGACTTTCCGCAAAACTGGCTGTTCAGCAAGATATTGGTAGTTTTATTTTTAAAGAATGTAACTGTGATCACTGTAACCACTGTCTGTATTGTTGTATTTTTAAAGGTATATAGTACTCAATGTTTCATATTAATTAAATTTTTAGTTATTAACTTTCATTTAATGTGATTCGCATATAAATTAGAAATGGAGTTTCGTATACAAAAATTAGCTTTAATTTTAATGTTTTAGGATAATTTTGATAAAACTAAGATCAATTCTATATATCGAAATTTCTATATATCGAATTTTTTTCCGGCATTTTGCTACTTCGATATATGGAGGTTCGACTGTATATATATATATATATATATATATATATATATAACCCCCTTTATGGCCGTTCTTACAAAGGGGGTATGCAATTTCCCGTTCTAAAGAGGGAATCGGAAAAATGGGTCCCGTAAGCTAAAGGTTAAAAAAATAATATTATAATTAATTTTCTGCAGGATGTTAAATCATCGGTATCTGTCATTACCAAATTAAATTTTTGAAAGGATGAGAATTTTATACCCACCTATGTGTTGTATAATGTGTATAAGTTTCACTAAATTCTACGCGTAACTTTTTGAGTTGTGACTTTTCCTTAATTTTTGATAACCAGTGTATATTGAAACATTAGCTGTCCATATACCCATGAACATATGTGATCAATCTTCAACTCCAGTAACCAACTCTGGCAATATTTATACAGTCGAACCCCATTATAGCTAACCCGGTATATAACGAACTGACGGATATAACGAACGAAGATTTTGGTCCCACCGTTTTCCTATTCTACATAAATTTAATTAGCATTGTGTCAGTTTAATGTATTCAGTTTTAGTCGATTTAATTAATTAATGATCATTTTTAATATATTTTATCATTTTTTAATACATCATAATTGAATGCACATTGCAACTAATGAGTTATACATTTTGTGAACTCCAGAATTTTTCTTAACGGTTCGGATATAGCGAACCACCGGATAAAGCGAACAAAACCTTTGGTCCCTTGAAGTTCGTTATAACGGGGTTCGACTGTACAGTATTCTGGCACATTTCAGTCAAACAACCACTCTCATTGTAGAGTGGTTGCTTCGCGAGCTTCCCAAAGTGGGGTCAGATTCGAAAACTGATAAATGCGGCAAATGTTATTTATGCTTCATTCAAGCTCGCTTTATAAAAAATAAATAAATCCTATATGGACTATGATTGAAAGCCTGCTTCTCACATTGCATGTTGATTAGCGCTTCAAGGTACCAACCATATCATGGACCTGGCTTTGAATCTAAGCTCAGGCATGGACGCTTTAAACATGACGCTTTTAAACGAACGCTTTTAAACATGAGAATACATACATTTTATCCTCTCTCTTTCTCCCTCTCTATATATATGTATACACACACACATATATATATATATATATATATATATATATATATATATATATATATATATATATATATATATATATGTACATATGTATATACATATATATATATATATACATATGTGTATATATATATATATATATATACACACACATATGTATATACATATGTGTGTATATATATATATATATATATATATATATATATATATATATATATATATATATATATACTAGCTGAAAACTCGCGCTTAGCTATGGAGTACATTCAAATTAAATACAACGGACAACGTATGCAATTTATGCCAAAAAATAAATATATATATTTATAATAAATGCGATGATCAATGTATACAATTGATGTAAAATATCTATCTATCTATATATATATTTATAAAAAAATTGTAAGGGATATGCATTTTTTTTTTGGGATAATATCAAATCGTCTGCTGCATTAGAAAGAGAAGAAAAAATTTTTTTTGTCTATTTAGTTGTTACGCACGTGACGATAAATTTATTGAAAGTACCAGAAAAAGAAATCACGTGATCGGCATTTAATAAATTAAATTCTAAAAATTAATCTTTAAAAATTCACCAAAAATCAGGAAATGGAGGTAAAAATTCGAAAAAAATTTCATTTTGAAGGAATTTTTATGATCTTTCTCGTGATATAAATTTTATAACCCTCAATGTATTATTTTAAATGCAAACGTAAAAAAAGTTTAAAAAACAGCTTAAAAATTTAATTTTAAAAAATCTAAGAATTTTTGAAAAATCTTTCTTAGTGCACCCCTACACTATTAGAAGAATCGCCATGCAAAATTTCAGCCCTTTAGGTCCAGCGGTTTGGTCTGTGCGTTGTATGTCAGTCAGTCAGTCAGTCAGTGAATAAATGAGTCAGTTACGGAACTGTTTTATATATATAGATATATATATATATACTGTACTGCCCCCTCATAGGAGCAATGCAGGTTCACCAATAGGATGCCCCTATTCGTAAAGAAGCTTACAAAATCGTGGCATGGGAGGGAAAATGTTCTCTGAACACGTGAAGACCTGCCGCGTTAGAAAATTAAATAAATAAATAAATGAATCTTAGTTTTTATTATTATTATTATTATTATTATTATTTATTTATTTATTTATTTTAACATTCCTCAGGCCTGAACTTCCTCACTAGTGATTCATCATCGTCTCTAAGCACTGGCAGCTGTAATGATAGCCCAATGACCGTATAATCTATATATATAAAACAGTTCCGTAACTGACTCATTCATTCATTCATTCATTCACTGACTGACTGACATACAACGCACAGACCAAACCGCTGGACCTAAAGGGCTGAAATTTTGCATGGCGATTCTTCTAATAGTGTAGGGGTGCACTAAGAAAGATTTTTCAAAAATTCTTCTTAGATTTTTTTAAATTAAATTTTTAAGCTGTTTTTTAAACTTTTTTTACGTTTGCATTTAAAATAATACATTGAGGGTTATAAAATTTATATCACGAGAAAGATCATAAAAATTCCTCCAAATGAAATTTTTTTCGAATTTTTACCTCCATTTCCTGATTTTTGGTGAATTTTTAAAGATTAATTTTTAGAATTTAATTTATTAAATGCCGATCACGTGACTTCTTTTTCTGGTACTTTAAATAAATTTATCGTCACGTGCATAAAAACTAAATAGATAAAAAAATATTTTTTTCTTGCTAATGCGGCAGACGATTGGACATTATTTTGTCTATAAAAATATCCCTTACGATTTTTTTTATAAATATATATTTTTTTCCTACGTCAATTGTATATATTGATCGTCGTATTTATTATAAATATATATATATATATATATTTTGGCATTAATTGCATACATTGACCGTTGTATTTAATTTGAATGTACTCCGTAGCGAAGTGCGGGTTTTCAGCTAGTATATGATAAAGTACTTATGGACTAAGTTTCTTCATGGTTATATGAGTAGACCATACAGATAGGACGTTAATCTATTTTAAAAATGTACACTATTTCCCTGTAAAACATGAATTCACTTCCGGCAAGCGTATATTATGCTGATTTTTCCAACAACGTGGCGACAGTTAGCTATTGAAACCCATCAAACTGCGGAGAAAATATGAGTATGAAATATTTCTGAACGAATTCCAAGAAATTATTTCAGCATCTTTGATGACGTTTCAATACCTTCCATTTCGAATACAAGGAACGATCACTAAGCTATTTTCATTATTGCCCAAATACGCAAAACATGAATGTATTCAGAACTTCTTTGATTGCAAGTGCCTCCGCATTGGTTAAAAAAAAAAAAAAAGTATTCAGAACTTAAAAAGAAAAAAAAACTTGTTTCCCTTAATACTTGTATATGGTCAATTCTAACAATTAATCATTTTTGAAACTCATAACATGAAAAAAAAAGTTTTTAAGAAAAATCTAACTTTTATCTTCGGCTTCAATCTCCTTTATCTAAATTCTGAGGTGGTAGAAGTTGATCGACGCTCTAAATTTCTAACTTCAAATCGATCCCAACAAAATGGGATTTTAGGCCAGACATGTTAGGCCAGACATGCGAATGTCAGACTTGCGTAATTCTTTCGTCAAATTAAGCGCAATAGCAACTCCTAGCGTAGGAGGAGGGACAAGATTTGAACTAAAGCAAACAATAGAGGAGAATAATCTGTTCATAGCAGTCTCAAACTAGTTGAACACTGACAGGTGGTTCATTTTCTAATGTATGATCTTTCATTTTCTGAATAAGATCTGAACTTTTTTTTGGGTTAGAGTCCAGTTGTTAGAAAATAGACGAAAGACAATAGTATTTCACATCATGGCAGTATACTTATAAACGCTTAAACATGAAAATACATACATTTTATCCTCTCTCTCTCTCTCTCTCTCTCTCTCTCTCTCTATATATATATATATATATATATATATATATATATATATATATATATATATAAAATTAACAAGGCTTTGAAATTGACCACACGTTAGTTAATAAGTTAAACATAAATAGGTTAAAATAAAAATAATAACTACTAAAAACAAAAGTAAAAACATAAGAATAATAAAAAATAATTAACTAATAGTAGTAACTATAATAAGACTAAATAAATAAAGGAATAATAGTCTTAAAATAAGAAACCTAAGTAAGTCTGTAACTGAGTATCCACTACCTCAATGGTTGCAAGATATGACGTCAGTCATCTTGCGGTTACAAGTTCTTAACTTCCACTCTGACTAGCGCCAGGCTTGGTGTTCTTTGGTTAAGTACTTTTACACAAATTCATTTATTATTCAATTCTTCTGTTAATAATGGATTGTACGGTGTCTGAGTGTGTTTATTTAATAGATCATACTCATCAGAAACAATCCATTGGTTTTAAGACAGTATTGACACCGCTGATGAAGAAATGCTGTCTAAAACCGTATTCATAATTATCTTTACATGTTGGATGTTCCTGGCTTCATGTAGCTTTAGAGCTATTACTGGTTTTCTCTTTCATCTTATTCTTATATATATATATATATATATATATATATATATATATACAGAGAGAGAGAGAGAGAGAGTATATTTAAACCCATTTAGTATTAGTTCTGCAATTATATAATTTTAGGCTATGAACAAACAAAAAAATACGCCGGGCTTTTTTTTCTAGAGGTGGTCAATTGTTCCTACTGCTCCCCCCTCCCCCTCTTAGAGCCGCCGTTGGAAGTGCTTGTTTTCATGTTTTTTTGTTTTATTTAAACTAACATTATCTTTTTTTTTTTCTTTTCCTCTGGGGTAGAGGGAGGTATTTAATATGTAACATTTATTTATGCAGAAGATCTACATGTTAAAAAAAATCATCAAACTCATATAAATCGAATCTTCACTTTGATCACAGTCTAACGGAAGCTTTAGCTTAAAGAGGCACGTTCATTCTCTTCGTACATCTTCAAACTCGGAACACTGATTACCCTGAAAAAGTCGGAGTAAAACCGACTCCCCTATATACCCCTTAAAACTGGAAAAAAAGATTTATGCTAGAAAATTTTTGAAAACGCAAACTATAGATTTTCTAAAAATCCCCAATTCACGCTCCAAAAGCGAGTCGTGCGAAAGCCCCGATACCGCATGTTGTGCTATAGGGGATACCACTCCTCAATACTTTTCAGACGTCAAATGAGTAACAGCACATTTTTACAGTCGAACCCCGTTATAACGAACTTCAAGGGACCAAAGTTTTTGTTCGCTTTATCCGGTGGTTCGCTATATCCGAACAGTTAAGGAAAATGCTAGAGTTCATAAAATGTATGACTCATTAGTTGCGATGCGTGTTCAATAATAATGTATTAAAAAATGATGAAATCTATTAAAAATGATCATTAATGAATTAAATCGACTAAAATCGATTACATTAAACTGACACAATACTTATTAAAATAGGACGTAAAATAGACGTATTTATACGTAAAATAGGAAAACGGTGGGACCACAATTTTCATTCGTTATATCCGTGGGTTCGTTATATACGGGGTTCGCTATAACGGGGTTCGACTGTATAACTCTGCTTTTTGAAACTAGATTTAAGAAAGAAAGAAAAAAAAAACTCTTTCCGGCGGGGTTTTAAAGAAATATTTTTACTTCTCACCCTTTCAAAATTTTAATTTGGTAATGACAGATACCGATGATTTAACATCCTGCAGAAAATTAATTATAATATTATTTTTTTAACCTTTAGCTTACGGGGTACATTATTCCGCTTCCCTCTTTAGAACGGGAAATTTTCATACCCCCTTTGAATGAACGGCCATTAAGGGAGTTGTAAATATATATATATATATATATATATATATATATATATATATATATATATATATATGAGTAACCAATATCTCCATGGTTGCAAGTTTTGTGACGTCAGTCATCTTGCGGTTACATGTTCTTAACTTCCACTCTGTCTAGCGCCAGGCTTCGTGTTCTTTGGTTAAGTAACTCTTAATTCAATATTTAATCAATTCTTCTGTTTTTCATGGATTGTACGGTGTCTGAGTGTGTTTATTGTATAGATCATACTCATCGGAAACAATCCATTGGTTTTTAGACAGTATTGACACCGCTGATGAAGAGATACTGTCTAAAACCTCTTTCATACTTTTCTTTTCATGTTATTTGTTCCTGGCTGCAAGTAGCTTTAGTGCTATTACTGGTATTATCTTTCATCTTTATATATATATATATATATATATATATATATATATATATATATATATATATATATTTATATATATATAAATAAATAAATATAAATATGTATATATAAATATGTATATATAAATATATATATATATATAAATATAAATATATATAATTATATATATATATATAATATATATATATATATATATATATATATATATATATATATATAAATATAAATATATATAATTATATATATATAATATATATATATATATATATATATATATATATATATATATGTATGTATATACAAATATATATAATTATATATATATATATATATATATATATATATATATATATATATATATATATATATATATATATATATATATATATATATATATATATATATATATACATTCATTCTTGGGATACATGCTATCTCACCCCGTAAGGAAAAGGTTAATTGAAAACTTCGCCGACTTTATTTACACGTCTACCTCCAAGTGCAGAAAAACGAAATTCAGAAGCATTCATTTGCTAACAACCTGCTAACCGTAACTGATTTCAGCAATACAATTAACTGCATTAAAAAACCTAGCAACGAAACCAGTGCCGCTTTGTTCTGCAAGATAAAAGTTTATAAATACATGACGGGAGACCTGTTCACGAAACCTCGCTAATTGTCTCGGTTCCCCAAAAACCGTGGAGCCCTCGAAAAAAAAAAAAAAAAATTTTTTTTTCTTCTAAGACTTTCTCGCCAAGATCTCATGATATCGTTACTATCCTATGCTATTTATCCACGGAGAAAAAAAAAAAAAAATTGCATTGATAAGCCACGAGATGCAAAAAGGACCACCTGCGAAAAAAAAGGTCGCAAGTCGCCGAAAGTTCATTCACTCCGCCACACAGCATCTCTCCTCGAAAAATAAGAAAATCTCTCCTCTTGGAGATATGCCCCGAGTGAGAAAGAGAGACTCTTATTATAATGCCGATCCCAAACAAAAGCCCTCCTATACATCTGATTAATGCTTATGTCGTCCGGCCCCATTTTCGACTTCTCATATCAGGCCTGGGGTTTTTTTTTCGTTTGTTTTCTTTTGCGGCAGTCTCTAAAACTCGCCAGGTCGCTTTTTGTTTCGTCACATTGTAACCAATGGGAGGGCGAAATGACCGCACGGAGGCCCCGCCCCTTCCGAAGTCGCGACGGGGGGATCACGTGCGGAGGTGCAGCCAATCGGGTCCGGCCCGGGCGGCGTGTGCGACAATATGGCGCTTGTCAGTAAAAGTAAATAAAAAGCGACTGTCAGCCGCTCTCGGAGTGTCCTGCTAGGAAGCTAATTTTCAGGGTGCAGGGTGGAATACAAATGAAGAGTCGGTTAACCCGCGCACTGATTAAGTGTACGCAGGTATATCTGCCGGGGAAAGAGGGGCGATGAATTTATAATGCGTAATAATAACTCTCTTTTGTTGCATGTTTAATTGTGGGTAGGAGGCCAGGGATACTAATTTCCCGCATTGAGCTCCAGTAATGTAATTGCCACTGGAACTGGGTATTTTCTGTAACTTTAACTTAATGGGGAAAAAAAAAAAAAATGAAATATTCTCGGCGGTACGTCTGTCACATGATTTTAATATAAATCAGTACTTTAAATAAAAAAATATTCTCGTAAAATTTAGCCATCATTATAAATTAAATTTTCTTATAAATTAATGAACAATCTATATATTAAAGTTGCTAAGCTGACTTTTTGGGCAGTCCATGAGAGAAAACTATTGCATTAATTGACTTCATTTTAGTCTTAAACGAAAGATTGTAATCTGTAGATTTGTCAAATTTGGTTTTTTTAACAGCAATTTCTATTAATTAGCAATAATTTACAATTGAAAATTGATGTCTGCGCATGCTCAGTTTCATGTATGAATCTGGCTTTAGAAACTCACTGTTTCCGCGGATGCTCAGTGACACGTTTTATTGATAAACACGTTTATTCCGAGGAGTCTCTCTAGATATATATTTGCCATTTTTATTTCTATGATAATTATGTCTCTGAAATATAAGATTAAACCAGGTGGAAATTGTTTATTTCACGCTGTTTACTTATCGATAATTTACAATTAAAAAAATAGATTTCTGCGCATGGTCAGTGACATTTTTAAATCTGGCTTTATATACTCACTAAGTACGAGGCCACTTAAACACATTAATTTGTTTTTGCATATTATTATCATTTTCAGCATTTTTTAATGATATGTTGAGTATAATTTGTGAATTAGTACATTTATTTACTATCTAGCCGTCATATTTTGACAGGTACCAACTAGTCTATACATTTAAGTTGCTATGTCGACTTTTTGGGCAGTCCGTGAGAGAAAACTGCTGCATCAGTTTAATTCTTTTTGGTCTTAAACGAAAGATTGCAACGTGTAGATATGTCAAATTTGGTTTTTGTAACCGCTATTTCTATTAATGAGCGATAATTTGCAATTGAAAATTGAATTTTCCGCATGCTCAGTGGCATGTTTAAATCTGGCTTTAGAAACTCACTGTTTCTGCGCATGCTCAGTGACATGTTTTGATGATAAACACGTTTATTCCGAGGAGTCTCTATATCTCTCTCTCTCGCTGCCATTTTTATTTTTATGATAATTATGTATGTGAAATATAAGATTAAACCTGATGAAATTGTTTATTTCGCGCTGTTTAGTTAGCGATAATTTACAATTTTTTAAAAAATTGCTTTCTGCGCATGATCAGTGACATTTTTAAATCTGGCTTTAGATACCTAGCACGAGGTCGCTTAAACACATTAATTTGTTTCTGCGCATTATTATGATTTCCAACATTTGGCAATGATGTGTTGGGTATAATTTGTGTATTAGTGCATTTATTTACTATCTAGCCGTCATGTTTTGACGGGTACCAACTGGTATAAAGTAATATATGATCAGTATCGCGATAAAATGGGCAAATTGGAGTGGTGTGCATTGCTTCTCCATTAGTGATGTTGGAGCTATGTGATTTAGCTAAAACGTTACAATTCTGGCATATGAGAGGATTATTAATCCAAAATTCCATAACCTCCGTAGCGTCGAGGGTCAGGGGATGGGCAGGTGTCCCCCCCCCCCAACTTAACTTGAAATAAATTAAAACGTTGATAGAAGTTCAGTTAAAATCGGAAAATTTTAGAAAACTTTTAAGAAAGTTGGTTTTTTCCCGTTTTTTCAAACTGTGAAACTGAAGATTCCGATTATGTCTTTAGCCTAAACATAGCTTTTAACAATGAAATGACCGATAACAAAAATTCTATGCTATATATTTTCTCATTTTATTTATATTATATTTATTTTTCTCGTTTTATAACTTTTGAATACTACTCAAACATCAATGCTATTGTTATTGAATTTTAAAAAATCATCTATATATATAAAACAGTTCCGTAACTGACTCATTCATTCACTGACTGACTGACTGACTGACATACAACGCACAGACCAAACCGCTGGACCTAAAGGGCTGAAATTTTGCATGGCGATTCTTCTTATGGTGTAGGGGTGCACTAAGAAAGATTTTTGAAAAATTCTTCTTATATTTTTTTAAATTAAATTTTTAAGCTGTTTTTGTAATTTTTTTTAAGTTTGCATTTAAAATAATAATTTGAGCGTTATAAAATTTATATCAGGAGAAATATCATAAAAATTCCTTTAAAATGAAATCTTTTTTGAATCTTTACCTCGATTTTCTGATTTTTAGTGAATTTTTAAAGATTAATTTTTAGAATTTAATTTATTAAATGCCGATCACGTGATTTCTTTTTCTGGTACTTTAAATAAATTTATCGTCACGTGCATAACAACTAAATAGACAAAAAAAAATTTTTTTTCTTCCTAATGCAGCAGACGATTGGATATTATAAAAAAAATATCCCTTACGATTTTTTTATAAATATATATATATATATATATATATATATATATATATATATATATACATATATATATTTTACATCAATTGTATACATTGATCGTCGCATTTATTATAAATATATATATTTATTTTTTTGGCATTAATTGCATACATTGACCGTTGTATTTAATTTGAATGTACTACGTGGCGAAGTGCGGGTTTTCAACTAGTATTTCGTATTTTAAGGTACGTCCGGAAGTCAGTGCCCTAAGGAGGACCCTAACTGAATTCAATTCGTCCCCCCCCCTGAAAAGAAAAAGTTAGAAGCACGCTACGCCTATGATAACCTCTCATTAAACCTAGGCAATACGGAGAAACGTGAAGTTGAAACAATTTTAATCGAGCTAATTTTTTTATTCTACACGCCAGGGTTTGATATATTATAGAAAAACGAGAGAGAGGTTAATGTTATAAAAATCACTGAATTTTTTAGATTTATTTTTGAATCGCGATATCATGAGCATCAAGCTTTTTAGGAGTATCAAGCCTAGATGTTTAAGACACCACCGAAATTGAAATTTCTTTACCTGAAAAATAATTTCTGTAAAATCTTAAAATGACTAGTACAAGTACCTATGTGTGCACGAGTATCTCTTACAAGAATTTATAATTACCGAATTCAAGTGAGAAGTGGTAACAAAATACTTGAATTATATATGTTTACTAGCTGAAAATCCGCACTTCGCTACGGAGTACATTGAAAGTAAATAGAACGGTCAATGTATGCAATTAATGCCAAAAAATATATATATATATATTTATTTATAAAAAAATGCGACGATCTATGCATACAATTGATGTAATATATATATATATATATATATATATATTCATAAAAAAATCGTAAGGGATATTTATTTTGTTTCGGATAATATCCAATCGTCTGCTGCATTAGAAAGAAAAAAAATTTTTTTTTGTCTATTTAGTTGTTATGCACGTGACGATAAATTTATTGAAAGTACCAGAAAAAGAAATCACGTGATCGGCATTTAATAAATTAAATTCTAAAAATTAATCTTTAAAAATTCACCAAAAATCAGAAATTCGAGGAAAAAGGTTCGAAAAATATTTCATTTTAAAGGAATTTTTAGGATCTTTCTCGTGATATAAATTTTATAACCCTCAAATTATTATTTTAAATGCAAACTTAAAAAAAGTTACAAAAACAGCTTAAAAATTTAATTTTAAAAAATGTAAGAAGAATTTTTCAAAAATCTTTCTTAGTGCACCCCTACACCATAAGAAGAATTGCTATGCAAAATGTCAGCCCTTCAGGTCCAGCGGTTTGGTCTGTGAGTGGTATGTCAGTGAGTCAGTGAGTCAGTTACGGAACTGTTTTATATATATAGTTAGTACTAAGGCAGAGCGAGATCATTAATATAAGAATAGTCTTCCGTAGTTATGAAGGAAACTATTTATTAATACGAAAAAATGGCTCTAAAAACATGTACACTCCTAACTTATAACAACAACATGAAATGTATATCATCAGATAGTCTCATATAATGTTGACATGGACTACATTCTTGTTTTTGAAAACGTAGCAGTCATTACTATCTCTGAAACTGGTAGAAATTAGGGAAACGAATCAGTTTTCGGCTTTAAAATATTTCCCCTCTTTTATACAATGCTGATTAAATACAGCAATCTCATTTAACAATTTTGATTTGTTTAATGTTAAGCGGATATCTATACCATTTGTATAAATGAGCATTTTTTTATGATTCCTGTCTAAAGCGTCGAATTTGACAGAAAATGTTCATAAGGATCTGACCCACAGTATACAGGGATCCTTTAAATCAAGATCCTTATTTGAAAATAATCATAGATTAGATTATCTTTACGGTTTCCTTGTCTTAAAATTTTCGAAGTAATGAACTGATTAATTACATTCTTTCTTAACATTTTCCTTTAATAAAATAGTCTAAAGGTTTTCAGAATGTAATAATTCGCGTATATCCGAATAAACTTTAAATGTATGTTCGAGAGCGCCTGAATCAATACCTTTTTAATATAGTATTCTCTCTTAAAACGTTTAATATTTCACCCTCCCAAATTCAGACTGTTTCCCAACTCTTTCTCCTGATATTTATGTGGTATTTCATTATTACGCCCAGATTCCTCTGTTATTTGTTCGTTTAAATTTTTTCTTTTCTTTCTCGGTTTGGTGTTTTTTTTTATCTCCTCGAATTTTTATTTCTCTCTCTTCTCTCTTTTCATACCTCTGGTTTGCATGTTGTTACTCAATCTTTCCATTTTTTTTTCTTTCAACTCCTATCCGTATATTTTCAACCTTCTTTATTTCATTTCCTGTTTTGACATCTCTCACTTTTTCCTTCTCCTCTTTGTGTTTTGTCTCTGCTTTTAACCCTGCAATTTATTCGAGTATTAGCACACCGTTTTTTTCACTGATCTCTGTATTTTTAAACAACCTTTTAGTCTTCGTTTTATTTCTTTTGTTTCGATATGTCATTCTTATGTCTCTTATTTGCGTTGCTCTTTTCCCTCTTGCATCTGTTTTCTGAACTATTTTCTCTTTCTAATTTCTTTCCTCTATTTTCACCTGTTCCTCTCTTTTTACATCCTTTCTCTAATCTTCTACTTTTCTTTTCTTTTCTTCATCCATCTTTTATTTTTCACCCCCTTTCCATTTTTATTGAAGATTTCTTTCTCTTCATTTTCTCTCTCACTCGTCCACATTTTCATTTGTCACCCTTTTCTCTTTCTTCCCATTCCTCTTTTTCATCTTAATTCTTTTTCACTGCTCTTTTCCGTTGTTACCCCTTTCGGTCTATCATTTTTCTATCCTCTCTTAACCTATCATTCTATTTTCTCGTCTTTTCCTGTCCCTTTATTTCTGTATTTTTATCCGTCTTAATTGTCACCCCAACTTCTTAATTTTCTCTCCTATTTTCTAAAGTAATTCTCTTCTATCTAATTTTCATCTCACTTTGTTTCTGTCATCTATCTTTTATTTTTTACTGTTAACTTTAACTTCCTTTCTCCCTTTCTGTCGTTGCTCTTATTGATAAATCATATTGATAGTGCATTAGATCTTTACAGCTCTTAATTTTGTTGACTCTTTCCCTCTCACTTCTGTTTTTAATTATCTTTCTAATTCCTTATCACTAATTCTATTTTTATACCACTTTTTCTAATCTTCCATCTTTCTATTTCTACTTTTCTTCATCCACAATTCTCTTTTGTTTTTCACCCCCTTTCCGTTTTTTTTCCAGATTTATTTCTCGACATTTTCTCTCCTACCTGTCCACATTTTCATTTTTTACCCTTTTTCAGTTTCCCTCTATTTATCTTTTTCACCTTCCCTCTATTTATCTTTTTCACCTTCCCTCTGTTCCTCTTTTTCACCTTAATCCTTTTTCTCGTTGCTTCTCTCCTTTCCTTCCGGTCTATCCTTTTTCTATCCTCTCTAAAACTCTCTTTCTATCCTCCTGTTTTTTCTCCCCCCTTTCTTCTCTTAATTGTCACCCTCAACTTCTTAATTTTCTTCCCTCTTTTCTAAAGTAATTTTTTTCATTTTCATCTCACCCTGTTTCTGTGTTCTCCTGTCTTTTCTTTTCTGGATTTTACCTTCACCTCCTTTCTCATTTTCTTCAGTTGCTTTTATTGATAAATCATATTGATAGTGCATTAATTCTCGCATCTCTCATTTTCGTTGTTCTTTTACCCTCTTGCTTCTGTTTTCAGTTCTCTTTCTAATTTCCTCTCTCTGTTTTCACCCTTTCATCTCCTTTTACATCCTTTTAGTTATCTTCTATCTTTGCATTTTTACTTTTCTTCGTCCACCATTCTCTTTTATTTTTCACCCCCCTTTCCATTTTTATTCCAGATTTTTCACCCTACATTTTCTTTCTCACCTGTCCACATTTTCATTTGTCACCCTTTTTCTCATTCCTTTCAACCATCTTTTTTTCACCATAATAATTTTTTCTAATTGCTTCTTTCCGTTGTTCACACCTTCCGGTTTCTTTCTCTGGCCTCTGTACACCTCCCTTTATATTCTCCTGTTACTTCTTTACCTTTCTATTTTTGCCTCTCTTAATTATACCTCCAATTTATTAGTTTCTTCTTACATTTTCTTCTCTCCTCTTTCTTAACTAATGCTCTTCTATTTAATTTTTAATCTCACCCTCTTTCTGTCATCTTCTATCTCTTACTTTTATATTTTTCTCCCGTTCTGTCGGGTTTTTTTTCTTGATGTATCATATTGAATGTTCTCAATATGATATATTTATATCAATATATATCATTATCAATGATATATCAATATCAGTATATATTACTAGCTGAATACCCGTGCTTCGCTACGGAGTACATTCAAATTAAATACAACAGTCAATGCATGCAATTAATGCCAATATCAATATATATATATATATATATATATATATATATATATATATATATATATATATATATATATATATATTTATAAAAAATCATAATGGGTATTTTTTAGACAAAATGATGTCGAAGAAGATATTCAAATTAAATATAATAGAACATGCTAAAGAATATAGTGCAGTTAATATAGTACAGTGTGAGGAACATATCTTTTACTGTATTTTAATATTTTTTTGGATAATATCCAATCGTCTTCCGCATTAAAAAGATAAAAAAATTTGTTTTGTCTATTTCATTGTTATGCACGTGACGCAAAATTAGTTTAAAGTATCACAAAAAGAAAAGAAACCACGTGATCAGCATTTAATAAACTAAATTCTAAAAATGAATCTTTAAAAATTCAGTTAAAATCAGAAAAGGGAGGTAAAGTTTCGAAAAAGATTTCATTTTAAAGGAATTTTTATGATCTTTCTCGTGATATACATTTTATAAACCTCAAATTACTATTTTAAATGAAAACTTTAAAGAATGTGACAAAAACAGCTTAAAAATTTAATTTAAAAGAATATAAGAAGAATTTTTCAAAAAACTTTCTTAGTGCACCCCTACACTATAAGAAGAATCGCCATGAAACATTCAACCCTTTAGGTCCAGCGGTTTAGTCTGTGCGGCGTTATCTGTCAGTCAGTCAGTCAGTTACGGAACTGTTTTATATATATACATCGATGATATATCATCATCAATATAAATCATATTGATATTTATTAATATAGATTATATACTACTGATATAATCTATATTAATATTATATTAGTACATCATATTAATATAGATTATGCTATTTTGTGTTGGTTTTAAATGCATATATCCAGAGATATCAGAACTTTACGAAGATTTGATGTTTTTCTTAAATAACATTAATAAATAAAAGCGCAAAAAATTATTTACTGCAAGTACAGAATTTTCCTCTTTTTTAAATTTAATTTTAAAAGATGAATGGGGGTTATTTTTCAAAAAAAAGAACCAAAAGAGCGAGAGTAGAATCGAAATAGAGGTAAGAAGACATTAAAGCAATTGTCACAGAATAAATATTTATTTTTCTTCGATTTACCTGAAACGATAAGGATGATATATATATATATATATATATATATATATATATATATATATATATATATATATATATACAGTGGAATCTCGATCGATCGTTTTCGGATCCATCGTTTTACCGTATGTGTCGTTCATTTTATCCAGTCCCAATGATCCTATTGCTTTGTTATGTTTCCGCATCTATCGTTTTCCCGCATTTATCGTTCATTTCAATCTGTCCCTTGAAAAACGATAGATTGAGTTTCCACTGTATATATATATATATATATATATATATATATATATATATATATATATATATATATATATATAGTATATAATATATATATATATATATATATATATATATATATATATATATATATATATATATATAGTATATAATATATATACATATATATACATATATACATATATATACATATATACATATATACATATATATACATATATATATATATATATATATATATATATATATATATATATATATATATATATATATATATATATAAATATATATATATATATAAGCGCATTCATAGACTTTAATATATTTAAAGGCATTTGATTAGCCTTTAGTTAGCGATTTTAAGCATTTATCCTTATTTCTCTTCTAAGTTGAACATTCGATCAAGATAAACGAGCAAAATTTCTCTCGGAAACGGCATGGATAAAACTCGTTGTTTGGTAGAACGGGAGAGGGGAGGGTTCTCTTTCCCCCTCGCCCCACAACCCAAATTAAAAGATTCCTTATTCGAAAAACTAATGCTCACGCTACACTTAATTTTCATGAAAAACACACATCAACGCAACCTCAAAGTTTTTTTTACTATTTAGTATACTCCCAGATATTTGGGAGAATCTGCGATTCATGTGACATAAAAAATTTATTCCGGCTTCAGAAATTCCTAATTGTATATTGCGCAAACGATGTGAATTTTTCTTAATTAAAATGACTGTCAATTTATTTATTTTATCTATTTAACGAGAAATATGAAGGGATACAAAGACTGATCAATAAATACACATGCACTTATATAACGTTTAAGAGACATATAAAATAGTTATTTCGGCAAATTACTAACAAACTTACAATAAATATATACAGTCGAACCTCCATATATCGAACTTCCCTATATCGAAATTTTCTAGATATCGAACTCCTAGCAAATCTCCATGTACATTACATAGAAAAATTGTTTCTATATATCAAAAAAATCCCTATATATCGAAATTTTTTTCAAGACAAATTGGGATATTTTATTCCACTTTAGAATAAAATCTCCCAATTTTTGGCGTTTGAAACAATACGTCGTGGACTTCAATTCGCGGAAAATGTCCCTGATGAAGATTTTAGTGGACTGAATAAATAGGAACATTTCTTTGAACTGTCCGCAAAACTAACTGTTCAGCAAGATATTCGTAGTTTTTTTTAAAGAATGTAACTGTGATCATTGTAACCACTGTCTGCATTATTGTTTTTTTTAAAGATATGTAATTATTAATAAATCTTTCATATTAATTCATTTTTTCGTTATTAACTTTCATTTAATGGGATTAGCATATAAATTAGAAATGGAGTTTCGTAAACGAAAATTAGCTTTAATTGTTTTTAGGAGAATTATGATAAGCTCAATTATACATATCGAAATTTCTATATATCGATTTTTTTTCGCGAAATTTGCTACTTCGATATATGGAGGTTCGACTGTATTTCCCCAAATTAACAGCAAACTCATCTTTAGTAATTATCTATAGGGAACAAATTTTTTCTATTAGTCTTTGGAAACAATTTTATTCTGAATGATTATTTAGGCTTCACTGCTTTAAATCGCTCGAAGTATATTTTTCGGTACGATTATTTTAGTTGGAGTGCAAAATTGTACTCTCAGGCTTTTACCATCTGCTGTGTTTATTCTGGTGATGAATAATTTTTTAAGCCAATTTTATTTTAGATAACATTCTACTAGTTACAGCAACTTTAATCCCGGATTTTATTACGTTCTAAGTTTTTGAGACAGATGTACTTTCCGTAGCGGATATATATATATATATATATATATATATATATATATATATATATATATATATATATATATATATATATATATATATTTTTAAGTTGGCTTTGCTTCATATCATTTTTTTCACTCATTTCTACTGCATTTATTTCTGTTTGTCTAACATATTGTTTTTATAAGGGGAAAAAATAAAGGAGAAAAATGGAATTGGAGGTAAGAAGTTTTCTAGATGTTTCATAGAAATATTTTGCACGGAATGTTTCTTAGAATACTTCTCCATCAAGCTTCCTGAAGTAAATTTAGTTTCTATTTAAACAAGAAAATTCTTTAAAAAAATACAATAAATTTTTTTAAAATTATATTTCTTCCTTTTATTGATTATATACTAGTCTGTGAGCTTATAATCAAGTTTACACTGCCCTTACATATTTTCCTGTAATTATGGGTCAAATGAGTAGTGAATATATATCAGTAAAGGAAGTAGCATTTCACTCGTTTCCACGAAACTGTTTATCCATTTAAATCTAAACTGTGTACCATGCAATCATCTAGCTCTTTTTTTTCAAGAATATTTATTTAATCAAATTTAAAACTTCTTTTTCGAACGTTTAAAAGGATCGAAATGTATCAGTAAATAATAAGTACCAAAGCAATAATGCTTGTAAGACGTTTTATATTCTAATTCCTTCTTCCAAAATCACTAAAGATAAATCGCCAGATATTTAAATGTTTAACAATAATTGTTCAAGAAGTTATAATTCTAAATGTTTAGTATTCACACTGTTAGCTTCTTGTATCAATTATTCTAGAGCTAAATTATATTTGAAATCATAGACTTATATGTTATATTTGTGTTTGCTGTGTAAAGGGTGTCAAGTCGGAAAACGTAGTTTTTAGAAAAACGGGATTGAAAACTAACATGTTTGTGTTTTGTTTCACATATCCCGAATTTTCACTGATGAATAAAAATATTTAGGAGTGGAATTGGACTTAGCTTTCTATACCCTGCAGTAGCCCTTGATTTTTCAAACCTGCCTGGTTTGATAACTCATTTTAGCCCATTTTGGACTTAATATCCCAAATTTTCACTGGTGAATAAAAATATTTATCCGTGGAATTGGACTTAGCTTCCCATATCCTGCAATAGCCCTTGATTTTTCAAACACGCCTGGTTTGGTAACTCATTTTAGCCCATTTTGGACTTAATATCCCTAATTTTCATTGATGAATAAAAATATTTAGGAGTGGAATTGGACTTAACTTTCTGTACCCTGCAATAGCCCTTGATTTTTCAAACATGCCTGGTTTGATAACTCATTTTAGCCCATTTTGGACTTAACATCCCAAATTTTCACTGGTGAATAAAAATATTTAGGAGTGGAATTGGACTTAGCTTTCTATACCCTGCAGTAGCCCTTGATTTTTCAAACCTGCCTGGTTTGATAACTCATTTTAGCCCATTTTGGACTTAATATCCCAAATTTTCACTGGTGAATAAAAATATTTATCCGTGGAATTGGACTTAGCTTCCCATATCCTGCAATAGCCCTTGATTTTTCAAACACGCCTGGTTTGGTAACTCATTTTAGCCCATTTTGGACTTAACATCCCTAATTTTCATTGATGAATAAAAATATTTAGGAGTGGAATTGGACTTAACTTTCTGTACCCTGCAATAGCCCTTGATTTTTCAAACATGCCTGGTTTGATAACTCATTTTAGCCCATTTTGGACTTAACATCCCGAATTTTCACTGATGAATAAAAATATTTATCAGTGGAATTGGACTCAGCTTCCCGTACCCTGCAGTAGCCCTTGATTTTTCAAACATGCCTATGGTTAGATAACCCATTTTAGCCCATTTTGGACACCCTTTTCACAGCAAATACAGATATAGTATGTTGTATTATATCCTTGTCACTATCGCTAAGCAAGTTTAAATGTTGCGGAAAAGACTAACAATTTAGTGACTAAATTTGAGGTTCAAAAAAATACTTTCATGTGGTGATGGTTTTAATATGATATGAGGGGAAGGAAAGCTAACAACTGGAAGCTTAAACCCTTTTCCCATGTAGGATTTTAACTGCCTTTGGTTGCGCAGATATCATAAAAGTTTCGTTTCTGGAATGAAACACATTTTAATAACTACAGTGAAAATTCTCTAGCCGGCTACCCCTCTAAACGGCCATATTTTGTTCAGAATCGACTCCGTAGAACCAAGAGGAGCCTCCGTAAAGACTCCGTAGAGCAAATGTCATGGAAAGAAACCTCTTATAGACGGCCATCCCTTAAAAACGGCTCCCTTTTTTTGGGAGGAACCATCACTGGCCGCCCTAAAGAGTTTCACTGTATATGAGAAGATTATGCAACAATTTTTTTCCTTAAATTTAAGGTATTTGCATAAGTTCGGCTTACACTTATCACTTTAGAAGAGAGAATTTTCATGCATCTCTTTGGTTGAACTGTATGAAAATTTTGTACCTTTACTTTTCATTAAACACCTCCATTAGTGTATAATGGGAGATTGTTTGATTTGGTTGGTTTAGAGCTCTTCGGTAACTATTTCTGCAAGAAGGCTGATTACACAGGGACCTACAGTTTGAAGTCAAATTGCAAAGGGATGCAAACATACATGCCAACAATGGGACTCGAGCACAGGGGCTCCGTACCGGATGCCAGTGACTTAGCCCTCATCTATAAAACAGTATATAAAACAACACTATATAACACTATATAACACATATATAACACTATATAAAACAGTTCCGTAACTGACTCACTGACATACAACTCACAGACCAAACAGCTGGTCCTAAAGGGCTGAAATTTTGCATGGCGATTCTTCTTATAGTGTAGGAGTGCACTAAGAGAGATCTTCGAAAAATTCTTCTTAGATTTTTTTAAAATTAAATTTTTAAGCTGTTTTTGTAACATTATTTAAATTTTGCATTTAAAATAATAATTCGAAGGTTATAATATTTATATCACGAGAAAGATCCTAAAAATTGCTTTAAAATGAAATCTTTTTCGAATCTTTACCTCCATTTTCTGATTTTTGGTGAATTTTTAAAAGATTAATTTTTAGAATTTAATTTATTAAATGCCGATCACGTGATTTCTTTTTCTCGTACTTTAAATAAATTTATCGTCACGCGCATAACAACTAAATAAACAAAAAATATTTTTTTTTCTAATTCAGCAGACGATTGGATATTATCCAAAAAAAATAAATATTCCTTACGATTTTTTTATAAATATTTATATATATATATATATATATATATTACATCAATTGTATACATTGATTGTCGTATTTATTATAAATATATATTTATTTTTTTTGGCATACATTGACCGTTGTATTTAATTTGAATGTACTCCGTAGCGAAGTGCGGGTTTTCAGCTAGTTGATTATAGGAGGAGAAAGACAATGTCGATGCATGCTGATCACTTCCGTTTTTACCTATTATGGAAAAAAATAATTTCTAATTTTATCCTAACTAATCCTAATATTAGGCTCAACTGACGACAAACAGGACAATAACTGATTATTATTTTATGTATCGTGCAACAGTAATGCCTTTTACTGTAGCATGAATTCCATATTTCTCACTAAAATTAAATAATAAATTAATTAGGAATGAAACAAAAGGAAATAGGAAATTTTCACATACCAGCTGACAGAAATTCTAGAAACGCAATGATTCTAAAGTTGTGTTAGGCGTTCCCTGCAAAAGCCCGGAATGTTTTGTCACTAAAAAGAGAAAGCTTTTCGAGCGTAATATGAATTCCTTTTTTTTTTCAGCGTTATCATTCTTTCAGGTATAGTCACACAACTTTCAAATATCTTTTTTCTATTATCTTTCTATTATATATCATTCATCTTTTTTATCATAAAAGTTATTTTACGCGAAAAAAACAAGTACTAACTGCCTCTCGCTTTCAAGGAAAAGAAATAATTAGAAAAATAGAGGAATGAATTAAGCTGTACATTCTCTCTTTTTCTAGATGTTGGTCATATCAGTTGTTGTTCTTAAAAGCTAGAGAATTTTACGTAATTTTATATCTAAAAAGACAAAACCACCTTTAAAATAATTGAAAATGAACTCATTCTTCTCACAGTGTGAAAACTTTTATTCTACCCCAGAGAATTTAGACAGTGAAAGTGTCAAGTTTCAATACAGCAGTTAATCAGAAATATATATATATATATATATATATATATATATATATATATATATATATATATATATATATATATAAAACAATTCCGTAACTGACTGACTGGATGACTGACTGACTGACTGACATATAACGCGCAGACTAATCCGCTGGACCTAAAGCACTGAAAATTTGCAGGGTGATTCTTCTTATAGTGTAGGAGTGCACTAAGAGAGATTTTTGAAAAATTCTTCTTAGAATTTTTTTAAATTAAATTTTTAAGCTGTTTTTGTAACATCCTTTAAAGTTTCCATTTAAAATAATAATTCGAGGGTTATAAAATTTATATCACGAGAAAGATCATAAAAAATCCTTTAAAATGAAATCTTTTTCGAACCTTTACCTTCATTTTCTGATTTTTGGTGAATTTTTAAGATTAATTTTTAGAATTTAATTTATTAAATGCTGATCTTGGGTTTTTTTTCTTTTTCTGATACTTTAAACTAATTTTGCGTCACGTGCATAACGAAATAGACAAAAAAAATATTTTTTTTCTTGCTAATGCGGCAGAGGATTGGACATTATCCAAAATAATATTAAAATACAGTAAAAGAAATGTTTCTCAAACTTACCAAATTAACTGTACTATATTCTGTAATATGTTCTATTAGATTTAATTTGAATAGTTTCTTCTACATTATTTTGCCTATAAAAATATCCGTTAAGATTTTTTTATAAATGCAATTTTCCTTGTTTTTTTACATCAATTGCATACACTGACCGTTGTATTTAATTTGAATTTACTCCGTAGCGAAGTACAGGTTTTCAACTCATATATATATATAATCAATACATAAATCAATACATAAATATGGAGATCAAAAATCAATTGTAAAAATAGAGAATTTATGCTGTAGAAGAATAGACCTAAAAGAACAATGAAATAAATACCTTTCAACTTAGAGCGTTTACATTTACGGACTATATTATTCCAAACAATCCAAAACTGATGCAATCTTGTTATGGCTCTTCAATTTAACTAAAATAATAATAATTTATCCTCTTTAAATATATATATATATATATAGAAATCCATAATTTTGTTGTGAAGGGAAAGTTTCCTCACAACTTCACATCTTTAGAAAGAACTTTAACAATTGTAGTAACTTGCTTAGGTATTTCTGATAACGTATTCCTGAAAAAAGTAGCTTTCATGTTCTCAGTTCATATGAGAATCACTCAAAATACTTTTTAACTTACTATACTTTTGAGTGAGCTTACGTTCATTTTTTTATTATTGCTCAGGAATTCTGCATGTCACAATGATGACAATTGAATAATGTCTACGAATGATATAGTAATCAAATTCATCTCTAAATATTTACAATATGCTATATCTAATCAGCTGTGAGACGAATAAAAAAGAGAATATTAAATAACTGACTACGCAAAGATTTACAGTACTTGAAATACTTCAATATAATATTTTCCGTACTTTTTCATCTCAACATTCCTTCACGTACTGTTAAAGAAGTATTCTTTTAGGTGTAAAAATGTGAAAACCAAAACTGTATGTCTAAGATGTACTTCAGAATATATATCTGTGGCTTGGTACAAGAAGTGACTAAGTCAGTTTTCTCCAAGATGACTTTGTTTCCTTGTGTCTCTTTAAAAAAATATTATTTTCAATGTCAGAAGTACCTAAGTCTGTACAATGGTTTAAAAACACTTTTAAAGTATCGGACAGATTTAGGTACTTCTTACATTGAAAATAATATTTTTTAAAGAGATATAAGCAAACAAAGTCATCTTGGAGAAAACTGACTTAGGCACTTATTGTACCAAGCCACAGATATATATATATATATATATATATATATATATATATATATATATATATATATATATATATATATATATATATATATATATATATATATATATATATATATACTTAGGCACCCAGTCCAGTTCTAAGTGCATAATGCCTAAGAACATAAACACACTTCCATATGAATAGAAGGTGGGTTGCTTTTTGTTTAGTTTTTTTACGATATATTTAGTCAAAATTGTATTTTGTATATTACAACTTATGATAAAGAATAGGTAGAAGTTTTCTTCTTTTTATAGATGTGTTAGTATATCAACCAATATTTAATTCAACACTGATTTTCCTAGTGAAAAAATTGGGAATCCCAATGAAAATATGAGACCTAAGAATAACATATTAGTGATCAAAAGTTTTCAAAATGAAAAATTAGATTTTTAAATATATATCACTGTTTCATTAAAGTATATAGATGGTAAATTTTAACGGAGCTAATTGATAATTTTCACTAAGTGTGAGTTTTTTTAATGAGAAGGAAACATACAAAGGAAAAAAAAAGGAAGGAAATTTAAAAAATCTAAGCCATAACCAATTCTTACAGGTTAATTAATGCATTTCTAAAATAAATTTATAAACACTTTAAAATGATATACAGAAATGAAAACATTCACTATGCAATCAAATAAATAATAAATAGTGCAATCAATCAATCAGAATATTTTGAAGAGAATATTTTTATATTTCCATTGAATATTTTAAGTCCTTAAGAAGAATGTCGATTCTTATTAAGTAATATTTCCCATTAAGTAAATATTTTTAAGCCTTAACAAGACTTTAAATATTTATTAACTGTTACAATAACGATGTGTAAACTTTAATCGGCTTTCATTCAAAATCAGTTTTTTAAACTTTTTCTTGTTGTTGTAAATAATAAATCTGCATTTAATTTGCTTACGTATGATTCATAAATTACATACAAAATATACATAAATATTTACATATAATCAAATACTTTGCTTCCTAATAAGCTCTGTGGAAGTCAAAATCACATATACTGTTATTTAAAAAATAAATGAAAAGAAAAGAAATTAGACACTGCATTTCATCAGAAAAGGATAATAATTTTTTAAAATCAATTTTCTCTATGTATAATGAATGATTTCGAATACATATGCTGCATTATTGTCCTGGTAATAGACCTGGTATATGAAAAGCTAATAAATATGTTAAAAAAATTGTTAAACAATAAAAAAACTGGTTTTCTTTTTTCTTTAAATTGAATAATTTTATTTCTACCAAATGCTTAAACTATCAATAGCATGTTTTTAAACGACTGACACAGCTTTGATTCATAAAATTAAAGTTAGTCCCGCATAATCTATTGAGAAATAAAAAATGGACTTTTATGTATCAGGGAGTAAGATAGCATGTATTCAGATGAATCATACTTATAAATAATATCTGATAGATATTTTTTTTCTCCCTGCAAAATAATTTGAATCTCCTACACTTATATTACAATTCACAAAGCTATTTAATATCGTACTTAAAAATTCTAACCAATGTTTATTTAACGAATATTCTAGAGCTATAATTTAAAATATAGATCCTTATTATAGTAATTTAATTAACAAGAGATATTTTGATTACTTTCCCTTTATTTCAATTTTATCCGAATGCTTAAATATTTAACTTATCTCCCGAAACATTCTTTTTCATATTTGTACTAATGATTAATTTTTTATTTATAGATAGAGAATATTTTGAAGAGAATATTTTTATATTTCCATTGAATATTTTAAGTCCTTAAGAAGAATGTCGATTCTTATTAAGTAATATTTCCCATTTAGTAAATATTTTTAAGCCTTAACAAGACTTTAAATATTTATTAACTGTTACAATAACGATGCGTAAACTTTAATCGGCTTTCATTCAAAATCAGTTTTTTTAACTTTTTCTTGTTGTTATAAATAATAAATCTGCATTTAATTTAATTTAATTTAATTTTTTTAACATATAACCCTTACTTGTTTACAGCGATAAAAACTATTTCTATATACATATTTATAAAAAATAAAAATATTATTGCCTTTTACCGACTGTGGAAGAACAGTAAGTTCATTAGCTTATTAGCAATGAAAATTAATTATTGATCCGATTTCTCCCTTTTTTATCCTCGCATTTTAATTTTTTATGCTAATACTAAAATTATAATTAAAGAAACCCTTTTAAAACTCTTCACCATATATTTATCCATATAAATTAATTTTTTTCCTTTTATAATTGTTCATAAAACATTATTACATTTTTATTGAATATTTTAGAGCACTACGCAAAGATAGTCGATATCCATTACGGTACAATTAACAAGAAATAGTTTTAAATCAGTTCCATCCCATTAATATCCCATATTTCCATCCCGACCGTGCCAAATTCACGTGTCTCTTTAAACATATCGCCTTACGCTGGGCTCGCTGTGATTAAACTCTTTTAAAACTCCCTTCCCCGCAAACGCGATTCTCCCCCTGCCTAGGTGGCGCCACCATTCAGCCTCTCTCGCTCGATCCCTTCTCCCGAACATGCTTTTTCCCCTCGTTTTTTTTTTTTTTTTTCCTCTCTCTGTCACCTTCTCTGTACTCTCCAGCTTTATCTTTCTTTTCCTCACCGGCTTCTGATTGGAAGACGAGGTTTGTTCCGACCCCCCCCTTCCCAACGTCGACGCTTTGTTTACTTTTGTCGGCAGCTTCGGCGTTTTTGGGTGTGACCAAAAGTGGAAGGTGGCGCTATGTATGTCCATGTGACTGAAGTCCCCCCCCCCTTTCTCCCCGACACCCCTCCTTGAGGAGTGATGTGAGTAACAAGTTGTGAGTAGACACTCAGAGGAGGTTTCTGTTTCATACCTAGCGCGCAGCCCACGAGAGGTATTCTCTATGGGAGGTCAACCTTACAACAGAACATGACAGCTCGGGTGATGTCCTGCTTTGGCAAACCGAAAACCCTGACATGCGGTAGATAAATGCAGCTCCGCACCATAGGCTGGAAAACACAGTCACAGTAAGGATTGTTGCACAGTTATCTCGACTTATCTATATAAAAACAAAAAAAAAGGAAAGTAAAGTTAAAAAAAACATGCACTTCAGCTGGTTCTGTTTATATAACCTCTTAACAATACCGCGAAATATGCAAATCACGACAAACAACAAAAACAGTTTGCAGTCGCCTGTTTTATGATATATCTATCATAGATATACCTTCGACTTCCCGAAACCAGCATTTTTGTTATATACTACTTCAAAACCAACTTCGCCCGTCTCCGTAGCGTAAAAACGCATGTATCGACGAGCGTCACGTGTTTCCCCGAGCAGCTATTGACAGCTTCCCCACCGGCGGACGGCTCGAGCTCAACCACCGCGGACGCGACCTAAGCCTAACGACGGGGAGTTCCAGGGCTTATGGTCGTCCCAGCTCCGGCCCTCTTCCCGATGGACGCCGCCGCGGGGCCCAGGTCCAACGGCATCGATATCCTGCACGGTCACTCGTTTCCCATGGCCATGTCGAGCCGGGCCAAAGACTTTTCCATCGAAGCGCTCATGTCGACGGCTGTTGTCGAAGAGAGTTCTGAAGATTCCGAGAGAGACACGCCGTTGGGGAGGGAATCGTTATCCATATCACCGCTAAGTAAGTGGCGTTGTTTTTTTTTGTTTTTTTAATTTTGTGCTCCTCCTACTGTCCTCTCATTAAATTAGATATCGGAAACAAATTTAATAACAATGTCAGTAAACTTGCCCGATACCACCTAATTGAATAATAAATTTAGTATAATTTTAATGGGTTATTATGATTTAAAAAAATGAACTTGATGCATTTAATAGGGATAAGGTTTTTGTTAAATTTTTAATTAGATTTTTTTAAAAAATTGAAAATCGTAGTGACCAGTTCGAAATGTGAAGTCATTTAATTGAAGGCTTTTCATTTATAAAATCTTTCCAGTATTGAAATAGGTTATGATAACCTTTGATTGCCTGCCATCATAAAACTGTATTCGATTTTCGAGCGCTTTGTGTTAATTGATACATCTATAGAGATAAGGTTTTTGTTAAATTTTTAATTAGATTTCAAAAAATTGAAAATCGTAGTGACCAGTTCGAAATGTGAAGTCATTTAATTGAAGGCTTTTCATGTTTAAAATCTTTCCAGTATTGAAATAGGTTATTATGAGATTTTACTGAAGCCCGTACTGCATTATATACGTTTTCAAAACAGAGATTTTAATTTTAAAATGCATTATGATTTAAAAAATAAACTTGATGCATTTAATAGGGATAAGGTTTTTGTTAAATTTTTAATTAGATTTTTTTTAAAAATTGAAAATCGTAGTGACCAGTTTGAAATGTGAAGTCATTTAATTGAAGGCTTTTCGTTTTTAAAATCTTTCCAGTATTGAAATAGGTTATTATGAGATTTTACTGAAGCCCGTACTGCATTATATACGTTTTCAAAACAGAGATTTTGTGTAGCATTTTCAATTAGACACTAAATTTTGAAAATCGGTGATATAGTTTGATAATTCTCTAGTTTTGGAACTTTGGGTGGTGGTTATCTTTGATTGCCTGTCGCTTTAAAACGATATTCAATTTTACAGCCCTTTGTGTTACTTGATGCATCCATAGAGATAAGGATTTTGCTAAATTTTTAATTAGATCTTTAAAAAAAATTTTAAATTGTAGTGACCAGTTCGAAATGTGAAGCCATTTAATTGAAGGTTTTTCATTTTTAAAATCTTTCCAGTATTACAATAGGGTATTGTGAAATTTTACTGAAGCCCGTACTGCATTATATACATTTTCAAAACAAAGATTTTGTGTAGCATTTTCAATTAGACACAAAATTTCGAAAATCGGTGTTATAGTTTGATATTGCACTAGCTTTGGAACTTTGGCTAGTGATTATCTTTGATTGCCTGCCGCCATAAAACGATATTCAACTTTCCAGCCCTTTCTGTTACTTGATGTATCTATAGAGATAAGGTTTTTGTTAAATTTTTTATTAGATTTCAAAAAATTGGAAATCGTAGTGACGAGTTCGGAATCTGAAGCCCTTTAATTAAGGGCTTTTCATTTTTAAAATCTTTCCAGTATTACAATAGTGTATTACGAGATTTTACTAAAGCCCGTACTGTGTATTATACATTTTCAAAACAGTGATTTTGTGTAGCATTTTCAATTACACACTAAATTTTGAAAATCTGTGATATAGTTTGATATTGCTCTAGCTTTGGAACTTAAACTTTGGGTAGTTGATTGTCTGCCGCCATAAAACGATATTCGATTTTCCAGCCCTTTATGTTACTTGATGCATCTATAGAGATAAGGTTTTTGTTAAATTTTTAATTAGATTTTTAAAAAAATTGAAAATTGTAGAAATAATTTGACACCGAACAGTTTTTCAAACTTAAACCATGTGTTAAAAAAGATGGAAAATCAACGATATAATTTGACCAGCTTTGGAACTTAGAGCAGTGACTATCTGTAAATGTTTATCGCTATTAAAAGATATTATTCGATTTTATAACCTAATGTGTTACTTTGTGTAAAAGGTTTTGTGTGCCATAAAGCGATATTCAATGTGCCAGCCCTTTTAGTTACTTGATGCTTCCATAGAGATAAGGTTTTTGTTAAATCTTTTAATTATATTTCCCCAAAAAAAAAATTGAAAATCGTAGAAATAACTTGACACCGAATAGTGTTTCAAACTTAAACCATGTGTGAAAAAAGATGGAAAATCAACGATATAATTTGATCAGCTTTGGAACTTTAAACTTAGAGCACTGACTATCTCTAACTGTTTATTGCAAAAATTAAAAGATATTCGATTTTATAACCCAATGTGTTTCTTTGTGTAAAAGGTTTTGTCTTACATTTTTAATTAGATTTGAAAAAATAATTGAAAATCATAGAAATAATTTGATACCAATTAGTTTTTCAAACTTAATCCGGATGCACAGAATTCATATATTTGTCTGGTATTACAAGTGCAAATTATAAAAATCTGCTACAACCTGGAGTAGGTTTGACACTACTAAAAACAAAATTACAGTTTTAATGAAAAGACTAAATTAAACACCATGGGTGATAACTGTAGAAATGGTGTGCCCCTGAATAAATTCTTAAATTTAACTAAATAGATTGAATTTTCATAATCCAGTGGTGCTGAAAGAGACTTATTAAAACTTACTTCCCTACCTTAGACACCCTCAGGAAAAATGTTTTGTTTTGTTTCTCAAATCAGAGACTTACATACAGTCGGGCCTACAAATTCGAACTTTCATTTATTAAAATTTGGTGAATCTCCGGGCTTATTACATAGAAATTTTTTTCTATATTATCGAAAAAATTCCAGTCTATTGAATTTTTCCAAGATAAATTAGAGTACCCCCCATAGACGCTATAAAACTGAGAAGTCTTCAGTGATGAATCTTCACAGGAATTTATCAAGCTGGTGATGTGAGGGAGTTTTTAACTCAAATTAAAGTGCACTTGAATAATACGTAAATACTGTTTTCCCAAGGCATATTAAACACAATTTTTTATCTCATTAATTCTCCTCAATTATCGATAGAGAAATAAATTGTTCATAATTTTATTTATTAATAATTATTTATAAAATATAATGCATTGATTAGGAAATGAATTTCTAATAACACGACACAATATTACGTATAAAAGATTGTTTCCATTTACAGACCATTCTCTACTTAGAATTTTCTGTCGACACCACAAATTTTAATGACTTTAAATTTGACTGTATTGCCTTGTTAAAAACTGAAAATGTATTAATACAATTTTTTTCTTAAATACTTGTTGTTGAGCGACTGCCAGATAATATTCATATGTCGGTGTACAATAGATCATGTCAACAGATCCTTAATGAAATGAAAATCGTTTCATTTTCAATTTTATACCCATAACGATAACGATTAAGTAAAATCTTTGTTAAAAATTAAATGGGAACCTTTTGAAATTAAAACCCTATCAAGGAAAATAAAACTTAACATATCTCCAAATTTTTAATCTTGTATATTTGATAAAAAAAAATTCATTGCCATTTTGCCATAAACCAAAATATAAAGTATCAAATAAAAGTGCATATTAAAGATTAAGTAAAATCTTTGTTAAAAATTATATGGGAACCTTTTGAAATTAAAACCCTATCAAGAAAAATAAAACTTAACATATCTTCAAATTTTTAAGCTTGTATATTTGATAAAAAAAAAATTCATTGCCATTTTGCCATAAACCAAAACAAAAAGTATCAAATAAAAGTGTATAAAAATTCTCAACGACAACTGAAAAACTTCATACTGCACTTTATATAATCATTCAATTTTGAACACTTTCACCTGGAGTTTAATAAATAATTTGTCTCAGGATAAAAAATTTTAAAAAATCTTGTCAATTTCAGAACCACTGAAAACTAATAAATGTACAATTTTAAAAATATTATGTAATGAATCTCCAGCCAGATGAATCAAAATAAACCTTGTCAACAATTGTTGAAAAGCCTGACATGCTCCAGTTGCATTTAAATGATAAAAAAAGGCATGCTTTATGTCCAATGGTTACTCCTACATAGTATCTTAGATATTTTACTTTCTCTTACTCAAAAAAAATAAAAGCAGAAATAATCTTCTTGGTATCAAAATAATTTGAAAAAACTAAATCGAAATTACAGGAAGTGAGATATAAATTTCACTCAGACAAAACAATGTGCTATTGTGGAAAAGTGAATAATGTCTGGACGGGATTTTATTTTTATAAAGTATGATACAATTCAAGGTTTTACTTATTGTAACATGACTTCACATTTTTCAGTTAATGGCAAAATCATGCTTTATTGAAAATAAACAATTTATTACGCATTTTGGCTCGGTTTGGGGGGAAAACGAGGTTTTTATGTTTGGTCAACAATAAAGGACGCATGTTGTGCGCCGATCAATCAAGTGAAATCGATTTACAAGGTTCCGTTACAAAAGCCTGAAATGATGAAGGCTTGAATAATCAAACATAATCTTCACGGGATGATTATAAAAAACAAATTTCTTTGGACTTACTTACTAATTTGATTTTGGGACAAGGCCAATAAGAAGAGAATATTTTTAAAAAATTGTATTGAATGACTCTAAAATTTAAACAATCAAAAATGAAGGATTTACTTGAATAAACAACATATGATTTTCTTAGAAAATAAAAATTATTATGCTTAATTATATACTTGCAAAATATTTCAATAAAAATCCCTTTGGGACGCATGTAATAGAGATGTATATCATTTTTAAATACAGTCGAACCTTCATATATCGAAGTAGCAAACTGCCGGAAAAAAATTCGATATATAGAAATTTCGATATATAGAATTGAGCTTAGTTTTATCATAATTCTCCTTAAAAAAAAAAAAGCTCCTTAAAGCTAATTTTCGTATACGAAACTCCATTTCTAATTTATATGCGAATCCCATTAAATGAAAGTTAATAACTAAAAAATGAATTAATATGAAAGATTTATTGAGTACTACATACCTTTAAAAAAACAATAATCCAGACAGTGGTTACAATGATCACATTTACATTCTTTAAAAAAAAAAAAAACTAGGAATATCTTGCTGAACAGCCAGTTTTACGGAAAGTTCAAAGAAATGTTCGTATTTATTCAATCCGCTAAAAACTTAATCAGGGATATTTTAGGCGAATTGAAGTCTACGACATATTGTTTCAAATGCCAAAAATTGGGAGATTTTATTCTATTGTGGAATAAAATCTCCCAATTTGTCTTGTAAAAAATTTCGATATATAGAGATTTTTTCGATATATAGAAACAATTTTTCTATGTAATGAACATGGAGATTTGCTAAGAGTTCGATATATAGAAAATTTCGATATATGGAGGTTCGACTGTAATAAGTTTTATCTTGAGGCAATAGTTTGTATATCACACAATTTGGGTTAAGAAAATGATTTTAAATCGTTTCCTGCAATGATTTACAGGGTTGTTCTTTTTTTAGTTAGGTGTTAAAGTTGGCATATTAGTAACAATTTCTTTCGTTCACATATTTTTGTTTAAATTCTGTCGATAATATTAAGTAACTTTTTTTTTAGTTTATAAATTACTTTTAAAGAAATTTACCGCATTCAAACATATATTAAATTTCGTCCTTTTCGAAAAAAAAATGTATTGGAGGCATCTAAAAACTACACCCATAATTTGAAAAGATGTTGGGAGTGAAACTGAATTAGTCACAAATAATTCATTTGTGATGGAGAATAACGTCACCTAAATAAGTCAGATTACATTTTTAAAAATCCACAAGCATACAACAAGCGATATCAATCTTTGTTTACCAGATTTAGGCTTCATTACTGTCAACATATAAATGGAATGGGCATGATTTCACTTATTTCCTTTTCAATATTTGTTAGTTAATTGCAGATAAAAGTTGGACTGATTAATAAAAGTAAATTTAGAAAATTGTCATAAGTGCTTTGCTGTCATATGAACGCAATGTGTTATGACAGTACATTCTGATAAGCATCCATTAAAAATTTATAGTTTTAAAAATTATTTCTGAAAATGGTAATTTAGGATATGATAATGAAATACGCAGGCTTACAGAGAATATATATGGTGTATAGTATTTGGCACATAAAAGTATAATATGTGCATCTGTATGTCAGAGTGCATACTTGAGACAAATCTGCAAAAAAATTGGTATTAGAGAGTGGTGTAATCTCATACTAGATTGACTATTAGAAAAAAGTTATTTAGAAAAAATTCGTAGAAACAAACTTATGTTAGTTACATAAATGTTAATGTAAATGAAGGAAAATTTTCTCTAATTATTAAGAAATTTAAACACCTTTTTCACTTCATTGCCGTACTTCATAAAAATGTTGCAAAATATATATTTATTAATCATTTCATTAGATTTAATAAGCCCCTAAAGCCTTGACTTTATTGTAATGAAATAAGTACATATACTTGTACATATACTAGTATCTGTATGTCAGAGTGCATATACTTGAGACAAATCTGCAAAAAAATTGGTATTAGAAAGTGGTGTAATCTCATACTAGATTGACTATTAGAAAAAAGTTATTTAGAAAAAATTCGTAGGAACAAACGTATGTTAGTTACATAAATGCTAATGTAAATGAAGGAAAGTTTTCTCTAATTATTAACAAATTTAAACACCTTTTTCACTTCATTGCCATACTTTATAAAAATGCTGCAAAAAATATATTTTTCAATCATTTTATTAGATTTAATAAGCCCCTAAAGCCTTGACTTCATTATAATGAAATAAGTACATGTACATATACTAGTATCTGTATGTCAGAGTGCATATACTTGAGACAAATCTGCTAAAAAATCGGTATCAGAGAATGCTGTAATCTCATACAAGATTGACTAAAGTTATTTAGAAAAAATTCGTAGGAACAAACGTATGTTAGTTGCTTAAATGTTAATGTAAATGAAGGAAAGTTTTCTCTAATTATTAACAAATTTAAACACCTTTTTCACTTCATTGCCGTACTTTATAAAAATGCTGCAAAATAAATATTTTTCAATCATTTTATTAGATTTAATGAGCACCTAAAGCCTTGAAATTTATTGTCATGAAATAAGTACAAGACGGTGTAAGGAAAAGTCATTTTTCCTCTTAAATGTCCCCTGATAATGAGAATTATCAGGATAAATTTTAGATAGATTAATAAAATTTAGAACACCTTGGTCATATATAACTCTCAAAATTTGTAATTCACGTGATTTTACCTATTCACGCGTGCACAGATACACTTAATCAAATTTCTGGGGTATACTTTCCCCCAAGGATTTTTTTTTTCCTGAGGGTTGCTAGCCCCACAAGACATAAAGGAAGAAAGAGGGAAAGTAATTAATGATATTTAGTGGGGGAACCTGATAAATCATTTATTATATATCATGGTGGCTGCATTCTTAAATCAGGCTTAGATAGTTTTTCTTATTTTATTACTTCTCTCATATGACAAAAGAAATGTTTCATTTTCTTGATAACTATTTCAGCAAAATATAAATAAAGCTTTATTGTAACAAACGTTACAGTGTCTTTGCTTTAATTCTACATATTTGTTACCTATATCAACTCTTCATCAACAGCAAAAAGTTTTGCCATCAAAATCAATGATCAAGAATTGCTAATAAATATGAAAAAATCAGTTATTAGGATCAAAATTACTTACAGTTTTGGATCCAAAATACCTACATGTATGTATATAATGTTATTGGGGATAATATAGGGAGTGAATGCTTTCTTTAATCCAAATTATGTCCTAAATTATTTCAATACTTTTTTTCATATTGGACATTTAAGCTTGCACGATATGGAAGCTATAATTATGTGTGCTTACTACTTCCAAATAAAAAATAATTTCTTTTTTAAAATTTTGAACCAAAAATTATTTTATCTTTAAAAAAAAAGTCCGTCTTGACCAATCATTGACGAGTGAAAATAATGGCCATGACATCTGTATCTAAACTACACTGGAAAGGGCTTTGTATTAAGAAAATATCATTGACTCTCATAAATATCAGTAATTCTAATTGAAATCTCTGCTAATATTTCCAGAAAACCATTTATAATCAAAATCAACATGTCCTGTTTGCGATGCTATTATGGTGTGATTTATTTGATAAGAAAAATGCAGCTTTACATCATGAAATCTGCTTTTCTTTTTCTTTTGGGAATTATTAAACTACGGAGAGAAATATTTAAAATCCACTCCATAACCTAAAACAAGCAGATAAATAGATTCAGTTCACTCATAATAAGGTTTTATAGCAGATATTAATATTCAATATTGTTTATTTTATTTGAAAGATACGCAATTACATTACACGAAAGATATACGTTAAATAAATATATACAGTTAAAAGTAATTAAATTTCTTCTGTAAAAGATATACAGTTATACAGCTATAAATAAGTTAAATCTTCAGTTAACCTTTAGCTTACGGGGCCCATTTTTTAGATTCCCTCTTTAAAAGAGAAAATTTTATACCCAATTTGTAAGAACGGCCATTTTGGAGTATATATATATATATATATATATATATATATATATATATATATATATATATATATATATGAATATATATATATATATATATATGAATATATATATATATATATATATATATATATATATATATATATATATATATATATATTTATATATATATATATATATATATATATATATATATAAATATATATATATGAATATATATATATATATATATATATATATAAATATATATATATATATATATATATATATATATATATATATATATATGTATATATATATATATATATGAATATATATATATATATATATATATATATATATATATATATATATATATATATGAATATATATATATAAATATATATATATATATATACATATATATGAATATATATATATATATATATAAATATATATATATATATATATATATATATATATATATATATATATATATATATATATGTGTGTGCGTGTGTGTGTGTGTGTAGGTATATATGTGTTTATTTATATATATATATATATATATATATATATATTCATTCTTGGACCCGTATTCTTGGGATACATGCTATCCCATCCTATAAGGAAAAGGTTAAGAAAGATACAGTTAAATCTTCATTCGACGAAATCCCATCGCTCCTTTTTAAAACTATAGTTCGGGATATACTATAGTTCGTTAAATAGAGGTTAACTTCAACTTTAAAAACTTAATATAATAAAATCAGAAAAGGTTAAAAAAATTAAACTAAACTGGTTTCTATACCACAAAAGAACATCAATTGTTGACGTACTTCTCTTCTCTAAGAGCAAAAATTAGTTTATTTCTAACAAGGCAAACTTGATGAAATAAAAGACATTACACATTAAAATTAATCAGAAATATTGCAAATGCGTAACGATTAAAAATGAAAAGAACTGTTTGAAATAAATTAAGTAAGGGGGAAAAAAACCTGTTAATGGCAAAAGCACCTTTCGAAATTACAAATATGAAAATTTCCCTTACACATTCCTAAATTGTAAAAAAGAAAAATCATCGTTGAGGCCAGGTTTTGTACAAAAGCAATTTGCTCATAAAATTCAAAACTTTTCTCAAATTTATATAAAATATTTCATACAGTTTTAATTAAAGGCTTTTTTGTTCCTAAAATTGCAAAAAAAAAAAAAAAAAAAAAAACAAGAGTCTGAAAGTGTTTTTTTTTTTTTATTTTTGTGTATGTGCAAACATGATTTTTTTATTCCGTTTAAACGTTTTGACCCTAAAATTCCTATTTTCAAGGAAACCCTTCTCCGTATTAAATTATCCTCGAATCAAATGTGGAATAAGCTATAAATAATCACAGTTTTTTCTTTCTCAAAAAGTTATTCAATTCAATAAAGTTGATTACCATTCATATCATTTCATAGCTTGAGAACATGAGAAATTAATTATATTAAACGAGCTGCTTCCTTTTGGGTTTTCAATATAACTATGCAATGCATTAAATATTATTAGTATATATTTTACGAACTTTATTTTAAAAGGGGAATTTAGAAGTTTAGAATAACAATAATACAATAGACAGTGGAATTTATCGCAATTTTTTTTTGTTTTAGCAATCGTAATGTGCAATGTCCCCTGCCGCTTATAGGGATTTCAATGCATATATGACTGTCAAGAGATAGCTTTAAATTTTCCAATACGGTGGAATCGCGATCGATCGTTTTTCCGTATGTGTCGTTCATTTTATCCAGTCCCAACGATCATATTGCTTTGTTATGTTTCCGCATCTATCGTTTTCCCGCATTTATCGTTCATTTCAATCGGTCCCTTGAAAAACGATCGATCGAGATTCCACTGTAGTCTGTTTACGGGAACAGGTATATATATATATATATATATATATATATATATATATATATATACATATATATATATATATATATATATATATATATATATATATATATATATATATAAATATATATATATATATATATATAAATATACATATATATATATATATATATATATATATATATATATATAAATATATAAATATATATATATATATATATATATATATATATATATATATATATATATATATATATATATATATATATATATATATATATAGGTTAAATCAATCACTTCTATTATCTAAGTACATTATTAAAATATTTTAAAAATTTTTACTCTCATTACATCATTGCTTATGATAAAAGAAGGCTAAAAAAAATAGCCTCGTAAGTCACAATTACCCTGTCTGTAATTTTTGAAAAATCTTTCACAAGATTTTTGAATGAAAAAATATAATAGGGAGGTAATAAGATGACAATGATCTTCCGGATTCAATTTTGTAGCACTGTAATACAATAAAACTATTCGATAAAGAACCAAGAAACACATTTGTTCGCTAAAAAGTGCATTCAACAATATACATTGAAATACTTATTAAAAAAAAACGTTGAATAGGGAAATTAATCATGGTGGTGCTATCACCTGAAAATATTATCTGTGTAGTGAATGAACGATACTAATTTATACAATTACTGTTTTTTCTTTTGCGCCTAACTTTTGCATTTCATTGCATAACTGAGATCACTATGGTGGAGACAAATAACTAAAATTAATAACTACACATATTTTAAAACCTAAAATTCGAGAAATGGACTCTACTAGATAAATCCAAATTAACTAAATTTGCTTCACAATTAGCCACTCCTTCATTATCATTTCACTGTATATTGTTGTTAAATGCAGCTTTTAGTGTACAAATGTGTTCCTCGCTTCTACATCAAACAGTTACATATCTTACAAAACATACTAGATTCGGATGCTGATTATCATTAGCATCCTTTTCTACCTCTCCAATTACATTTATTAATTTACAAGAACAGATTGTCTTGTAAAACCAAAACAGATTTTTAAAAATTACCCGATAGGGTTATTGTAACATATGAGGATAATTTTTAAGCTCTCTTTTATCATATGCAACGATGTGATTTAATAAAAAAAAAGTTTTCAAAAACACGTTAATACTGTGTCTGAAATAATAGAAGTGATCGATTTAACCTGTTCCCATAAACAGACAATTGAAAAACTTTTAAGATATCTCTTTGCAGTCATATGCATTGAAATCGCCATAAGCGATGGAAAAACGTTGTATAATATACGATTGTTGAATCTAAAAATGTTTGCGATAAATTCTATTCACTATTGTATTCGTGGTGCTCTAAACTTCTGAAATTCTATTTTATTGCGTACTTATTTGCTCTCAGAACAGATTTAGTCGGACACTTGATGAAATGATTTCAGTTTCAATGCCGGAGATTGAAAACTGATGACAATTTAAAATGGGAATGGAATATAAATAGTTAGAACGGTTTACCTGGAACATAATCTCTGACAATTAAGATACTAATTTGTAACGCTTTTCTGACATCTGTAAGTATTTTTTTTCTTTTTTGTTCATCATTAGTGGATTTAATAAAACATATACGCAGAAAATTTTGTTTAAGGATTTTAACCTTGCTAATATTAGAGCGTAAGACATAATAATACCTTAATATATAAAAATTAGCTGAATTTCTCTTCAGCTTCAGAAAAAAAAGAGATTTTAACTTGATAAAGCACCTCTTTAACTATTAAAATAAGTAAAGCTACAACACTTTAAGGGGACTCACTACTCTTAAATCTTTAAAACATTCGATATTTTGAAAAAAAAATATATGTTAAAGCCTGATCATTTCTGAACAAAATAAAGCAAACCGCATGAAAATATTCCGCTTAGTTCCGGAGATATTGATATTCTAAATATTTAATTACTGATCAAGTTTATGGTAAGAAAAATTTTAAACTCATTTTTCTCAAAATGTAATTTTGCATCATTCCGCAACTGATATCTCAAAAACTATGAAACATAATTCCATGAAATTTTTATCACAGCATAATCGTGTTATTTTATTGCGTCTGAACTAGAATTATTGCAATCACTGCATATTTTGTTATTTTTTCAGGGGTAAATTAATGCAAAAATTTAAGAAAATTTTAAGTATATTTTGAAAAGTTTAAAAAAAAATTTCAAAAAATTTTGATGTTGATTGTTTTAGTTCAATTGTATTTTGAATTATTTATTTTAAATATAAAACAAGAATTATACATTTAAGTGTAAAATTAATTTCGTAGTTCCGCGCGCAAGCCATTATAAAATAAAAATACTTGAAAAACAAGGTATATCTAAAGCATTAAAAAAAATTATTTAAAATGATTTTGAGAGTGGAATGTTTGTTTATTAAAATAAATATATCAATTTATCATATACATAAAATTTGGAAAAATTGGGAGTAAATTGAAATAGTTACAAAGAGTCAAAAAGTATGAAAATATGCCTCTTTTCCTCGACTTAAGAGTCGTGAGTCCCCTTGTTGCTTTTTTGTTAATGTTGCGTATTAAAACGTATGAGATATAAACTTTAGAATCTGAGCTTAACCTTGAAAATATAACATAGGAAACATAAATTTTTAAATCTTTTTGATAAAAATGATTGAATTTCGCTCTAACTAGATGAAGAGACCCTTTTCTAGACGAAAGAATAAATCGAGATATCTCCAGAATACTTTATGAGCAACGGGAATGGTCATTGTAGTACAAAATATACAATAATCGATGATTTTTTTATTTTGAGGTGCAGAATGTACCAAAATCGGATTCGAATAATTGTCTAATTTCCGCATTTTAAGAAAAACAATTAACTGGGTAGGAGACATTGCTTGCGTCTACTAGAACACAGGAAAAGTTTACCAACAAGGTGAAATATTTTTCAATGTTGCATAATCTTGTACAGACTTTACAAGATTATGCAACTTATTTTAAGATTAAAAATTTAAATTACCAGCAGAGTTTAACAATAAGTGAAAATTTCTTTAAAGTTACATAATCCTGTACAACCCGCACAAGATTATGCAACTTATTTTAGTAATACAAATTTCGACTGCCAATAACTCAATATGATAAATTTAATCGCGGGCTTACAAACATACTTTATTAAAATCTACGATTATATATATATATATATATATATATATATATATATATATATATATATATATATATATATATATATATAATATTCATTACATTCTTCCTTAAAATGTAACCTGAAAAGGAAAACTAGCTCATATTTACATGGCTGGAGCTATAATCAGCCTGAAAGGAAATTAATCAAATTTGGAAAAATGTAAGGAAAGCGAAGAGTGTAAGCTGATTCTTAAAACTGGTGGATTGGATTTAGGAAAGGAAATTTAAATGTGATAATGGAGGGCATAATATTTAATTTATTTTATATATATATATATATATATATTATCAGCGCAAGCAGGGTGTACAAAAATAGAAGTGTAACTAGAAGGGTACGAAAGCATGTTTAAGATACAATTATGAGATATCCAAAACAGGCAAATTCGCTACCCAGAAACATTACACTCTGAAACAGAATTTCATTTTTACAGTAAGAGGAAAGGTAAATATCAGAAGAAAATATTAAGGAGAGTACTTAACATCGCTGAAATAGCTTAGTTCGAATGCAGTGGTTTCGAGTTGAAGAGTCCTGGGTCCGATTTACCCTCCCGGCTGCCGGGTGTTACAAAGTTAATATTTCTCCTGCACATGATGAGAAGTGGTGGAAGCGAAGAGCTAAGTCGAATTCTACTGTCTCAAAGAAACTTAATATTCTTATAAAAGAAAAATCATGAATATAAATATGCTCTCAAAAACATATGAATATGCTCTCACAAATATGAATATACTCTCACAAATATGAATATACTCTCACAAATATGCTCTCAAAAACATATGAATATGCTCTCACAAATATGAATATACTCTCACAAATATGAATATACTCTCACAAATATGCTCTCAAAAACATATGAATATGCTCTCACAAATATGCTCTCAAAATCATTAAATATGAATAAATATAATATAAAACAAGAAACAAAGATCGTTTAAAATACTTATAAGTTTCTGAAGTTTACTTAATTTAAAAATGTTAATAAATTCTTAAAAAGTGTGTCGAAGTTTGGAAGTCAGTCTTTTATCGATCGAATAATATTGACTCTTCATACTACATTTCAAATTAAAAAAAATTTGCCGAGAATCCGAAAATGAGACATAAAAACAGATTTTAAAATGTTAAGAGTTAAATGTTTAAATGTCACGGGATTTACTTAGTTGTTATGTTTTATGTAGCGTTAATGTTATGTTTTATGCTACATATATCGTAGTAATAATAATAGTAATTGTTATTATTATTGTTATTATATGATAATAGCAGAAACTTTATTTGTGAAATGCCAGTAATAAATTCGAACTATGCAATATCTTATCTACCTTATATGCAACAAGTTTCTTTAATAACGAGAATCTTAAAACATTTCCATTAAAATTATCTTCCGCAAATGTAGCCATGAAGGAGAAATTGAGCGGAAGTACGAAAAAAATTTCCTTTTTCTTACTCAGAGATTAAAATCTTATTAAAATTAGAGATTAAAATCACGTGTAAACTATTTGTTGGATTTGAAAAACGCTCGATAAATAACCCTCAGAGATTTTAATAATAAATATTTAATCGATTAATCAACTGCATCACAGAATCTTAAAACTGAATTTTCATTTTTACCCAACTAATCAGCTCTTGACTTAAAACATTAGTGTCTAGCATTATAATTACTTTCCGGCTCGGACAATTTCGTATGCAAAATTTCGTATTCGCATTTTATCCTTGTTTTGTACATTTAGTTTGCGATCGCAGACTTCATTATTTCAGTTCTTTTTGACGGTCTCGTTGACATAAGAATAAGAGAAAATGGGTTATAAAAGGGTTTTCATGCATAAATTTATACAAAGAGACATCCTCTCAGACACACATCTCAGACACATCCACTGATAGCATCGCCAATGCAAGGGTCGAGAAATTGGAGATGTCTGATTTTAATCTCATATTGCGTTTTACAATAGCAGAAAATATTTTTTAAAGATTTAAATCACTTTCCATTGTTTAATATTGATTTTTCTTACTCTGAACGAGAAATTTTTATTTGAATCAACATCTTGAGGCATTTAACGTAGGTTTTTGGATTGTACACTCCTTGTCAATTTTTATGATCTTATGTTTCATTATGGTAGACTCCTTGTCAATATTTGATGATCTAGCCGTGCAGTGGGTGTCTTTTCAGTGAATATGATCAGTCAAATGGACGTTTTGAGTTTCCACTTATGTTCAGATATGTTCTGAATGATTTTATGTTTCGTTATGGTAGACACTCCTTGTCAATTTTTGATGATCTGACAGTGCAGTGGTGTCTTTTCAGTGAATATGATCAGTCAAATGGACGTTTGGAGTTTTCTCTTATGTTCAGATATATTCGGAATGATTTTATGTTTCGTTATGGTAGACACTCCTTCTCAATTTTTAATGATCTGGCCGTGCAGTTGGTGTCTTTTCAGTGAATATGATCAGCCAGATGGACTTTTTGAGTTTCCACTTATGTTCAGATATGCTCTGAATGATTTTATGTTTCGTTATAGTAGACTCCTTGTCAATATTTGATGATTTGATTGTGCAGTAGGTATCTTTTCAGTGAAATATGAATCAGTCAAATGAAATTTTTTAGTTTCTTCTTGGGTTCACATCTCGATCTACTAATAGAGAACTAGTTAAATTAGAGAACTGTTAATGCATTGGGAAGAAAACTATAAATAACAATTACTTATTTTGTCTGAAATTGCACCAAAAACTATATTTTTAGCATCGCTTAAAAACATAACTTTTGCTTCAGTTACAATTCCATAAACTCAGATCACTCTAGTAGTTCACGTTATGCATTGCAAACAAAATTTTAACATGCATTGAGGCATTGGAGGCTTTGGATAACGTTTGTGTGTAAATGCAATTAAAAATAAACTATAATTCGATAATAAGTATTTTAGCTTGTAAAAATAGCAGATAGAGAGGATAACATATATTTCATTTTAATAAAGTTTCTAAATATAATTATTTAAAACTTTATTGCATGTTTAAAGGTTTTGATTTTTCTTTTTTAACATATGTTACCATTTCCCCTCATAAAATATGAAAATACACTAAAAACCTTGCTTTCATATCACTTGTTGTTCAGGGAAAACATTCTGATATTTGAATATGCTATGAAATATATATTTGTTTATAAATAAAAGCAAACAGTAGATTTTGCGTGCCAAATAGATGTATAATTATTTCATCTACAGAAACATCTTTTTACATCTACAAATGATACGGGATTTTTAAAAAAAAGTGTTCGAAAAACCGAAATTTCACTCTTAAGAAAAAGTACTTCAGTGTTTATTTTTCAATAATGATTTATCTTGGTAAATATCATAATAGGTTTCTATACCCTAAATTTAACCTATTTTTATACTAGAAATATGTATAACTAAATTAAAACTCTATAGAGAATAAGCTCACTTCTACCCGGACTTGGGTGTATATAATTTGAAGTGGCACTCTAAACGAATTTGATACAAACACAGCTTATACATGAAACAATGTTTATTGAATTCGTTGCACACATAGAATTTGCTTTTACAGCAATACGCATACGTACTACTTGTACGGAATATATATTAGCATTCAATAAAAATACACTTTGCAAATACTCACAAACCAGCAGAGAGTCAAACCAGCAGTTCTGCCACATAAACTTTGGGCCCCCTAAGCACTAGCGCAGGATAGCACCTGGAACTGCTTACATCGTAGCTCCCTCTCGCTTCTCTATCAACCTTAACAAAACCTTTTTCAACCTCTGTATTAATCAAGCTGCTTGGTATTTATACCAAGCGCGTATGCCGAAATTAGCATATCTCAAGCAGCTTCTTTAATTCATTCACTCAAAAGTTCGATTCTTGTGAATCGAATCTTACGTACACCTTACAACTTATCCAAAAATGCTTCTTGCTTAGATAAAGTAAATTCTAAACAAAAACTGATTGCCATTCCACTGATCGCTTATAGGTATGCTATTATTCTGCTTTTCAAATCTGAAGGATTACTGATTAAAGGCATTAGTAGTTTCACTGAAAGTTTTCTCTCATGCTAGGAACAATTATGAAAATAGCTTTTTTTCAGAGATAATTATAAATGCGTCGGGCCGGCGGTTCAGTGGTTAGAGTATCACCTCGATATATAGAAGATGATGGGTTGAGTTCAAAGAATAGAGGAGCTCCCCGCAGGTGGGTGTATACCTTTGTGGAAAAGCCGCAAAAGAAGAAAAAAAAAGTTCGTTGGACACTCACATTAAAAAAAGAAGCAATTGATAAGAAAATGAGAAAAAAATCCCCAGAAAAAAACTGAGAAACGTATTTACGCCATCGTCATTACATGATTCTCAAACACCTCTAAGGGTCCACAGAATACAGTCGAACCCCGTTATAGCGAACCCGGCATATAACGAACTCACGGCTATAACGAAAGAAAATTTTGGTCACTTCATTTTCCTATTGTAAGTAATTTAATTAGTATTGTGTCAGTGTAGAGTAATCGATTTTAGTCGATTTAATTCATTAATGATCATTTTTGGTAGATTTTACCATTTTTTTAACACATCATTATTGAATACACATTGCGACCAACGAGTTATGCATTTCGTGAACTCTAGCATTTTTCTAAACGGTTGGGATATAGCGAACCACCGGATAAAGCGAACAAAACCTTTGGTCCCTTGAAGTTCGTTATAACTGGGTTCGACTGTACATAATAAAGCACTAGTTGGTACCCGTCAAAACATGACGGCTAGATAGTAAATAAATGCACTAATGCACGAATTGTTCTCAACCCATCATTGTCAAATGCTGAAAATCATAATAATGCGCAGAAACAAATTAATGCGTTTAAGCGGCCTCGTGCTTACTGAGCATCTAAAGCCAGATTTAAAACTGTCATGGAGCATGCGCAGAAAGCAATTTTTTTTTCTAATTGTAAATTATCGATAACTAAACAGCGCGAAATAAACGATTTCCGTCAGGTGTAATCTTATATTTCCCAAACATAGTTATCATAAAAATAAAAATGGCTGAGAGAGAGATCAAGAAACTCCTCGGAATAAACGTGTTTATCATTAAAACGTGTCACCGAACATGCGCAGAAACAGCGAGTTTCTAAAGACATATTTAAACATGCCACTGAGCATGCGCATAAATCAATTTTTTAATCGTAAATTATCTCTAATAAATAGAAATTGCGGTTACAAAAAACCAAATTTGACAAATCTACAGATTACAATCTTCCGTTTAAGACCAAAATGAAGTAAATTGATGCAGTGGTTTTCTTTCACGGACTGCCCAAAAAATCGGCTTAGCAACTTAAATATAAAGATGCCAAAGAAGGCATAGCTAAAAACAAAATTTTACAACTCCAGCGTACAGGTACGTACCATGATGACGATACAAAAACCCATGTCCAAGATGTATATTTTTACCTCTAGGGATGTAAATACACCTCCAGCAGACCGAGTAGACTTAAGGACCCTAGGTTTCGTTCTTGAAATGCGGTCTTCAGCAAGGCACAGACGATAAGTAGGATGGAAGGAAAGGCTTTCGCTTAACTTTTACTGGTGACTGACATATTGTAGCCATCGAGCTGACATCGGAGAAAACCATCGACTGTCACGAATTATTGTACAAAATTTTGAGTGCTTTAGATGAGAAAATTTGCAATTGACGTGCATTTTGTCATCTCTGGGGGCGTCTCGCTGATTTTCTGCACTTTTGGTCCTTACCCGAACTCAGTCCGTTTTTTAATGGGCAAAACATTAAGAATGAATGAAAATGATGTCCTTGAGTGGCGCCTAACAAAATAATAATGATAATAATAATATTAGTAATAATAATAATGATAATAATAATATTAGTAATAATAATGATAATAATAATATTAGTAATAATAATAATAATAATAATAATAATAATAATAATAATAATAATAATAATAATGATAATAATATTAGTAATAATAATGATAATAATAATATTAGTAATAATAATAATAATAATAATAATAATAATAATAAAATGGATTTTGATAAGGGGTTAGATAACACAATCCGGACTCTGCAATGGCGGGTGAGAATGCAAGAATGGCCGCCAAGAATGAATCTACCACGGTAGTTCAGTGAATTGAATACCATACGATTAAGCGTGGGTTTTATTTTCCCCCGTGTTATTTCGTGTTTTTAGTGCAGAATTGCGAAAATAAGGGATCATTACAAAGTAGTATCCTCATTTCTTAAATAACAAAATATCAAGACATTCTTTTTAAGTCATTGTGTTTCGAAAAAATATAGATTTTTTTCCAATTTTTTGCAACATATCTATCTTTCTAATAAACTATTAACACAATTTTTAAACTTTTTAAATATTTTTTCCACGTGTTTAATGATATGGTTATAGGATATATGCGGGCGGAAATGTAGATGAAATAGTTCTCAAAAGATAATCTCCTAAAATGCATGCTTCAATACTTAGCTGAAACACTTTTTTCTAGGGTAAAATATTTCAAACAAAAACTGATTGGGATATTATTGATTGTGTGAGCTAAAACTACATTTTTGATTTGCGTTTTCAGTCAGTTGAAATACATGAGTGCACAGAGATTTATACATAAAAAATCACTGCTATTTTTTAAGGTTTTATTTTATAAAAAACCTTAAAAAATAGCAAATTTTTTAAGGTTTTATTTTATGAATTTTATGAACTTTTTAAATATTTTTCCACGTGTTTAATGATATAGTTATAGGATATATGCGGGAGGAAATGTAGATGAAGTATTTCTCAAAAGATAATCTCCTAAAATGCATGTTCAATACTTAGCTGAAACACTTTTCTCTAGGGTAAAATATTTCAAACAAAAACTGATTGGGATATTATAGATTGTGTGAGCTAAAACTGCATTTTTGATTTGCGTTTTCAGTCAGTTGAAATACACGAGTGCACAGAGATTTATACAAAAAAATCACTGCTATTTTTTTAAGGTTTTATTTTATAAAAAAAAAGGCTGTTCTGATACAACACCTTTTTTGTTGCTCTCTCCAAGTGTAAAGTCATACTGTATTATAAAATGAGGATGCGGAGGCAGAATTCACAAATTTTCAAAACTTCTCTGAATGTCCGTTGTTTAATACTAAGCTGAAAGCTCCTCTTTCCAGCGAAACTAATAAAAATTTCATTGACTGCTTATATTTAACTAGCTGAAAACCCGCGCTTCGCTACGGAGTACATTCAAATTAAATACGACGGTCAACGTATGCAATTTATGCCAAAAAATAAATATATATATTTATAATAAATGCGATGATCAATGTATACAATTGATGTAAAATATATATCTATCTATATATATATATTTATAAAAAAATCGTAGGGGATATGCATTTTTTTTGGATAATGTCCAATCGTCTGCTGCATTAGAAAGAGAAAAAAAAATATTTTTTTTTGTCTATTTAGTTGTTACGCACGTGACGATAAATTTATTGAAAGTACCAGAAAAAGAAATCACGTGATCGGCATTTAATAAATTAAATTGTAAAAATTAATCTTTAAAAATTCACCAAAAATCAGGAAATGGAGGTAAAAATTCGAAAAATATTTCATTTTGAAGGAATTTTTATGATCTTTCTCGTGATATAAATTTTATAACCCTCAATGTATTATTTTAAATGCAAACGTAAAAAAAGTTTAAAAAACAGCTTAAAAATTTAGTTTAAAAAAAATCTAAGAAGAATTTTTGAAAAATCTTTCTTAGTGCACCCCTACACTATTAGAAGAATCACCATGCAAAAATTTCAGCCCTTTAGGTCAAGCGGTTTGGTCTGTGCGTTGTATGTCAGTCAGTCAGTCAGTCAGTCAGTGAATGAATGAGTCAGTTACGGAACTGTTTTATATATATAGATTTGTTTTGCCGAATAGTTGAACTAGATGAAGTTACAAACGTCAACTCATAATTTTTTTTTCGAGTTTTTCTTGTAATAGCTTTAACTTATTCAAGTCAAACAGCATAAAATGTGAATGTAAAGACTAAACCCCGCAAAAACACTTCTCTGAGGTATACACCTTAAAAGTGCTTCTTTCTTAGACGGAATAAATCCTAAAGCAAAACTGCTTCCAATTTCATTGGATGCTTATACCGAAAATTTAATCTGCGTTTCAAATCGGTTGAACCAGATAAATGTCAAAAGGTTTACAAACGTCAGAATTTAAAAAAAAAGGCTAAAATCTGAATCTATTGTACTGAATTTTGGTTGTTTTTAGGCAATGTCACGTTCGCCAACAAATTGAACCGATCGATCAAATGCTCCAAAGAGACGATCAAGCAGACGATTCACTTTAGAAGTGTCGACCATCCCCAGGGAGAATCCGCCCACAATCAGATAGTTCTCTTTCTTTTCTCCTATTAGTGTCGCATTTTCTTTTATTTCCCCACATGATGGCGAAGTCCAAGAAAGCTGTATTTAGCTGTTCTTGCTTTTCCTATTTCCGAATTTATAAATCAAAAACGTTGCGTGAACACCCTTATATTCATCACAATCGAAAGATTCAATTGTAGTCGAAGAACAGGAATTTTTCTTCATCCTTTCTTGATGAAACGAATTGGATTATATTTTTACTGGTTTTTACCACAGTGTTAGCGTTAAATTTTTGAACCTGAAATCTCACGTGTCTTCAGAAAATAAAGAACTTATGATTATATATCTTTGTAATAAATGACTCTGATCTGAGATGATGTGAGCATAAAATAAATGCTTCTTATTAAGGAGATATTCCTTTAATGCTGAAGTGAATTAGATCATATTTACACTTGCTTTTACAACAATGTTAGCGTTATATTTTTGAACCTGAAATCTCATGTGTCTTCAGAAGTTAAAGATCTTATGATTATATATTTTTGAAATAAATGGCTCTGATCTGAGATGATGTGAGCATAAAATAAATGCTTCTTATTAAGGAGATATTCCTTTAATGCTGAAGTGAATTAGATCATATTTCCACTTGTTTTTACAACAATGTTAGCTTTATATTTTTGAACCTGAAATCTCATGTGTCTTCAGAAGTTAAAGATCTTATGATTATATATTTTTGAAATAAATGGCTCTGATCTGAGATGATGTGAGCATAAAATAAATGCTTCTTATTAAGGAGATATTCCTTTAATGCTGAAGTGAATTAGATCATATTTACACTTGCTTTTACAACAATGTTAGCGTTATATTTTTGAACCTGAAATCTCATGTGTCTTCAGATGTTAAAGATCTTATGATTACATATCTTTGTAATAAATGACTCTGATCTGAGATGATGTGAGCATAAAATAAATGCTTCTTATTAAGGAGATATTCCTTTAATGCTGAAGTGAATTAGATCATATTTCCACTTGTTTTTACAACAATGTTAGCTTTATATTTTTGAACCTGAAATCTCACGTGTCTTCAGAAATTAAAGATCTTATGATTATATTTTGTGGTAATCAATGATTGTGATCTGAGATGATGTGAGCATAAAATAAATGCTTCTAATTAAGGAGGTATTCCTTTAATGCTGACGTGAATTAGATAATCTTATGATTATTATTCTATATCTTTGTAATCAATGGCTATGATCTGAGATGATATGAGCATAAAATAAATACTTCTTATTAAGGAGGTACTCCTTTAGTGCTAACTATTTGTGCTAACTATTTATGAGAACAGCTCTTAAAAAGATGGAAAATCTAATATATGTAGAGTTAATATCACATTAAATAAAATCCGTCCTTTCAAACATTTATAAAATTAACTCTTAATTCCATAAGCTTTAGTATACACAAACAAATGTATCGTGTTACTTTTTTTTAATAGACACATAAATCTTGGAAAGAAATATTTACAACTTTGCGAGGAAAAGGGATACTTTCAATCACGAAGTTCTCCACAGGGTGAATCCAATGTCTGCCGCTTGAGCGTTTGTTGCTCCATTGCTTTGAGACTCAAGAAAACAAGAACATGAAAGCGCAAAAAAAAACAAGTTTTAACAAACGCTAACAAAAGCTCTTTAAATGACTCTTTCTTCGCTTTTTTCTTGAACTTCTCCCGAATTTACGAGCAACAGCTTACTCCGTGGAATACTAATTAGTGGAATTAACTTTTCCTTCTAACAGGAACGATGAGAGGTATGATTGGTGAAACAAGTTACTTAACTCCCAGACACAGCCACAAAATGGAATCGCACATATAGAAATGGCGCGATTAGAATAAGCAAGTAGCTCTTATCTTCCCAGAACAAACCCCGAAAGCTTGGAGTCTCTGCAAACAGAAGTGTCCAGATCTCGATAGCTCTGCACCTTTCACAGCGGGTATCTGCGCGGGCTTTTATCTTAACGATAGCAGGATTGTCATTTCTCGTTGCGATTCAAATCAGGACCGGAGAAATGTTAAAAAAAAAAATTAGCAAAGTCCTCTTTCTCTACCCATTATATCAAGATGGAGTCTAGTGTTATGGCCCTGATATCAGCACTCAGTTGCATAATCAAGCATTGGACGGTCACTCGAAAAAAAAAATTGAAGATTAGAAATGAGTAATTATCTGTGATGTGCTGGCTTTGGATTTAATATGCTATTCTAATTCAGCTAGTAAACGACAACAAATGCTCGTTTGTTTGTTTTTTTAAGTTTTGATTCATGCTTATTAAACAAATGTTGACAATTATAGATAACTTAGCTTGGGTAGAAAGTAAATTACAATATTTACAATCGGAATTGTTATTTTTCTTCGCAACTTTATAATAGTACATTCATAACGCATACTACCCTCAAGGGTAAATATGTTTAAAATAAATAAATAAATAAATAAACTTGCTCCCAATTGTAAAGAGTGATGTGTTTCCACTCTTTTTGAGGAGCACGTGCCGTTTTGAGGTAAAGAAATAAGTGCTTTGTTCGGTTTTAAGAGGCTAACGATAAAGTACATTCTTGGAAAGTATGTTAAAGATTATAGTGACCTTTCTGAAAAAACTGAAATAGGTCAAATTGATGTGTAACTAATGCGAATAATCTTATTGCAAGCACTCTGATAATCCATTTGCGAAAAATTCAAGGCAAAATAGTGAAAATCTCCCTCAGAAGGTGAAGTATTAGATGCGATTGTCCCTTAAAGCAAATCACAAATGGCATTTGTGAAGTTTTCGGAGATCTAATTTCCCCGTTAAAAAATTACAATGGTCTAAGAGCAAAACAAAACAAAAAATATTTCAGGTAGTCTCCTCTACAGAAAATACTGCGGATTATTAAGGCTGCTATGTACTAACCCCATTGGATTCGCTCACTTCAATGTTGACCTATGGAGAAAATTTGTCCACGGATTGCCGATTTGGATTCAAAGATATTTTTTTTAAAAATCGTACTCCGTCACAGAGAAAGAAATTTTACATTTGTGTACATTTTACGTTTTTTTTTAAATGCAATTAATATTTTTAAATTTAAATTATTCGGGGGAAAATCTGGTATGGTATGTTTTAAACGCTCATAAATTCCTTCGGTGGACGAAATTTATAAAATGAATCCTGTAGCGCTTTGCAGAAAAGTTCACGCTACCTGACAATACCAATTTTATTTTAAGAGGCTCCTATCGGCAAATTTCGCATTTATTCGCATCGTATTTCATAAATACGAAAATTACGTATCCTTAGTAATAATGACAGATACCAGCAACAAAACCAGTAGTTTTAAGAGATACCAGTAATGTAGTACCAGTAATACCAGTAGATACCAGTAATTTTAAGAGGCTCCTATCGGCAAATTTCGCATTTATTCGCATCGTATTTCGTAAATACGAAAATTACGTATTCCTAGTAATAATGACAGATACCAGTAACAAAACGACAAAGAGTTTTTGAAAGGCCAGCAAAGCAAAATATCCCCAAACTATTCTTTTGGAACAGTGCATATATGCACAAGAAAGTTTGATAATTTTGTGATCTCCGGTATTTCCTCCCCCCCCCCCCGCCCTCTATCAAAGACACTCTTTACAAAAGCTTTTATCCCCGCCCTATGCGCCCCCATCATGTACATAAGTACGGTAATCTCTCACAACAGCCCCCCACAAGTTCATTATCTGCCGAGAGACTGAAATAAGAAGTGCCTAGAGAAGGAATGAACCTAATTACGCGATCTATGCATCGCGGGAATCCATAATCTTGAGAAAGAACTCTTCCTCCCCTCTGCTACGCTATTAATTTTAAGAGGCAATTCAATTTAGCGCTTGGGGGTTAGTTTTTACGATGTCTAATACCCCGGGTGAGAAAAGGGAATTTCTGATTGCATCCTTCTGTTGAAAAAAAAAATTGCTGTATAAGCCCGCCAGGAATGCAGAAGTTTCTGAAAGTAAATATTTTCTTTAGCTAAAATTATTACGAGACGTTGAACGGGTTTTAATATTATTGCATGGTTATTACTATATTGTATGGTTTTTTTTGTTTTACAATCAATCAATCAATCAATCAATCTATATATATATATATATATACAGTGGAATCTTGATCCATCGTTTTCGGATCCATCGTTTTTTCGTCTCTTTGCTTGGTGGGAGCTAAGTATTTTGTATATATATAGTGTATATGTTAGTGAATAATTATTTAGTTAATTAGTATTATTCTATTTCTGTAACTTAGTATTAAGATTTTTTCATTCTATTCATCTTGTAATTATGTTTTAGTTGACTACATTAGTAAACTATCTGGTTTAACTTATCTATTTCACCTAAAATATTTTTCCTCTTCATAATTTTTTATTACTGTCTTGGTGTTATAGCCGACCTCCGGGAGTGTTGCCTGGCTTAAAACATGTTTAACCGGGGTTGGGGGGTCACAACCCCCCCCAGTTATCAACTATACCACCTCCAATTCCGTTTTTTGCCTATTTATATATGTCAATCTTATTTCAGGTTAGAGGAGTATTATATGGTCACATCTGCCCTTTTAATTATCTTAATTTTAAATATCTATATATATATATATATATATATATATATATATATATATATATATATATATATATATATATATATATATATATATATATATAGACAGTATCGACACCACTAATGAAGAGATGCTGTCAAAAACCTCTTTCAATCCTATCTTTCATGTTTCTAGTTCCTGGATGCAAGTAGTTTTAGAGCTCATACTGGTTTTTCTCTTTCAACTTTATCTTATATACATATATATATATATATATATATATATATATATATATATATATATATATACAGTGGAATCTCGATCTATCGTTTTTCAAGGGACCGATTGAAATGAACGATAAATGCGGGAAAACGATAGATGCGGAAACATAACAAAGCAATATGATCGTTGGGACTGGATAAAATGAACGACACATACGGAAAAACGATGGATCCGAAAGCGATCGATCGAGATTCCACTGTATATATATATATATATCACATTTTAGATCCAACAATAATACGATATTGTTCGTCATTTAAAGTCCAATACGGATCGCGAAACATCATTCCTACATGCTAAAGATATTGGCACATCTGTTAAACGACCTTTTTGGTCAGGTCATCTACTTTTGCTTCTAGTTACATAATTGCTCAGTCATTTGGGTTTTATAATTCTACTTGAATTTCATTTCCATCTTAAGGCTCTAATGCCCACATATCGCATAGTTTTCTCCTTCATTATCGTAGGGTTTTTATTTTACAAAAAGTGATTCCATCTTATTATATTTTTAACCCAACGGTAATGCAATACTATATTTCCTTTAATGTCCGATATGAATCACCAATTACTATTTCTATTATTAAATCATACCATTAGAGCACCTTTTGAACGCTATTTTTGGTCGAAGTACCAACTTGTGCTGCTATTAATATTAAAGCTCAGCATCTTTCTAATTCTACTTGAACTTTGTATCCCTCTTAAACAGAAGGAGTAGGGCAATATTTTAATATTGCTGACTTTTAATTAAAGAGCTGTAATCAAAAGTTAAAATAATAGCTTTTCTTCATTTTCTGAAATTTATGAAAGTTCTGTTCTCATTTTCCAGATATATATATAGATCAGGGGTTTCCAACTGGCGGCCCGGGGGCCGCATGCGGCCCGCGGTGCCTTTTTTTGCGGCCCGCGAAGACTTCTAGGAAAATAATTTGCAGCATCAATTTAGATATTCTTAGTTAACGAAAAATGTTTTTGTAAAAATCTTTATTGTTTTCAAATGCTGTTCATTTACAAAAAACATTGATTTTCCTCGAATTCCATGAAAAGTAGGGTGTCCACTCATGTTCTATTTCACCCCCCCCCACTTCTTATTTAAATACCCACTTCTTATTTGACTTTTTTTTGTGTGTCTGTGTAATTTAACGAAAGTTGGCCAATTATAATCAAGGTCGTTGTTGGAGGTTCATCCTCGAATTTTTAAAAATTTCATAGTACATACTATACACAAATCCTCCAAATTCCCCTCCCTCAAGAAAAAATGTCCTGGGTATGGTCCTGATTAAATTGCGGCCCGCCACTAGACAGGTGTTTTCGATTGCGGCCCTTGGACACTTGTAAGTTGGAAACCCCTGATATAGATGATACCGCCACATTCGCGTCAGCAAGTAAGCAAAATGATGAATATCATAAGAATTTATACCGAAAGATATTGTAGACACTTACCAGTCTTTCTTTTGAATATCTTCATACACAGACAAATAATTGTTCACCATCATTTTTTTTTTTCCAGTCAGGGTAAAGTTTTTGTAGGTCTGTGCAATTGTTTTCGATAATCATGAAATATGAGGAAAATCCATCGAAAAAAAGTTTTCCAGTTGACCAGTCAGCAATAAATCTCTCAATTTTGAATCTTTAAGCCTAACCAAAAAAATATTTGATGTTAAACTATTGCATTCGCAGCGGAACTGTACTGAATATTGTTTTCAGTGCTATCTCGAATAGCTATCATTAGTTGAAAGGAAGATGCTACGCTAAAGTGCTTACCCGTGAACCTTGTAATTTATGTCAAAGGTTTTTTCCCCATTCTGAAACTAATATTTTACATTCCTTTGTTGCCAAACATTTTGTTTTCAGCTCATTTACTGGAAAACAATCCCTTTAAAAAACCAATTTGAAGATTTGAAATCATGATAAAAGAAATGAAGCTAGTTATTTAGGTACTTAGATGTATGTTTGTTAGAAACTCAAGGTATTATTTCAAAATCCCCGAAAAAATCAGAGCCTTTGTTTTATTTAATAGAGCTTTTGTTGCTAAAGTTCTTTCTTTTGCTGATCACGGGGAGAAATTGAATCACACTTGTCGTGATATACTTATCGCATATTTATCAAGTACTAAAACAGAAATAGCAAGCATTAAACCTTAAACATTGAATATTATAAACTTCATTTATTTGTGTAAAACTAAACTAGGGGAAAAAAAACAATTAGAAGAGGGAACCTGGGCTTCAGATATTATTATTTATTCAGATAGATTTCACCAAATATTTGTTCAATATTTGGTGAAATATTCGAGAATGTTTCATCGTTGTTAAACTCAACGATGATATGAGTGTAACAACGATGATATGTTACACTCATATCACCGTTTATATGGCTAATAATTTTGAAAGCCCAGTCCCGCACAAATAGGTAAAGCCGAATGGAACCAATGTAGCCATGTAAGACTGTTGGGTACCTCATTTAAGGGGACAATGGACTTTCAAAATTGTGAAATGTGTCCAAAAATTCGATTTTTTTTTAATTTTATTGAACTGTGAAAATTCGGACGAGTAGGAATGTGTTGCAAAAAGAATTTTTAATTTTTTTTATTACTTTCCTAGTTATAGGCATTTGTATTTAATTTAGATATTGTGTGGTTACTAACAGCAATAACTTTAAATGTGTTTTTTTCAAAATAAAAATGTGCATGTCATACGAATATTCAAACTGCTCCAGGCGCTTTTCTAATTATCGTATTGCTTTGAAATTTAAGTTTTATATACTTAACTGTATATCGAATAAATCTTATTGAAAAAAATTATGCTTCGTAGCTCAGAATTTCTAAATTTTGTACTCGGAAAGATAATTTATAGGTATTTTGCGTCATAAAAAGGGTGTTTTCACTATTATTATTTTTTTATCTTTATATTTTTAATGAATGCTTAAAATAAGCAATAAGATTCATTGTTAGCTCTATAAGGTATCCCGTAAATAAAAATTACCATATTATATGCAAAAGAAATGGGCATGGAACATTTTTAATTAGGCCAATTTTTGATATAATTAATAATTCATAATTCATAAATTATTAATATTTCATCATTAAATTTTAATCGTTTTTACATAATTTAATTAAATTTAATTTAATTAAATTTAATTAAATTTTTAATTAAATTTAATTAATCAATTTTAGTTCTAGACCTAGAGCGTCTCTTGCTTTTGAATAGTAATTTCCCTCTTGTTACTGTGTAAACAGTAGCACTGCGGTATCGCGGGCTTCTCCCGTCCTGTAGGTTGCGAGATCGAATCCCCAACCTGACAAACTTTTTTTTTCTCTTTCCCCCCCTCCTTAATCTCGCACAGTAGGCAAGGTTCTGGTAGGTAATCCTTTTTTTCAATTCCTACTATTAGTTCACACTCAAATTTTTCTTTGTTGACCTAAGTAGGAATTGACTTTAAAAAATTTTGTTTTTATATTACTTGTTTTTACTTCACTTTATTTTTAGATGACGAATAAATTTCTTATGAGTCTTAATTATTCCAAATTAAATTATTCTAAATTATCTCCCTCCATCTCCTTCCAATTGGCTACTTTTTGAATGCCGTTCTGAGCTGCTTTCTTTCCTCTCTGGCTGTCTCTGTGGGCCTGGGGTGGAAGACCCCGGGTGCTGAGAAGGATTAGTACGTGGTGGGGGGGGGGGCGACCGTTTGTTTCGGTCTGCAACCACCGGTGGGGGCACAACATGGAGTCACATTTGGCCCCATCCTATGCAATGAAGTCTTTATGATCAGTTTTCTGTAGGTGTTTTATCGTTCTTTCCAAACGGTCGCGCGCCACTGTGACAACCTATGAACCAGACTAAGTTTCTAATCCTGGAAACCGGTAGTTTACTGTCTGAAATATCCTAAAGATGTCATAAGTTTTTTTCTTCTTAAACCTTTATTATTTGATTTCCTGCTTGCATTTAGTTCCCTTATTTTGTGTTGTTCTTCCAAATACCATTATGTATTTACAGAAGTGTAGGAAATTTTCTTCAGAAAACTGTTCTATTAATTTCTTATTTATTTTTTTTTTTTTTTTGCCATGACAGGTAGTAACGACAGATAGTAACAGTCTAATGACAGATACTATCTGTCGTTAGACTGTTAATTAATACTTTTTCTAGATATGGAGGCAAGTGAACACAAGTCTTTAATATTTTTTCGCAAACTTAATTCATGAATAGAAAACGCATGAAGATATTCAGAGAGAATCAAATTATTAAATTTTGAGGCAAGCGAAATTACCGGAATATTCATTAAAACTAGTTGGTACCCGTCAAAACATGACGGCTAGATAGTAAATAATTGTACTAATACACAAATTATACTCAACACATCATTGCTAAATGCTGAAAATCAGAATAATGCGTAGTATTAACGCGTTTAAGCGGCCTCGTGCTTAGTGAGTACCTAAAGCCATATTTAAAAATGTCACTGAGCATGCGCAGAAAGAAATTTTTTTAATTGTAAATTATCGCTAATTAAGCAGCGCGAAATAAACAATTTCCACCAGGTTTAATCTTATATTTCACAAACATAATTATCATAAAAATAAAAATGGCAGAGAGAGATCTAGAGAGACTCCTCGGAATAAACGTGTTTATCATCAAAACATGTCACTGAGCATGCGCAGAAATAATTTTTTTAATTGCAAATTATCGCCCATTAATAGAAATTGCGGTTACAAAAACCAAATTTGACAAATCAACAGATTACAATCTTTCGTTTAAGACCCAAATGAAGTAAACTGATGCAGTAGTTTTCTCTCACGGACTGCCCAAAAAGTCGGCTTAGCAACTTAAATATATAGATTGCATGCAAAAATACAAAGAACGGCAGCCTTCCTTGTTCAGTGATTTGAGCATGGTACAATGCATGCACTCTGCACCTTGAAGTTTTATTCACTCCCGTATTGCAGTCAATGATCGGTCTCTGAAGTTTTCAAATTAAATTTTATTCACAACCGCAACATATTTAAAAGCCATTGAGTCTGATTAAATGTACATAGTATTTTTCTTTGACACTTCAACAATTTCCCAACAATTTCACAAAAACAATTTCCCAATACCAACAATTTCACAAAATAGTATTTTTCTTTGACACTTCAACAATTTCCCAACAATTTCACAAAAACAATTTCCCAATACCAACAATTTCACAAAAACAATTTCCCAATACCAACAATTTCACAAAAACAATTTCCCAATACCTCTTCGTGTAAAACCGATTTTTCACCTATGACAAACTACATCGTCTCGGTTTAAGATAAGAAATGCTTCTCCTTTCATGCATTTTAGACAGCGGCGCGGAATTTGACGCTCAGAGGAACTATCCTCTAAGAAGCAACCGAGAAAAGCGGGAAGTCACGCTTTTAATAAAGCATGAACTCATGTTGCCAACACATTGTTCACAATCCGAAATGTTCTTTCTCGCTTGCTCTCCTGCCGGCAGAGCTGTTGTTATTGACAACAAAGTCGACAGGCTTCAATACGCTTCAATGGAAATAAATTTATAGCTTTCGCTTTTTATGCCAATAATTTAAACTCACTGAAAATCGTCTCTAAATGTGGAAAGTATGTTTCTCTCTATTCTAAAAAAAAAAAAAAAAGTAACTACTGCCGCCGCTGTCAAAAGCTTGTCACGCTATCTCCTCCGAAACCGCTGGGGGTATGGGGTCGAGACCGATACCAATAGATGCATAAAAATGGGGGGAACAAAGTAAAACATGTCTCATCTTCGTCGGACTTTTAAAGTTTTTTTATTTTATGTTTTGTGGGAAAATATTGACTTTTTCATCTTCAGATTACGATAACTCGCCAAAAAATGATCGTAGAATTTTGATCTTTTTACAGTCTAAGACTACAGACATTTCTCTTTCAAACTAGACCTCATTTGTTTAAAAATATTTCAAAACAGACTAATATTTTCATCAAAAAATTAAACACAGTTTTTCAAGAAATATTGACTTTTTCATCTTCAGATTACGATAACTCGCCAAAAAATGATCGTAGAATTTTGATCTTTTTACAGTCTAAGACTACAGACATTTCTCTTTCAAACTAGACCTCATTTGTTTAAAAATATTTCAAAACAGACTAATATTTTCATCAAAAAATTAAACACAGTTTTTCAAGAAATATTGACTTTTTCATCTTCAGATTACGATAACTCGCCAAAAAATGATCGTAGAATTTTGATCTTTTTACAGTCTAAGACTACAGACATTTCTCTTTCAAACTAGACCTCATTTGTTTAAAAATATTTTTAAACAGACTAATATTTTCATGAAAAAATGACAGTTTTTCAAGAAATATTGACTTTTTCATCTTCAGATTACGATAACTCGCCAAAAAATGATCGTAGAATTTTGATGTTTTTACAATCTAAGACTACAGACATTTCTCTTTCAAACTAAACCTCATTTGTTTAAAAATATTTTAAAACAGACTAATATTTTCATCAAAAAATGAAACAGTTTTTCAAGAAATATCGTCCCCTATGTGGATGTAATACCGATGCTCCTCGATATTTTATCTAACAAAGAAAATATTTACATCATCTGGAAGCTGAAAGCTTTCTTATTCATATAAAACTCATTTCAAGTCTATATCTTAAATTTTAAGTCTATATCTTAAATTTTCGATTCTTAATTGAATTTTAAAGCTAATAATTCAGCAGTGATGAAACGCCCTTCGCATTAAGGGTGACAACATTAAATGGATGGAAGCTGTTACATTGCCCGAGAATCACCCCTATGTATCTCGCTATTAACCATAACAGAGGAGCGAGCGTAGCGAGCAAAGGGGCGAAGCCCCTAGTGTTTTGAAAAATAGATTTCCCCTATGTAATCCATTAGCAAGAATCCATTGTGCTAACGTTAAAATATATGCCTAAATACACATTTATTAAAAAATATCCAATCACATTTATCATATGTATTAAAAATATAGGATTTAAGCTCTGCGATTTGAGTAAAAGGCAATGAGGACAATTTTAAATATTTTTTATAAAGGTGGCATCTCTTGAAATGTATTGTAAATTATAAACCTATTTCAATAAAATAGAAAAGAAATAATTTAGAAAATCTCTAAGAAAAATCCTTAGTATTAATTATAAAAAATCTTTCCGTAAGAGTTTTGATGAATGAAAAAAAAAATTTGCATTACTAACAAAGATTAGGCAAAAATGAGCATTAATGCCCTTTATCTAAGAAAAGAAAACCCACTTGAAACGGATGAAATATAGTCCGTCGATGCAAAATAATTTTAACAATAAAACAATGCATGGCAATAAACTCCTGAACAACCGTGTACCTAGAATATGCCTTAAAAACAATCTCTTTGGTGGTTTTGTGTGCGACTGTTGTTAACATATTTTCGGGAGATTCATCTTTCATACCAAACCTTTGATTTTGGGTTTTTCTTCTAAATAAGGAGCATGGGTTTAGCAAGAAAAATTGAAATTACAAATTATAAAAAATATCAAGCTGTATATTTTGAAAATGATCTCTTAGGTGGCTTCGTTTACAGCAGTTTTTACTATTTTTAGGGGCAATTCGTCCTTAATATGAAAACCTTTACTTTTGGGAATTCCTATACTAATTTATATGCAAGGTTTAATAAGGAAAAACAAAAAAAATGGAATTAAAAAAATCACGCAAAATGCCTTAAAACAATTACAGTGGAATCTCGATCCATCGTTTTCGGATCCATCGTTTTTCCGTATGTGTCGTTCATTTTATGCAGTCCCAACGATCATATTGCTGTGTTATGTTTCCGCATCTATCGTTTTCCCGTATTTATCGTTCATTTCAATCGGTCCCTTGAAAAACGATAGATCGAGATTCCACTGTATTTCTTTAGCGGTTTTATTTACAAGTGTTAACATATTTTGGTGCCATATTACCTTTATATTTAACTTTTACGCTTGGGAATTCTTGATAAATAATGCGCTCGGGTTTAGTAAGGAAAAATAGGAAATACGAATTGACAAAAAGTTATACAGTTTATTTAAAAAAATGATTCATGTGGTGGTCGTTAACGAGTGATGTTGGCTTTTTTTTTTTTTTTTTTTTTTTTTTTTGGGGGGGGGGGAGCTATTCGGTATTTATAACTAATTTTAACTATTGGAAATACATGGATAATCTCCTCACAGTTGATCGAGAGCTCAAGGTACATCAATAGCAAACGTATTCTGCCTTCTGTTTTATATTTCAGTTTAATTTTTTTACTATTGTAGGACTAATTTTTCATTTATTTTTTTCTTTGCTCCGATTTCTTCTTTTTATGTTGATATTTGCATCTATATGTAAGAGTATGCATGAACGTATGTACACATTTGCACATGCAACGGTGCGTCAAATAATTTTCATAAACGTCCATTAATTTTTGAGTTTTGTGAAAACAAGGTGTAGGAAAAACACAACCCATTACATGTCTGGTTTTGTGGAAACCTCCCATTTATACAGATATGAGAATGAAAAAAAAGAAATGGGTTTATCATTATCACAATCACACTATCGCCATGAAAGTATCTCGAACGCTAATTGGACAATATTACTTCTTTATAATCGAAAATTCTTCAAAGAAAATTCCGTTCCTTTTATTTCAAACTTAATTAATTTCTGTACAATGCGGCCTTTCATGCACTGAAAAGCCAGCAAGTAGAGTAATGTACATAAAGTAACAGCATTAAATAAATATGTCCAGATATCGTGTAAGTCATACAATCTAACTAGACATTTTAAATAGCTGACGGAAAAAAGCTCGTAAACGCTTTACTGTCTGGATATGAGAGCTTTTTCATTTAGTTTCCTTGAGAACAATGTGTTTCCTTTCTTGGGAAAAATAAAAATGAACATGGCCAGTGATATTAGTGTATATAATAAACGAGTTTATTATAGTTCGTAGAATTCTTTTAAATGCATTCATTATTTTCATAATGAAAAGTTTTTAATTTATACATTTTGAATTTTAACAAACATTAAGCTAATATTGAACTGTTTATTCAATTTTTCTTTTCCAAATGTAAAATAGTCTCAAATTTTTTATTTCTTTTTCAATTCCTACTATTAGTTCAAACTCTCCCTATATTTATATATCTTGTTCAAATTTTCAATCGTTAATAAAATACTTTTTATTCATCCACCCAAGTTCAAATACATTTTTTTAAACTTGTAGTGGATGACACTTGATGTTAATACAGTTTTTTAAAATATTAATTCATTAATTAAATTTAATTAATTAATTTTAGTTTTATATGGGAGAAAAAAATTTCTCGGCAATAAGTGTTCACAGAATCGAGCCAATATCAGTGCAATTCCCCGCCAATAAGTAACTAAAATAAAATTTTTCTTTGTTGACCTAAGTAGGAATTGACTTAAAAAATTTATTTTTATATTAATTGTTGCTTACTTGCTCACTTAGGCCAAACAAAGCCTGTAAACAACCTTTACATGCATTTTCAAGTTAAAACGAAAAATAAATTCAGTTTTATCTTGAAAATATAACAGAATTGCATATAGTTGCTTTTATGTTTAACTGAAGCAAATTATTTTAATGTCTATCTGTTGAGGCTTAAATTTGTGTAATACTAACTTCATGGAATGGTTTCTCTTTACAGTATTAGAAATATTATCACAATAAGAGATTTTTTTTATGAAGGCTGACTATGTGTGAAAGCTAGTATATATCGTAAAGGCTAACATGATGTCTAGTACATTTTTATTTCAGCTCGAATCATTCTGTATATTTCAGATTTCTAGAGCGTTAGGTTCCCACTTAGAATTCGTAAAGTGGAGGTTATTAAAGACAAAGGAAACCACTGAAAATTGAGGGCAAAATCCCAAAAAAAGAAATGCTATAAATGAAACAGAGTGGAATATTCAGTTCATTAATAACTTTTAAAAATATTAATTTACTGTAAAATAATTATAATCATTAATTATTTTCAAAACATAATTAATTGTCTTTAAAAGATAACTATTTATTTAAAAAAATGATTGCTTTTAAAAATAATTACAGTCGAACCTCTATATATCGAACTTCCCTATATCGAAATTTTCTATATATCGAACTCTTAGCAAATCGCCATGTTCATTACATAGAAAAACTGCTTCTATATATCGAAAAAATCTCTATATATCGAAATTTTTGTCACTACATATTGGGAGATTTTATTCCACTTTAGAATAAAGTCTCCCAATTTTTGGCGTTTGAAACAATACTTCGAGGACTTCAATTCGTGGAAAATGTCCCTGATGAAGTTTTTAATGAACTAAATAAATGCGAGCTTTTCTTTGATGAACTTTCCGCAAAACTGGCTGTTCAGCAAGATATTCGTAGTTTTTTTTAAAAGAATGTAACTTTGATCACTGTAACCACTGTCTGGATTATTGCTTTTTTTAAAAGGTATATAGTACTCAATAAATCTTTCACATTAATTCATTTTTTAGTTATTAACTTTCATTCAATGTGATTCGCATATAAATTGGAAATGGAGTTACGTATACGAAAATTAGCTTTAATTTTAATGTTTTAGGAGAATTATGATAAAACTAAGATCAATTCTATATATCGAAATTTCTATACATCGAATTTTTTTCCGACATTTTGCTACTTCGATATATGGAGGTTCGACCGTATTTATTTTTAAAAAATAATAAATTAATTTTTTCTAAGTGATAAATATATCGACTGACTCCGTGTCGAAATACCCATTGCAACATCCAAAACTGTTTCAAAAGTTTAACAAGCTATCAATACCTGTCAACGAAAAAAAAAAACCTAAACAAATGAGACCACTTTCCTCTGTGGAACCTAGAAATTCTGACTTTATAGAAAAAACAAATAACATTAAAATAGAAAATAGAAACACTGCTGCTGAAAAAATCAGCATAAACAACAACGATAACAAAAAAACACAAATCTCCCAGGGATTTGGCATGGCATGGCATGTAAATTTTGCCCCCATATGTCATCCAAAAATGCTTCAAAGACGAAACAAACTGTCCATACTTGTCACTTTTGTCAGAATACCTATTGCTAAGCCAGAAAAATCCAATCAATTGTGACTAGCACTTCTTCTGTGGAGCCTAGCATAAATCTCTTTTGCACGGCAATGTAAATTTTGTCACAGTATGTCATTCGCAAAATGTTTCAAAAAACGCAACAAACTGTCCATACCTGATCAAACACGAGATAAGCCCTTAATGTGTTCCAAAATATCAAAATGTCATACTGCTTTGTTGCTTTACCTTCTAAATTTATCTCCTTTCTAATAGTCATTTTATTTGGTGTTAGGGCTCTGTGGTTTCAACTTCATCTAGAATTCCTTTCTCGCCCTTTTATACTGTTACATATGTGTTCAACAACGTTAAAAAAATATTTAAAAGCATCCATCTTCTGACATTAGTATTTAGTAGTGAAATATAAAATTATTATATTTATATAGTCACACATTTTTAAATTTTTATAAATTATTTCTATTGTATATTTTTTAGAAATTTACAACAAGTTTATATCAAGTTGTAACTTAAGGGTATGGAATTTTTCATTAAGATGCATATTTTAGCCTGGATTTAAATAAAAACGTTTTCAGTTTCTTACAGAAAACCTTTAGGCATAGAAACTATCTAAAAGTAATAGGATAACGTGCATTGTTCAATTACGACGAGTGTAATTAATTTTATTGTTTTTAATGTCTTAAATAGATTTCCTTCCTAAAAGGTTTTCTGGCAGTTAGTTGGACTGCATATCACACAATGATCTAGTATAACTTGGAATGCGAGATCCTAAATAACTAGAAAAAGTGATTAATGAGGAGAAAGACATGATTATATAGCCTACTTTACTATTTATTGTATAATTTTAGAAATTTAAAACAATTTTATATCAAGTTGTAACTTCAGTTGATGGAACTTTCCATTACAATGCATCTATTAGCTTGGATTTAAAAAAAAAACGTTTCCAATTTCTTACAGAAAACTTTTAGGCATAGAAACCATCCAAAACTGATAGGAAAAATGTGCATTATTCAATTATGACGAGTGTAATTAATTGTAATGTTTTTAATGTCTTAAACAGATTTCCTTCCTAGAAGGTTTTGTGGCTGTTAGTTTGCCTGCATATCACGCAACGATCTATAACTTGGAATGCAAGATCCTAAATAACTAGAAAAAAGTGATTTATGAGGAGAAAGACATGATTATATAGCTTGCTTTACTAATTTTTAAAAATTTTTGAAATAATAATGATTAGAATTTTTTCTCAATACATATGGAATTAAGGAGTTCCTTATATTAAGGAACCCAAGACAGTACATGAAAGAAGGCAAGGAACCCTACTGCATATTTCCCAAATGATTTTTCAGCATTGAATTTTTTCAAATGTCCAAATGAAGAAATATTTTTTCTGAACTCAATTTACGCAGCTTAGAAACTTTTAGCACTGCTCCTCAAGTATGTTACTGACTTAGCGTTGACACGATAAAGAGTCAGGTAAAAATTTACCATCATTTGATCTGCCTATAAAATTGAGAACAGTCTTGAACAAACTGAAATAATTGCACTGCCCTATCTTCTTCGTATCAGTAGCTATAATTGCGTGCAGAATTCTTATGCTCGAAAGCAAATCATTCGCTGAGAAAGGAAATGCCGATAATAACAAAACAATATCAAATCGTCCCTTAATAGATGCACCTGTGTAACTAATTGGATGGTTTTAAGAATAGTTTTGTGGCTTTATGTAATGTAATAATGACCATTACTATCCACTATCCTAGTTTTATGGTCCTATAATCTTTTGTTATGCTACAATTAATTGAAAGTTCTGGAAAGTAAAACTGGGAACATTCTGGCATTAATTAAATATGCTTAATGTGTAAAAAATTCAGTGGGAAAACAGGACGAAAATGTTATGAGATACTTTCTACCGTCAGTGAATGCATGATTTTTCTAAACCAGAATTCAGCATTTCTAAAGGGCCTTTCAAACAATAACTTTAAAGGCAATATTTGATACTACATCAGTTGTTAAACTAATAGAAGCATTACGTAAGTGCAATTTGCTAACAATAGAATAGGAAGGAAATAATTCTTTTGTTATCTAAAATAGGTTCAATTTACGTAGAGAATACAAATACACCGATTTCTTTTCAGTACTTCACAACTGATAAACGCGCATTAATTTCGCGGCAGAGCACTGCCATTTAAGGATGTACAAAAGATACCTATTGAAACAAAACGAGATAAAATATAAAATATCCTTAATAAGCAGGATATTCTGAATTCATAGAGATAGCAGACTTTTGTCAAACAGAATCAGATGCAGAAATATTTGTCTGGTTTGAACAAATGCCTTTGCAAAGGCTTTCTTTTATTTATGGAGAATTATAAAACTGGGTACAGTGCAAACACCCATATTAATAATTTACCGCAACTATGTAAGTGCCGTAAGAAAATGAAACGAATATTTTGGAAAGAGTGAAGAATATACAAAAATGTCGCAACGAATTCTTCGAATCCGCAAATTTTCTTGATTAGAAATTTATGTATGTGCCAAATTTTAGATTTTTGGCGAAATATGAATGGCAGAAGATTAAAGAGAGATCATTGCTGAAGGAAATGAACTTCGCTCTACCTTTCTCTGAAAATGCTTCATTGATTTTTATCTCAAATTTTGATAACGAAGAAATATTTACTGATTTTGACCTGGAATGTTTAAAAAAAAAAAGATGCAAATAAAACCTTCCAAAATTTGTTTAGCACCTTTACGACATGAAGAGATAACGTGATTCTTTAATTTCAAATTTACTGATTATTATATATATATAATAGCCGTTGTCTCTGTATAACTCTTCCGGGCTGTACTCATCTTTCAATTGAAGCCCTCAGTAAGCAAACAGCCGATTAGGCTTAATTTCAATTTCAGATGTGGATCAGAATTTTTTCTTACCTAAAAACTAATATTTTCTCCATCAAATCACGTTTGTTCGGCCTATTTTTCTATAAAACATTCAGAACTAAAAATAATTGGATGCTTTTAGCTGTATATTAAACAGTTTTTAAAAATCTGTTTACTTTTGCGATGAATTCTGAAAGTAAACAAACTTGAATGGGAATGAATCAAGTAGCTCAAGTATTCATATCGCGTAGTGAGCTGTAAAAAACTGGATGGCAGTCTACTACTCCAATCGCATGAAAAACTAAATAAATAAAAAATAATGAAAGGGTTTGCTTTTACAAGGTGTGGATTAAATGCAATATTGTTAGATAATTCGGGATATTTTTTAACTTTCATATACTTTTTCCATTATGACATCATTATTAGTATTATGACGTCAAAATGACGGGTTACCTTCTAGTAAAGTAATATTTACGCTTTTTGACCTAAAATGTTTGTAAAAATTGTGCTGAAAAACCATCCAAAATTTGTTTTGGCCCTTTTATGACAATAGTAGAGATAACGTGGTTCTATAATTCTCTAAACATTTATGTTATGTATGTGAGAAATCACACAAAATCGAGGAAAAAACATTTTTGCTCATGAAATTAAGCCTTTTATAGATTTAAAAATACAAAATTTACTTTTATAGAGGCTTTTATTGGGTTCCAATATCCCTTTAGACATTTCTTTAGCACAGAAAAGATATCACACGCTGAGGTATTAAGTGATATCATATATTTTGAGATCTTTCTAGCATTTTCCTTTCATAGTATTTATCTTTGGTCCTAAAAGTGTACAGTTTTTAATCCTTTGGGAGTGTTTTTGATACGTTTATTTTTTTCTGTTTTAATTATATTTAATCGTCATGCAATTAATGTGCTCGATTAAAGCCAATCTTATCGTGCCTTTAATTTTAGAGTACAATTCTCGGCTAAAACATACAAATATTTTCAAATTTAACATTATAATTTCAGTTTAAAAAAAATAATAACCAGGGTAAAATGTTTTTCAAATACAGAAGAGCGTTGTTTATCTTAAATTTGTCCAACAGACGAAAGAGCATATATTACCCAGAAAAAAATCTTTGTTTCACTAAAGTATATACATATTTATATATGTATATACATATTAAAGTATATATATATATATTTATATATATATATATGTGTATATATATATGTATGTATATATATATATATATATATATATATATATATATATATATATATATATGTATATATGTAAATATAAATAAATAAATAAATATATATTAGACAAAGTTGTAAGTGAAAAACCTGTATAATCACTAAACCACTACAGCTAGGAACCAAAGACATGAAAAGATAAGTGAAAAATATGAATAGAAATGTGAAAGATAGGTTTTTAGACAGTACCTTGTCTTCAGCGGTGCCAATACTGTCTAAAAACCAATGGATTGTTTCTAATAAGTATATATATACATATATATATATATATATATATATATATATATATATATATATATATATATATATATATATATATATATATATAAATATATATATATATATATATATATATATATATATATATATATACATATATATAAATATATATATATATATATATATATATATACATATATATAAATATATATATATATATATATATATATATATATATATATATATATATATATATATATATATATATATATACATATATATAAATGTATTCCTTCTTGGGCCCTAATTCGTGGGATACATGCTATCCCATCCCGTAAGGAAAAGGTTAAATCAAAGCCCTGAAAAATCCACATCTTTACTTGTTTTGCGAAATATCGAGAGATATTCAGCAGGACGTCCTTCTCAACTCATTATTCCCTTCATACCAAAACATTCCAACTTCCTCTTTTCTCACAGTCAAAATAAAAAAAACTCCCATGAAAATGTCAAGGGGTTCAACAATCGAATATTACCCTTCGCTGACTCTCAAGCCGTTTTAATTTCGGCATCGTCCGCCAATGGTGAGGGAGGCAGAGGGAAAGGTCAGAAACCCCCAAACGATCCGAACGCACGCCACTTCTAAAAATCGTCGACTCATCAACTCGTTAGCGCCGGCAAAAAGCTCTGCTGGAGACAAAACACTAAGCTCTCGAAAAAAAAAATTTTTTTTATCAGGTTTTTGTTTTCTTGGACTAACAACAACAACAAAAAAAAATCAATATCGTCTCTTTCCTTTAAATCGATTCCGTCTTCCCAGGGGCACAGTTTTATGGCAACGTTCTGTAAGGCTCCTCGAAATCGTAAGTCATAAAATCAGTTCAGGCAGCGTCGAAAATTGCGGAGGAAGAGAATAAAATTTTGTTCCTATTTATTTTGATCGTTTCTCCCTCGAATATGAATATCCTTCGTAAAGCTCTATTTTAGAGCTCCATTTTAAGGCAGTAAATAACTGGCATGATATTGAAAGCTTAAAAAAATAAGAGATGTGTTGCGTTTGGTTACTTATGATTCTGTATATGTGTGAGGTCATTTAATTAAGAAATAATACTAAAGGGCGTTTTCATGTGCTTAGTATTCGAGATGTTCTGCCGATCACAGCGTGAGCTTAAACGGCGATTATATAAGAACAACCTCCGCGCAAAAAGCGACGACCAGTATCTTAAAAATTTTAATTCTTAAAAACAAATCCTCTTTTTGTTTTTTAAAACTATTTCAGTGGCAACAATTTAAATTCCTTAATTTGTTAATTAATTTATTAAATAGGTGCTAAAACATAAAAAATTCTTAAGTTTCTTAAGCCATCAATTCTACCGACAGCTTCAAAACTAACTTCTATTTTGCCGTGTTACAACTGGACTTATAAATTTGACCTTATTATAACCTATTTAAGTTCGATTATACATTTCTTATTCATCAAATTTTAACACAAATTTTAACACAAGGAGTGCTCACTTAGCAAACCGTACAACAACAAAAAACTAGCTACATTTAGGTGGGCCAAATTAAACCCCACCATTAAACAAATCATGTGCTGAGTATGTTAGGAGAATTTATTTCGTCTCATACGTGATTTTAGAACTTATACGGAATTTGAAAGGCTTCACCAGGGCCTTTTTATCGCGTGGGAAAATCGGGACTTTGCCCAAGGCCCCCAAATGCTAGGGGGCCCCCAACCCCCCTTGGTGTATGCACCTAGTACTTCAAATAGTATGTATAGCCCATGGATAGTTCTTATTTTTATAAATGTTCGTAAGGGGGGGGCCCAAATAGCATCTGCCCAGGGGCCCCCAAATGCTAGGGGGCCCCCAAACCCCCTTGGTGTATGCACCTAGTACTTCAAATAGTATGTATAGCCCATGGATAGTTCTTATTTTTATAAATGTTCGTAAGGGGGGGGGGCCCAAATAGCATCTGCCCAGGGGCCCCCAGCGTTCATAATCGGGCCCTGGGCTTCATCTTTTACTATTTTGCTCGGATAGTCGATTGGGTTGGGTGCTAATTTTCGATTGGCTAGAGCAGTGCTCCGCAACCGCCGTGCCGTGGCACACTAGTGTGCCGCGAGGTAATCTTGACTGTGCCGCGGTGATTTTATCGATAGTAATAATAAAAAAAATTAGTCACCGCATTAGTCAGAAATTTTTCTATGTAAAATATTCCTCTAACTTTTTGCTAATATGTAATTTCTCTGGGTCGAAATTATACACAAAACAAAAACATGTAGTTACCATACATTGTATGTATGCTCGAGCGTCATATTTCTAGATTTCAGTTAAGAAAGAATATTCACAAATTTCTGACAAAGCCATTGCAATTTTGATCCCTTTTTCTACAGCATACTTATACGAACAAAGCTTTTCGACGCTGGTTCTAATTGAAGATGACAAACGATCGTGTTTAAAGGTTCTTGACCATGAACTTCGGGTAGCTCTTTCTAATATAGAGCCAAATATAAAACGTGCATATGTCCATCAAAACAAGCTCAAATATCCCATTGATAAATTTGTAAGGTATACACAAGATTCGATTCACAAGAATCGAACTTTTGAGTGAATTAAAGAAGCTGCTTTAGATATGCTAATTTCGGCATACGCGCTTAGTATAAATACCACGCAGCGTCATTAATGAAAAGGAGAGGTTGTTAAGGTTGAAAAGGTGTTATCCTGCGCTAGTGCTTAGCGGGCCAGAAGTTTACATGGCAGTACTGCTGGTTTGACTTACTGTTCGTGAGTATAAAAATATATTGTTCTTGAAAGCTGTGTTTATACATTCCGTACAAGTAGTACGCATGCTTATTGCTGTAAAAGCCAATTATATGTGCAACGAATTCAATAAACATTGTCTCATGTATAAACTGCGTTTGTATAAAATTCAAATAGAGTGCCACTTCAAATTATATACACCCAAGTCTGGGTAGAAGTGAGTAAAGATTCTCTATAAATTAGTTATGTTTAAATTAACCTTGATTTATTAGGCTTAAGTAAAGACCAAAAAACAAATTTTAATATAAAAATTTAAAGAGAAAATGTTTTTACTTGTAAACTATAACTTTATATTTTTGTTCTTGCGTTGGTGTACAATTCAAAAGGATTTATACAAAACTTAAATGATTATAATTATCTCGATACATAGAGCTATTTTATAGTGTTTTTACCTAATAAGAACATATACGTATTATTGTAATTTATGTATTTGCAAGCTTTTTCTTGCGGTGTGCCGCGGAATTATCGAAAAAACGTTGTTGTGCCGTGGAAGATAAAAGGTTGCGGTGCTCTGGGCTAGAGTATACAAATTCAAGTTCCAGATAGCATGAATGTTTGTAGCAGTTTGGAATCAGCTTTAGACTGTAGATTCTCGGCTAATTACCCCTTGTGTAGCACAAGGTGACCGTTGCATTCCCAACCAGCCGTCTGAAAATGGGAGAAGCATTACCATTAGTTTCCCAATATTTTGCAAATAGAATCTGATGTGGTGATTCCGGGAAAATAGTCCAGGCCGGTATTGTAACCCAAAGAGACGAAATTAGACTGAATGACATTAAATTTCAATAGATACCCCGCACTTGGGATAAGCTGAACTATCGTTAACCCGTTGTATTTACTTCTCCGCCTGATCTCGCAAACCATATTTCGAAACCCTAAAATCTTCATTGGGAACTGATAAATCAATTCAAACGAAACGCACGTGTTATCGATCTGAAGAAATTATATGTCCATTCTGTTTATATGACTCTCTAGCGCACATGACGTTTCACTTGTCGCTATAAACCACGAGTTATTGGTTAGGACATTATAATACATCTAAAGTATAGTATAGTCGAAAGAGAGAAAAAGATAAAAGTCTTTAACAACTTTGCATGCAATGTCTGTCATGTGACCCCACGAACGACTGCTGAGTTCGTTGCAACTGCAATGAATTCGAAGAAGTGTTCCGTAAACGCCGCCAATGTCAAAATTTAAGGGGACAGTGGACTTTTAAACCTAACTTTTTTTGTTTTGGAAGGATTTGCTTGAAATTTGAATATGTGATTAGTACCATAGATATGTAAAAATGGTTAAAATTTGATGATTAAATATTAATAATTTATGAATTATGAATTAATAATTATATCAATAATTGGCCTAATTAAAAATGTCCCATGTGCATTTCTAATTTTCGTATTCCTATGAAATTTAAGTTTTATATACTTAATTGCATATAAAATAAATCTTATTGAAAAAAATTATGCTTCGTAGCTATGAATTTCTAAATTATGTACTTGGAAAGACAGGTATTTAGAGGTATTTTGCGTAATAAAAGGGTGTTTTCATTGTTATTATTTTTTTCTCTTTATATTTTTAATGAATGCTTAAAATAATCAATAAGTTTCATTGTTAGTTCTATAAGGTATCTTGTAAATAAAAATTACCATATTATATGCAAAAGAAAGGCGCATGGGACATTTTTAATTAGGCCAATTATTGATATAATTATTAATTGATAATTACTAAACTATTAATATTTCATCATTAAATTTTAATCACTTTTACATATCTATGGTACTAATCAAATATTTAAATTTCAAGCAAATCCATTCAAAACAAAAAAGTTAGGTCTGAAAATCCACTGTCCCCTTAACTTTTAAAAGCCCGGATAAGCACTTACTCATCTGAAGTTGTTTTGGGACATAAAAAATACTATATACTATTCTTTTTTTTTCTCCGGTAGTCAATTTGTAATTTCCTTTCTATCGTATTTCGCATGATGAGTTTGACGGCCTCTCTATATAATGTAATTCATGGAATATTGATGGCCTTTCTATTGTAGCACACGAGAAGTTGAATTGTCTTTCTGTCGTAAGGCATGAGGAATTGATACTTTTCTATCGTAGTATATGAGGAGTTGATGAGTCAAAATGGCGCTCTGGGAGAGAGGCTGAGATTCCAATGTTAATTATATCATTCTTTCCAATCTTCTGGTGACACTGTAACCACTGCCTGTCAGGAATATGTACCGAACTAAGGTTCCGCAGCCTCGGGTAGATGTCCTCCCAGATTTTAACTATCATAATGATACGCGATACAAAGCATTCTTGTTTTTGATGGACTTTTTCCTGACAAAGTTTCTTTTCCATAAATCTCTCAAATTCCTTAGTTTATAAATTCTGAATGAGACATCGTAAGCAATTTCAGACACCCGTTTTTTTTATTATTTTTTTTATAATGTATATCAACTGATTCATGTGAATATTTCAACTGCAGAAAAATTTTACAGAATATCAGTTATCTTTTTAAACTAATAAATTTCTTCAAATGTTCAAAAGAGTTACTTTAATGGGACAGTGGACTTGTGAAATTTGTCCAAAAATTTGATTTTTTTTCATTTTATTGAATTCTGAAACTACGGACAAGTAGGAATGTGTTGCAAAAAGAATTTTTTATTTTTGTGATTACTTTCCTAGTTATAGGCATTTTAATTTAATTTAGATATTATGAGCTTACTAACAGCAATAACTTAAAATCTGTTTTTCTCAAAATAAGAATGTGCATGTCATACGAATATTCAAACTGCTCCAGGCGCATTTCTAACTACCGCATTGCTTTGAAATTTAAGTTTTATATACTTAACTGTATATCAAATAAATCTTATTGAAAATAATTATGCTTCGTAGCTCAGAATTTCTAAATTATGCACTTGGAAAGACGATTTAGAGGTATTTTGCGTAATAAAAATGGTGTTTTCACTGTTATTTTTTTCTCTTTATATTTTTAATGAATGCTTAAAATAATCAATAAGTTTCATTGTTAGTTCTATAAGGTATCCTGTAAATAAAAATTACCATATTATATGCAAAAGAAAGGCGCGTGGAACATTTTTAATGAGGCCAATTTTTGATATAATTAATAATTCATAATTCATAAATTATTAATATTTCATCATTAAATTTTAACCATTTTTACATATCTATGGTACTAATCACATAAACAAATTTCAAGCAAATCCATTGAAAACAAAAAAAGTTAGGTTTGAAGGTCCACTGTCCCCTTAGTTTCGAATACAGTAATTCCCATTAGATTTAAAACACTTTCGTGGAATTTGTTGACAATCGCTCTGGCATCTCAAATGAATGATAAAAAGAGAAATTTAACCTCATAACACATTCTAAATGATTTGGTAGCAAATCCTTTTACTTTAATATGGTAGCTATAGATATACAATGATTCAGTTTTAAAAAAAACATACTGAGCATATCTGTTGTCACAGTTTCATTCGAAAAAAATTATTCATTCAAGTTCAAAGCAAAACTTTTGTAAAATGGAAAGAATGGGAAATTTATGTAAAGTATTAAAATTCATCACTAAAATGAAAGAGATTTATCCTTGCACAAATAATACTTATATATTCATCTAAAAGTTCACACAGATTAAAAAGTTATGTTAATGGTATTACAGTGTTGTTATTCTCCCTGCGTATTTTAAATGCACATTTTTGGGACGTTTTCGTGCATGAAGTTATAAAATTATCAACCAATTCTCCTAACTGATCCTTGATGTTTGTGTACATTAACACACAAAATTTGTTATAAAACCCTCCATCGTATAAAAAAATTCTATTAAACTTCGTATATGTAGTTATTAAAAACCCATTTTACTACATAGGTGACGTTGTTTTATCAAAAAAGCTTGCCCACCATTTAAGGGGACAGTGGACCTTCAAACCTAACTTTTTTGTTTTGAATGGATTTGCTTGAAATTTGAATATGTGATTAGTACCATAGATATGTAAAAGTGGTAGAAATTTAATGATGAAATATTAATAATTTGGGAATTATGAATTATTAATTATATCAAAAATTTGCCTAATTAAAAATGCTTCATGCGCATTTCTTTTGCATATAATATGGTAAATTTTATTTACAGGATACCTTATAGAACTAACAATGAAACTTATTGCTTATTTTAAGTATTCATTAAAAATATAAAGAGAAAAAAAAAATAATAATAGTGAAAACACCCTTTTTATGACGCAAAATACCTATAAATCATCTTTTCGAGTACAAAATTTAGAAATTATGAGCTACGAAGCATAATTTTTTTCAATAAGATTTATTTGATATAGTGTTAAGTATATGAAACTTGAATTTCAAAGCAATACGATAATTAGAAATGCGCCTGGAGCAGTTTGAATATTGGTATGATATGCACATTTTTATTTTGAGAAAAACAGATTTTAAGTTATTGCTGTTAGTAACCACATAATATCTAAATTAAATACAAATGCCTATAACTAGGAAAGTAATCGCAGAAATAAAAAATTCTTTTTGCAACACATTCCTACTCGTCCGTAGTTTCACAATTCAATAAAATAAAAAAAATCGAGTTTTTGGACAAATTTCACAATTTTGAAAGTGCACTGTCCCCTTAAGCTCCCCTCTTTTTCCCGTTTACTTTTAAAAACTTGTACTGACCTGCGGAAAACTCTATAATAGACTATCTGCTAAAATACTGAATAGAATACAAGTTCACACGTTTTCGTATCATTTCATTCATGGCCACAGATGCACAGCATCTTTAACCTTTTCCTTACGGGGTGGGATAGCATGTATCCCAAGAATACGGACCCATAAATGAATATATATATATATATATATATATATATATATATATATATATATATATATATATATATATATATATACATACATACATACATACATACATACATACATACATACACATACATATATATATATATATATATATATATGTATGTATATATATATATAAATATATATATATATATATATAAATATATATATATATATATAAATATATATATATATATATATAAATATATATATATATATATATAAATATATATATATATATATAAATATATATATATATATATAAATATATATATATATATATAAATATATATATATATATAAATATATATATATATATATATATATATAAATATATATATATATATATAAATATATATATATATATATAAATATATATATATATATATATATATATATAAATATATATATATATATATATATATATATATATATATATATATATATATATATATATATATATATATATATATATATATACATGCTATCCCATCCAGTAAGGAAAAGGATAATAGCGCACCATTTCCTCTTAACTATCAGAGATCACGAATAATTGTTCACCCATGAAATGAATTTCATTACTGGGATACCAAAAAAAAAAATAAAAAAAATTGAGGCTTCGAGGTAATAAATATACCTCGAACTTTAAACGATTTGGTTGTAATGGAATAGAATCTCCTCAACAAGTTTGAAGCAAGACAATCAGTTGGGGTTCCAGCTTGTTGTGTTTTATGGTCCATAAATAACACGTTTTTCCGTCTCGACACTTTCCTTCGTGCGTTGCACCCCAGGATGCGAACGGAAATCACAGGGGACAACGTAAAAAAATATCTATGCACGATCGTTTTTTTTTTTTTATGATTTGATTTTGAATATATATGCCCTGTAGTTCTCAGACTTCGTGGTAAACACTGTACTCAACAGGAAGCAACAAAGAACTCACGTGTGAAGTCTTTGTTTGACTTTTAAGATTCAAATATCCAGAGCTGATTGTTGATATCGAGGGACACTAAAGACAATAATCATGCATTAGCGAACGATAAAGAACAGATTTTCTTTACTGATGGTAAAATAAACAGACAAATATCATCTTCGGGATTTAAAAGCGACAAAAAAAAAATAACTATCAAAAGTTCATGTAAAAAAAAATACTCTGTAAAAAAATAAAATTTACATGGAAATTAAAATATACACCATTTATTTTAAGGTAAAATAGTAAAAAAACAGATGCAATTTCTGTAATCGTGAGATCTCAGTACATATTTTCAGTTCATGGTCAAAATATTGCATTCATTTGGTTTAATAATGCCTGATAGGGAACTGAAAATACGACGACAGAATTTGACTGAAAGCAGTGGTTAAAATTAAAGCGGAAGTTTGGGATGACTTCCTCTCGTAAAGGTCTACGTAAAGAAATCTATTGTTAAATAAATAAAAGGTAATTCCAGGATTGAAAAATACAATCGGATAATTCTGCAGCCTTTCAATGATCATTGTCCCAAAATTAGGTTAAAATTGCACTACTGATAGAGTGTATACCGCACAAATAAGCAGAGCCTGACTAAGGCAGGGGCATACGGGGCAGTTGCCCCGGGCCCCCACATCAGAGGGGGCCCCCCAAATCGAATAGAAAGTTTAGTATTAAGTATTAAGTTCTTCATTACTGAAGTAGTAAAGCAGAGGGGGGCCCCAAAGAAGCTTTTGCCCCGGGCCCCAATTAGGCTAAGTCGGGCCCTGCAAATAAGGCACTTTGCCATAAGGATTTGCTGTTAAAGACGTTGAAAATGCCGAATCTCCTTTACAATGCTATCAACTTTCTTTCGTTTAGCCTTCTTTATTCCTACGAATTCCCTCCATTAATGCGCAAAAACAGAAATAAACAAGAGATTGTTTAAGTGTTTTTCCGAAAATAATTTAATAACTGAAGCAGTAAAAAAAGGTCCTGAATCAGTCTATGCTATATACCTTTTCATGGCCAACACAAACAATCATGCTTGCAGAAATTAATAAAACCATATTTAATAAAACCATATTTCCCTCACCGAAAACCAGCGCTCTCGGATATAATTGCATTTCCTTTCCTGATTAAACACATAGTCGTTTCATTACAGCGAACATGTTATTGTAAATGCACGGTTAATCCGTTTCCAAACACTGAGTCGGTTCATATCTGCAGCTGCGAACATTTCGTGGGAGGTTAAATCATGTTGTGATATCCGTACATGAAAACATAAATTGAGTTTTATTCGAAACTTTCGCCATAAAACATCAAATTGCTTGCCACCTGCATAAACAAAGATTAGTCTTTGTTGTGATGACTGAAGTTTCTTGGAAAAGGGGGATTTTGTATGCATTATTTATAGCACGAATTGCTAAAAACGACTTGCTCATTCCAGTTAGTTTAAAAAATATATTAATTTCTGGGCGATTGAAACATAAGATAATCCACAATTCAAACTATTTTGATATGAAATTGAATGAAATTTTTACCCATCGCAATTGTATATCTTCCTGAAACAAGTCTATATAATGATATTATTTAATATTAAAAAAACATACATGCGGTTATATACAAGTTTAAATACGTCTGACTTACTCATCAGATTACATCTGTTTATAACATTAATGGATTCCCTCTGCATAACCAGTTTAACTTCGTTCAAAACTTACAAAAGGTTATATATCTCGTATATAATTAATATTTACATGCTCTTCCTTCCAAATGCTCTTCCTTCGAAGATGATGAATTTTCTATTATTGAAGATAAATGCATTATTTAAACGTATTATCGTCAATCACTAAATAGAATTTAATTTTATTAATGACTCCTAATTCTATATGAAATCCAACTGAAATATGAACCTACTTAGTCACACAAAGTTTATTTATTGCAGGAACTAAATAAAATCATTAAAATAAATTAACATCAGTCTAGATATCATAATAAAAGTTTATTTTTTAATTTGTGAGTTATAAGCATTTCATTCCATCTTGGCTAAAGACAGGAAATTCTCACTTGTTTTTTATCAGCACCGCACATAAAAAATTACTTTTAAAAGATATATACTATATTTGAAAATAAGGAACTGTATCCGTCCACACACGGTATAAACCAGGGATTCCCAACGGGGTCCAGGTGGTCACCTTGGGGGTCGATGGAAGTTTAAAAAGGGTCTATAGTATTCCAGATGTCTATTGGGGGGTCTATGATAATTTTTTTCTGTTTCAAAATTTAATTTAATTTAATTTTTAGGAATGTAATTATTAGATAATAATATCCGTTTTAATATGTATAAATACAGATTTGCATTGGGCGGAGTGATCCACGCATCTAAAGTCGAACGTCATGACGCTTTTGTATTTGCCTCGAATGTCGCCGTCGATTTTTATTTGTGTACCAACACTAGCCAGAACAGGGGAAATCCACTGAACCTTAAACAGCACATGGGTCCTCCCAATGCAACCAATCAGAAGCAGTTTCGTTTTTTTCTCGGCGATGTTTGTGCAATTACAATCTGCTTCTGATATCCTGTTTATATTTGTCAAATTAAAAATGAAAATAGTACAAAAATAATAAAACATAAACGTAATGAACCATGTTTTCTGATTTTTTGGTTCATATTCTTCGTCAAATTGTTATCTTTAAGTGTTTCATGTGCAATTATTAGCATTATAATTATGTTGTATGCTCTATATTATAGAGAAAAATGTGAGGGGGTCGACGTAGGAAAAGATTGGGAACCCCTGGTATAAACCATTGATTTCAAATGTATGGTATGGAATTCTTCACTTTAACCCGAACCACTAAACAGTTATTTTAACCCGAACCAAAGAGAACCGAAAAAGATTGGGAACCCCTGGTATAAACCATTGATTTCAAATGTATGGTATGGAATTCTTCACTTTAACCCGAACCACTAAACAGTATATTTTAACCCGAACCACTAAAAAGTTCACAATACATTGTTAAAATTAATATAAAAAAATAAAATAAAGGTATGGAGCATAAAGAAGAAAATATATTGGTCTATATTTTAACAGCTGTACCGCTCTATTTTAACAGCAACAGAAAACATTGAAGCAAATAAGAGCCTCTTAGATAAGAAATTTTCTATTTATTAACTTATAAGAGGCTTCATATTATAAGAAAAAGAAACTATAGGGTCAGGTCTCTTACACGTTATATTTGATTTAAAAAAAAGGAACCTTGTTATACTTTATGAAACTTAGTTTAAATGAGGATATAAAGCAAAGACGAAGCGAGAGTAGAGAAACTAGGTATGGAATGTAAAGAAGCAGAGGTATAGGGATTCTGTTTCAACCCCTAAATGACAATGAAAAAAAAAGTCCTTTCTATGATTGTTTACCATAAATTCTGAAAGTAAAACCCTTAAAAAAAACCTGGGTTTTCTACCGTAAATGTAAATACCATTTCTCAGTGACGAAATTAGAACCTATCTCATGGGGATAGTTTAATAAAAATCATTACAATTTCTTGCAATATTTTCGCTTTATTTTTTTTCCACCGGAATTTTTTTAGTTATGAAGGATTACAGCATTAACTATTCCCTCCAGTGATTGCACCAACTGAATTCTTAAAAAACTCTAAAATACTGACTTTCAGAATACTACCCCGAGAACGCGGATTTTCAGAATACTGTATACCACTGTACCTTGAAAATATCTAATCTCTACCAAATTCAAAATTTTTTTTTGTCAGAACTCTAGATCGTATGCATTGTGGCGTTATTCATACTGTGTATTTGCAATATTTTAATATAAATGCCCAGAAGAGCTGACGATTGAAAAAACTGCAATCTCCAGGACACTTTACGTAATATTAACGGTAAATTATTGGCCCCCAAATCGATAGCATTATCGTATAACATTTAGGTTTTTGGATTTCTCTTGGCCATCATTGAGAATCTTGAATGATCTTGAATCATTGAATCTTCAATCATTGAGAATCAAATGAAATAACAAATTTCATTTTATCGTGGTATGCATAACTACGTAACAACTTTGTAAGTAACTTGAAAAAGAATAATCGATTTTCCTAAGCAATGCTCGACAACTTGATTTTATTAAGAACATCGTTTAGTTCATCTTCACCATACTCCAAAAGATGAACTTCTTCAGTTTTTAACCATACATTCCGAAGAAACGCCAGATCATTATTAAAAAGATTAGACTACACCCTATTTTTTTTACAAAACAATGAAAAAAAAAGTTCAAATACAAAGAATAAAGAAATGGATGGAGAAAATATATCACTAACCACTATTACTTTTTATGACAGTCATTGTGATTCTCTAGAAACACCTAATTTGGTCATCTTTACGTTCTCTGAACCCTTAGATTCTATTTATTTTAATCCACGTTAATCACACACTTCTGAGAAAAGAAAACTCAACAATGTTAAAAGAAGTAAACCGCGTCCGATTCTCATAAACGACCGCTCATATGTAGTTATGCGCAATGAATTCGCCAATTTTATCTTCTCGATTCCCACAAATAACACATTTCATTTATTCTTAACAAGGTTTAACTATAGGTGGGCCGCAAAAAAAAAAAAAAATCAATATTAATAAAAACGTAGGTTTATTTACCTAATTACAGTATATTCAACATAAATATACGCATTTTGTTTAATAATAGCAAAAAAAAAGAGTATAATTTAAAAAGCATTTAGCGAATTCTTCCTATCTTATAATTCTGCATCGGTTATTTTATTATATATTATTGTTAAAAAGTGTGAATAAAGTTTTAAACTGTAAGTAGAAAAATTATCAATGACACATTTCTTTTCAGGGATTCATTTTTTAGTGAAAATCACACTGTTAATGAATCACGTTTTGTTTACAAAATATCATCGGAAGATCTCAAGATTAGAATTCAAATAACTCTAAAACTATTGAAGTAACAGATTAAGTGTAAGCAGAATAAACTATCAATTTTTAAAGCTCTTTCCAAATATGTAACATTTATGTACTTTCATGAAAAAAAAATACTACATCGATTTCGACATTTTTCGAAGATGGCTGAATTCGAGCAGGTCGCACCGGAATTTCTTGGTAGACGGCTTGGATGGCTATTCCATTTCTGTACTCACCCTTCAAAAATTGTTGGTTTTTTATTAATTAAAAATTAACGGCAATAAAATTTAAAATTCGGGCTTCGAGGTATAGATGTTCAGACTCTTCACTACCCGTGTGCCAAATTTCACAGTTGTAAGTTTGATAGATTAGTCTCTAGGCCGCACATATATAAACACACACGGGCACTTGCTTTTATTAATAAGACTACGAGGTTTTGCGTGCATCTTCAGGGTACTCTGTAACACAGTCAAATTGTTAAATAAGTTAAGGCTTGTTTCGCATGCCGCCAATTAAAAGGAGTACGAAATATCAGGTTCAGAATACAGTAAAGTAGAGACTGAGAAAATGTGATTACATTTTAAACTACTGACAGGCCGTTTCTTGTAGCGGTCTATGTTTTCTGCTGTAACGCGCACAACTTTGTTTTCAATCTTAGTTTTGGATAATAATTTTTTTTATCAATTTTTTACCCGCTAGCTAATGCATTTTGGTACAATACCCGAAATGTTACTGATATTCTTTATTTAAGTTCGATATTATGTTATTCACTATGAATTCCTCCCTTATATCTTTCTGTATTCTCTATATCACATAACTTCGCTTAGTTTTAGCTACCCTAGATACAGCATCACTTAGAAATAATATAATATTGTTAAAATGTATGAGTTATGTCTGATACTTCCGAATAGTCCTTGATATTATGTCATTCATTATGAATCCCTCCATTATATCTCTCTGTATTCTACTAAGCCTCATGATCTCTTAGTTTTAACTTCCCTATTTACCACATTTTATATAAACAACATAATATTGTAAAAATGTATGAATTACGCCATATATTTCCAAGCAGCATATCATGTTACCAGCCACATTTTATCTATTTTTAATACCACAATTCCCCTCCTAGATTCCTCAAAATAAATAATTATTTTTTTACTTTTAACCACTATATGCGTATACATCTCAACAATGTTAAAAAGAATAAAATTTCTTCCTCTAGTTCAAAACTGTCATCGATATCATGATGTTATTCATTGAGAAATCTTTTACTTTATTTTCCTTTTCCTTTCAAACAAGATATTTTCCTCTATATTTAATCATAGCAATAATAACGTCTCCAACTATGACGACATAATATTATTAAAACGTACAAATATTGCCCAACATCCCTCTATATAACCCTTGATATAGTATTCCCAGATTTTATCTTTATATAATATCACCATTTTAACTTCTGTATTCCTCCAAACAAACTATTTTCCTCTATGTTTAATCACAGCAATAACAACATCTCCAACTATGACGACATAATATTATTAAAACGTACAAATTTTGCTCAACACCCCTCTATATAACAATTGATATAGTATTCCCAGATTTTATCTTTATATAATACCACCATTTCAACTTCCTCCAAACAAAATATTTTCCTCTATGTTTAATCATAGCAATAACGTCTCCAACTATGACGACATAATATTATTAAAACGTACAAATTTTGCCCAACACCCCTCTATATAACCCTTGATATAGTATTCCCAGATTTTATCGTTATATAATACCACCATTTCAACTTATGTGTTCCTCCAAAGAAAAACATTTCTACTTTCACCCACGATGTGCATGCAGATCGATCTCCACTAAACGGCTTAGCAGTGCTAAAATGGAAGAAATGCACCCTATTTTTTTTAAATAACCTAGATACAATAATGCTAATAAAAAAAATCCTTGATACCATGTTGTTATTCTTCGCAAATTATCTCTACTAACACCAAATTTTCTTTCTATTTAGCCAAAACGGTCACACCTCCAAGTTCAACAACATATGACGCCTTAATTACTCCGCTGCTCCAAAACAACCCTCAAAATATTATCCCCAATATTTTTTCTTCTCTGTTAAATACTACCAGTTTATCTTCTTGATTCTTCCACACACGTATTCTACCACGCTTAACAACCTCTGCTTATACAGATCTTCCCAAAATCAGCTTAGGAGTGCTAAAACATCAACAAAAAAATGCTCCTAAAAAGCACTCCTATAAAAAAAAAACCTTGATATTATGTTATTCACTGTGAATTCTCCTATTTTATCCTCTTCCTTTTTTTTTCAAACACCATATCTCCTATTTTTAACAACGCTGGTCCCCTCATCTGTGGCGAGAAAACACTACTTGAAATGCATAAATTACGTCCGATACGACTACAAGAGTAAAAAAAAAAAAAATTACGAAATATTATATACGAAATATAAAAAATAATAAAAAAGGAAAGAAGGAAAGAACGAGAGAACAGGTATGAGGGGGTGGACAAGGGGGGCCCTGCAAATGTGGAAGTGTCAAGATCAATCACGATACAAGAGATATTGCCTTGTTGTCAGACGCGAAATGTACCCCACGCACTATTCGCTATGCTGCTACTATCGTACATGATGCTGACCCCCCCCCCCCTCTTTAGGCCCCACCCCTCCGTTCAGGGTTCAGATCTAAATCGCTCAAGTTCTCTTCGGGGATCATTAACAAATAGATTGTCTGCCGTTTCACTCTACTCTGAGCTTGTAGCTTGAACTGCTCGGAGGTTATAACCTGGCTCTAATTCTAACTCCGGTGAAAACCCTTTGGGAGATTGAGGCTGTATTTATAAGCATACGAGCAGCTGTAAATCTTGTAAAAAGATAAAGTGCACTACTGCAGCTGCATGTCCAGTAATCAGGTGATGTTATGATTAACATTTATTTTCAAGTGCGCAAGTCACTTACAACAAGTACATTATTTTTTCCAATTTATACCCCGAGTTTTGCTGTTCCATTATTATGGGAGACCCAATAACTGTACCAACACTTCTACAATATGAGAGGGCTAGGTGAATACCCGTGCTTCGTTACGGAGTACATTCAAATTAAATCAAACGGTCAATGTATGCAATTAATGCGAAAAAAACATACATTTATACAAAAAATCGTAACGGATATTTTTATAGACAAAATAATGTAGAAGAAAATATTCAAATTAAACACAATGGTCAATGTATGCAATTAATTTGTATGTTCAATATCCATAAAAGATACTAATTTGAAATAAATTCTTAAAAAACTTCCATCTCAATGAGTCTTGGGGTTAAATTTTATCTTACACTGTATTTCAATATTTTTTTTATCAATTTATTTCGTTGTTATGCACGTGACGCAAAATTAATTTAAAATATCACAAAAAGAAAAGAAACCACGTGATCGGCATTTAATAAATTAAATTCTAATAATAAATCTTTAAAAATTCATCAAAAATCAGAAAAGGGAGGTAAAGATTCGGAAAACATTTCAATTTAATGGAATTTTTAGGATCTTTCTCGTGATATAAATTTTATAACCCTCAGATTATTATTTTGAATGTAAACTTAAAAAAGTTACAAAAACAGCTAAAAAATTTAATTTAAAAAAATCTAAGAAGAATTTTTCAAAAATCTTCTGCACCCCTATACTATAAGAAGAATCGCCATGCAAAATTTCAGCCCTTTAGTCCCAGCGGTTTGGTCTGTGCGTTATCTGTCAGTCAGTCAGTCAGTTACGGGACTGTTTTATATATATATAGACTATAAAGGAGCATCCATATCTTGGCCGAGGTTCGAACCTTGACGATAACTAACATAAAATGCGATGGCAGAAAGCCTAAAATAAAAGAATCATCAGTCGACATGATCCTTCTCCCATTGAACAATTAACTATTCAAACTAACTTCTAAACACATTACTCTAAAGTTCTGCGCAAGAATTACCGCAAATTCTGTTCAACGGGTTCGCTACAAATTCTGTTTAGAAACAGGGAGACAAACTTATGACTAAACTAAATTTGCGAGACCTAGAATTTATCGTATGAGCGTTCTTTGCTCTCTCGAATGGATATTTCTGCAGGCAATCTGCTCAAAGTTAGGAGACCTCGTTTTACCCCCCAAGACCCGACGATAATCGTTCAGAAGGGAATAAATAACATTTTTACATGTAAAGCAATTTTTTTTCATTTTACATGTTAATTTTTTCCATCAATATTTTCTGGAAAGCAAATTATTTGTTCTCTTGACAAATAATCCTTTTTTTGGGATAAAATTTTTTACACATTTCTTAGTTTGCAAAAGATTTATGTTTCTAATATTTTTATAGATTTATTTTTGCAAACCATTAGTTAGTAAATATTTTCTGGACAGCAAATTATTTTTTTACTTTACAAATAATCCTTTCTTTGTGATAAAATTTTTTTACACATTTTTTAGTTTTCAAAATATTTATGTTTCTAATTTTTTGAATAGATTTCTTTTAGTAAACCATTAGTTAGTAAACATTTTCAGGAAACAAATTATTGGTTCACTTCACAAATAATCCTTTTTTTGTGATAAAATTTTTTACACATTTTTTAGTTTGCAAAATATTTATGTTTCTAATTTTTTTATAGATTTCTTTTAGTAAACCATTAATCAATAAATGTTTTCTGGAAAGCAAATTATTTGTTCACTTTACAAATAATCCTTTTTTTTACACAAGATTTATGTTTCTAATATTTTTATAGATTTCTTTTAGTAAACCATTAGTTAGTAAATATTTTCTGGACAGCAAATTATTTTTTTACTTTATAAATAATCCTTTTTTTTGTGATAAAATTTTTTACACATTTTTTAGTTTGCAAAATATTTATGTTTCTAATTTTTTTATAGATTTCTTTTAGTAAACCATTAATCAATAAATGTTTTCTGGAAAGCAAATTATTTGTTCACTTTACAAATAATCCTTTTTTTTACACAAGATTTATGTTTCTAATATTTTTATAGATTTCTTTTAGTAAACCATTAGTTAGTAAATATTTTCTGAACAGCAAATTATTTTTTTACTTTATAAATAATCCTTTTTTTGTGATAAAATTTTTTACACATTTTTTAGTTTGCAAAATATTTATGTTTCTAATTTTTTGAAGATTTCTTTAGTAAACCATTAGTTAGTAAACATTTTCTGGAAACAAATTATTGGTTCACTTTACAAATAATCTTTTTTTGTGATAAAATTTTTTACACATTTTTTAGTTTGCAAAATATTTATGTTTCTAATTTTTTTATAGATTTCTTTTAGTCAACCATTAGTCAATAAATGTTTTCCGGAAAGCAAATTATTTGTTCAATTTACAAATAATCCTTTTTTTACACATTTTTTAGATTGCAAAAGATTTATGTTTCTAATTTTTTATATATTTCTTTTAGTAAAAAAATTAGTTAGTAAGCCATTAAAAAAATCTATAATGTAATATAAAAACATTTTTGCCACATTTCAACTCCGGTGATATGAATTTAATGTCGCAAGCATTTACCCTTAATAAGAAATATATAAAAATGATGGAAACAGTATTTTCTATGAAATAATAAAAAAAAAATCTTTGGAAGTTATTTAAAGGAAATTTAATTGGTCAAACGTATTTTTTTGTTCAATCCGAATAATTTAATTTTCCCTGTTTCCACAGAAGATTAGTTTAGTTCACCTGATTTTTCAAAACAAAAAAAAAATTCAGGTCAGTACTTTGATACTCTATTAAATATTCACCAAAGCCTTATTCTTAAGAAATGTTCGGGCCTAGAATACTAACTAATGTCGTAACTAAAAACCAAATCTGTAATTTACTTGTCAAATTTTAAATCCTAGTCTACTCTTCATCCGTAACGACAATGAACATCATGTGATTCATTCAAACTTTTTTAAAAAGTTTGAATGAATCACATGCCTCAATGTGTTCCTCAAAAGTGCTTCACACAAATACCTCTGAACCACCTCGAAAAAAATCAAAATGTTTGTCCCTCTAAAAAAGATCTCGAATATTCTGTGCAAAATGTACGAAAAATATTTGAGGAGAACATTCCATCGTTATTTGTACTTCGTGTACTGAATAACTCAAATATAATGGAAACAAATTTTGTAGTCCTTATAATATATATATATACAGTGGACGCTCGTTAATTCGAACTCGGTTAATTCGAACTTTCGGTTAATTCGAACTAATCCAAAGGCCCCAAAAAACTTGTATTGGAGTTAATGTTAAAAATATCTCATTAATTCGAACTAAATTTTTATCACTTCGGTTAATTCGAACTAAAAATTTGACAAAAAAAAATTCTTTTTTCCTCGTTTAATAGAGAAAATACACACTGTATTTATTATTTTGTGTGTCAAAACTTCTTTTCTGCTCTTCCAAAGCTCTTCCAAAATTTCTTCCAAAACTCTGATGTAATCGAAGACGTGTGCACTAATTCCAGTGGGAAACTGTCAGGGCTTTTCTCTACTTACCTGCCGAAAGATATTTCTAATGCGGCCATAATGGTCAAAGCCATAATGGACTCTATTAAAACTCTGGAAGCATATATTTAGATGGAACCTTCCTCTGAAAATGAATTGAAATGTTCACTTCAAATCGAGAAACTGAATGAACAGTGTAGGCATCATAAACAGAACCAAACGTCCATTTTACAGTTTTTTCCCAAAGTGTAATTCATATTTTTAATAAAAGTTTACTTTATACTGCATATCTTCTGCTTTATTTTATGATTAATGTAAGTCTGTATTGCTTTTTAATATGTTTAACTTTAGATAACATAGTATAATATATTTTCTGGGGTTATACATACTAGGAGAGTTTCTTCTTCAGTGATACACATTTAAAGTTATATATTTTCTCTTAACATCGGATAATTCGAACTTCGGATAATTCGAACTTTTTTCTGAGAACCTTCGAGTTCGAATTAACGAGCGTCCACTGTATATATATATATATATATATATATATATATATATATATATATATATATATATATATATATATATTTTACTTTCATGTATTATATGAAGTATATTCGCTATAAATATATTCGTCAACATCTGGTTCATGGTGTAGTTTGCCCCTTTTTCTATTTGCATAGTTTTTAACAAACATCTAATAAGAATTAAACTTAACCACATTTTAAAAGAATATACTTTTTTTCAAAATTATTTGTTTCGTTTACAATTTAACAGTAAGGGCCTGTTCACACAGGAGTCCGTTGCGTTGCGTTAAGGAAAAGATGACGTTGAGACGAAAATAAACCAATCATAGGCGTTAAAAATTTCATTGCTAATCGTTTGGAGGCATATGATTGGTTTATTTTCGTCTCAACGTCATCTTTTCCTTAGCGCAACGCAACGGACTCCTATGTGAACAGGCCCTATGGAAAATAAAACAACGTAAGCAATGAAGGTTTAGCGAACGCCCTGTGCGTAATATAATCCACCTTTGCATCAATCATTTGTACTACAGAAGGATTTCTATACATTCACGAAGCAGTCAACCAAACATACGTCTCGAAATTAAAAAAAGAAAGGAGCTAACAAACATTAGGCAAAATTTTTAACCCAAGCTAGAACCCCTCAGCTAGATCCGCAATAATTTCGTCACTTAGCCCAGACACGAGGAAACGGGTGATTTTCATTACATTTTTAACTACGTACTTAATTTAATCCACCTTTGCATCAATCATTTGTACTACAGAAGGATTTCTGTACATCCATGAAGCAGTCAACCAAATATACCTCTCGAAATTAAAAAAACATTAGGCAAACATTAGACAAAAACATTAAAAAACATTAGGCAAACATTAGACCAAAAACATTAAAAAACATTAGGCAAACATTAGGCAAAATTTTTAACCCATGCTAGAACCCCTCAGCTAGATCCGCAATAATTTCGTCACTTAGCCCAGACACGAGGAAACGGGTGGTTTTCATTACATTTTTAACTACGGCTGAAATTTACAGCATTTTTATTAGTCATAGCATAAACTGGAATCCATTAATCTCCCGTAAAACATTATCAGATAGCACGAATTTCTCAAGTTTCTAGGACATAATTTAAATATGACATACCCTAGGGGTCACAAAGGACGGCGGAAAAACCCTTAACGACTGGACGCTTAAAACAAAACGAAATTCTTTGTTAATGACAACGTGTGATTAACATTTAAAGAGAAAATATTTCGAAATTTACATAGTCTTTTCTATATAAAAAAAAAAGTATATTAATAGGAAAGGGTGTATCTAACGATTGTCCTTTGACCAGAACTGGGACATGGCGCAACGGACTCTGGCAAAAAAAAAAAAAAAAAGCCATACATCTGATAATTAAACGTACCCGGTCAGTTTATTGACCTCGCCTATGCTTTATTATTCAGCTATTTAAATACCAGTGTGAATATTTAAAATGATTAGCAACAAAAGGCACCCGGATTCTCTCTTCAGTAATGGTCTGCATTAATTCGTCAGAGGACAGATAATATTTCAATTAACCGAATCTGATTTTTCTGCGCAACTTAACGTTCTGATATATATTAATTGCATGAAGCAAACTCCTCCGTTGCCCAACTCCTGTGATTAGCAATATGTGCGTATTTATCGGATTTTCCCGCACGAGACGAGCATATTGATCATAGAAGTAGCTGAAGAAGGAATTATAGGTCCACATGTCCGGAATTAAGAAATGCCATTATCCTTTGTATTGCGTTTCCTTTTCATGTCTTTTTATGTCTCTAATTATTATTTCCGTTCTTTAATGTGAATAATTCCCGTTTCTTACTCGCAAAGAGTTGAGTAATGTGTAAATAAGTCCGATGAATCAGAGCTGGATTTTTATTACACTCGAAGAAAAAAAAAGAATTTAATTAGCTTCTTCGCAATAGTGTTTGATCCAAGACGAAAATTCGAAGAAAATTATTGCATGTAGTTTTAACGAAGACTTGGAGTTTAATATAAATGCTTGCAAAGTAAGGCGCGTATTACAGCACTTACATGCGTAAAGAGAAAAATACGTAAAGTTGAAAATGATAACTAAGATATGAAGTAATACAAACAAACAAAAACTGAAAAACAAACGAAAAGACCAGAGATTAACGGTTTATATTTGGTCTTTTTGTGTGGTTTACCTTCGTGTCTCCTGCAATTATATATATATATACTAGCGGACCCGACAGACGTTGTCCTGTTGAAACGTTGTAATTCTAGCTGAAGTTCCCGGCGATGCCCGGGATTTTAAGAATGTTTGTTAACCAAAATCAATTTAAAAATTAACACAGTTTAAATAACATAGAAAAAAAGGCATACGAAATGTTATACATATTAATAATATGAAAACCCAATTAAAAATGCCTAAATGTATAATAAACTCCCCAGATTTCAGCTATATTCGGTATTTCGTCATAAAAAGCTGAAAAAAATAAAAATAAATAAAAATAATTTTTAAAAATAATAATTTTTAAAAATTAAAATAAAAAAATAATAAAATAAAATATAATAATAATTAAATAATTAAAAAAATAATAAAATAAAAGCTGAAATAAAAAAGCTTTAAAAAAAAGCTGAAATAACAGATCTAGCAAAATTTACACAACTCTGGATTCGAACCCGGGTCGAGAGCATGGTACTTTCCAAATTGGCGACCTTCCGAATGCGCCACGATAACATGGTGTTCTAGTGAGTAAAGTGAAACATATTCGCTATTGGAAAGTTGTTGTGGGCTGGTGATTATACATGTCAGAGGAGTTTTTAGTCAGAAATAAGTTAGCAGGATAGAAGCTTAGTCTTTAGCTCTTCAATAGACACAAAGATATAGGCGAGGAGGATTGGAGTAGCGATTAAAAAACATCTCTTGTCACTTAAGGTGGTTGATTCGAATTTTCCATCGCGTGTCGAGTGTATCAATATGCCGTTGGATCTGATCCATTTTAGAGTATAAAATCTGACTTGAGAGATTATTATTTTCATTTATTATTCTGGTTTAATATATGACTTGAAATTTTTTTATTTTATTTATTTTTATTTTTTCGCTCGCTGTCTGCTAACTAAACCTAACGTGGACGCCATTATCTAGAGGGGTGATTTCACAAACTGTAACAGCTTCCATTTACCGGACGCATCCCCTTATAAATTGTTGGTTTTTTATTAATTAATTAAAAATATAAAAACATATTCTATCGGATCAA
>OU015498.1:12459478-12464478 GCA_907164885.2 Dolomedes plantarius | reverse complement strand
CCAATGATGGTATATTTAAAAAAATGTTGAAAATAAAAAAAATCCCACACAGTCGAGCAGCGGAGAGATAGCAGATGTGGTGTTTCTAATCCCTGGTGTAGGAACTCCCTGGTGTAGGAAAAATTATAACTCCCTGGTGTAGGAAAGCATACACCGAGTCCAAGAGATCCCGCCGTAAAAGAGAATCACAGACAAAATCCTGCTCAACCGACAGCTGTCTCAAAGAGACGCCCATACATTCTGTGAGTAGAAGTGGGGAAAGAGCAATGACAAACAGAAAAAGATTTCTCCCCCTCCACGAATTTCATTCTACGGAGGTGTTCGCTTCTAAGTCCCGCCATGGCCGCAAATGTCCAACCTCGAAGTAGAGAAATAAGACAGCAACTGTGTCGAAATATAATTGGTGTAAATAGCGTGCGCCAAAGTTTCGCCAAAGTTTCGCCAAAGACTTAGATGACGGAAAATCGCCAATCTGTGTACGTCATGATCGCACGCTCGCCAAACGTATTTTGTCAATAGATCGCTGAACTTATATTTATATGTGTAGTAATTTACACGGACATCGAAAAATTTAAAACAGTATTTTGGGGGGCTGGGACTGAAAAAAACTCTTCTGGAATAAAAGTCTTTTTGAGTCCATAGACACTTTTCTTTTATTAATTTTTATTTTTATTTTCTGGAAATATATTTTTTTTTAACTTTCAGCTTTCTTGTGATCAAAATGCTTATGCTTTAAAACAAATACTTAGATTCTGATTTTTCAGCTTCCATCAAAGAATTTTCAGCTACGGCTTAAAATACATGAAAAGTTAAATCAATTTTTTAGACTAAATTAGCCATGTTTCAGAATTTCAGTAATGTGAAATACTACTTTTCATGCGGGAAAAAAATCCTTTTATGTAGACGATCAGCTTAAAGCGTTAAAAATACATATTAGATAAAGATTAGGTTAGTAAAAAATTATAAAGATTTTTTTTTCCCTGAGGCTTTGAAATTTCTTGTAACTTCTCGTTGAAAGCTTTTAATAGATGGCTCTCTGAACCCCTTGAAACGATTTAATGGATGCCACTGGCCTAATAATTTTTAAGAAACTTAGAATTAAATTTTCTCATTCTGGAATGTATACATGTGTAGGGGGGGACTACAGAATGCCTGAAAGAAATAGGAAGATGGGAAATATTTAGGTACATGAAAATGGAACGAATGACTATCGAACATGGGGACATCTATATCTGTCAAAATTTTCTAAATTATCTGCAAGTGTAAATAGCATCATTGTTCTTAATATATATTAAGCACATTTGCGACCGTTTCAAGATAAAAAATCATTAAAAAAAACTGCGTTCTTTACATGTTTATTTTTTATCAAAATGTTGTTGTATTGATATTAGGAGTTTAGATGTATAATTGAGATAGTCATTTTATTTAACTGGCATCTGTTTTTCGACTTAAAAATGGAGAATGAGTTTTTAAGTCTTACGTATTGACAAAAAGTTTCCCATTGTTTTAAAGGAGTGGGGGTGGGTAAGAAGAATACTTCTAATAAAATCATTCACCGATTTAACTTGCTTAGGCTTGACCTAGAGAAAAACTTTTTTAATGACTCATGCACAGTAATTAAACTCAGTGCCTCGATCATTTATTTTTTTTCAGCGTATCAGCGACTACGAAAGTATGTATTATAATTATTGTATGTTACCTAACTGCATATATTGATCTAATAAGTAAAGATAAATTTGAAGAGAATCACTATTCTTGGCTTGCACCAAAAACTATTAACTTTTGGAAATTTAAATAGTTACATTCATTAATTTTAAGGCCAAAAATCTTAAATAATATCTTACAAGTCCAGTTCTTAAAGAAATTAATTAATTTTTTACTCAAAAATGGATGGCTCACTATTATGATATTACAGATTTTTTTTCTTTTTCTTAAAAAAATATGATTTAAATTAAATCCATGAATAAAAATCTGGACGACCCATAAGACCTAATTTTTCAACCTTTACCCTGACGGACTGCCGAGCGAGGGCAACGCCCCCTTCTCACTTGAGGGGGTGTTGGCGAGAGAAAGCATTCCCCATATGTTTTAGATGCGAGGGAAGAAATTATTCGCCCCAATTCTGAGAAAAAAGGGGCCTTTACTTGCCACCTGCAAACAAAGAGTGTCCACACAAGGGGTTGGGCGGGAGAGAAAGAAAACGACTTCTCAGAAGGTTTAAGTCCCCAGAATTGACCCTAACAAAGAATCTGACCCTGAGTGGATAATAAACTCATGACAAAAAAAAAAACAGGCTGTCGAGAAAGCAAGCTGATCGTTTGATTTTACTGTTAGATTTTTAAGTTCGATTCCGGTATACGAGCAAACTGCTCGGGTGAAATTCGGATGAAATCCGACGAACAGGGAAATCTCTCCGTTAAAGACCATGAATGGTCTTAGTTGAATAATTATCTCAATAAATTATTACTATTATTAATTAATATCGCTTAAAAGCTTTTTATTCCCGAATTTTCGCCTAAAAGTAGTAAAAAAATATTTTCGAATTTATTCGCATGCATTTCGTAAATACGAAAATTAAGTATCCCTACTAAGTATCCTACCTCATTGTACTCGGTGACAGTGATTAAGCATTATCAGAGACTAAATAGATGCCGATGTTTGGCACGTGAAAGAAAGTGCATTTCTTGTGGGCATTTCTCATGGGTGAATGGAACAGATTGTGTTTAAATTTTACCTCTGCGAAGCTATTAGTAATTTTTTTGAAAAAAATAAAATATTTATCTGAATCTGAATGTTTTTATCTGTTTATGAAAAATAATCAACAATGAGGAAAATATTGTTTTTCTTCTAACTTCAAATAATTAAGAAAATATTATATGACAGCAAAATTGTTATTCAAACTGAAACATGAAATTATCGTAAAAAGCATTTTTATTTTCATTAAACAAGTGCAGCTGTAAAGGTGAAGACTTGCATCGCAAACAAGATATACGCAGAATCCTTGTATGAAGAAAAAAATTAGTAAACTATCTATTTACTAGCACATTAAAAGCTACTAAAATACTCTCAACATTTACATACGTACAAACACACACTTTCTAATTTAATCTATGATAACATTTTTTTTTTTATTTTTTTTATTTTTTTATTTTTTTTATTTTTTTTTTATGAAGCGTTTTCGGAAAACATGAATACCGTTCATATCAATGGGTGTTAGAACTTTACATCTACGTTGGTCAGCTATGTGAAATTTATTTGCAGTCAACAATATCCCCCTTGAAGTTCCCCTTGAGGTAATTGACATGGTTAGGCTCCCTGATGACGAGACCTGTCGGTTACCTCTGTTGTTTTATGGTTCAGTTCCGGCACTTATACAGATTGGTGCGTGGATGCCCAGAGTGCTTGATTTCTGTTTGTTTTTTGTCTATTTTAGTATAATTTTTTATCTATATCTGTTGGATTATTTATTTGTTTTTTTTCATTATGGGGATATGAAGCTTCTGCGCTATCCTTTATTGAAAATGTTTTCTTTGCAGGATATATTTTATGTTATAGTAATTTAGCAGTCTATGCTTGAATTTTAATTTTGTTTATTTCTATTATTTACTTTTTACGTTCTATACATCACTAGGTATAAAGTATGCGAATAAATACTGTTAAAAATGACGAATATAATTCAATGTAAATCAATATTTTAATAACAATATTTTGACTGTATAGAGCAGGGGTGGCCAAAGCGGCGACCGCGGTCGACTGGTAGACCGTGTAACTATTACCAGTCGCCCGCCTGCCTGATATGTAATTGGTTGGGAATCAAAATGGATTTATTACTCTTTGTAAAAGTGATGATGATATTCCAAGTCTAACAAACTACCATTGCATTATCCAACAGCAGGCATTGTGCTCAAAAATATTGAATTCAGATGTGATGAATTTCGCATTTAAAATAGTTAATTCTATTCGTGGAAGAAGTTTGCAAAGACGCAGATTCAGAGCATTGCTAGAGGAACGTGAATCTGATTTCGGGGAACTACTTTTACACACTGCCGTACGCTGGCTAAGCCGTGCTAAGTTTTAAAAAGATTCTTGGATCTTTTTCCTGACATAAAATAATTATGGCAACTGTTAATACATCATATCCTCAATTGGAAGATAAGTACATTACAGGAAAGCTCAATGAATTAAATTTGCAATTTCAAGGAAAGAACAAAACATTAACTGAAATGGTTAGCGATGTTAATGCATTCAAGGGGAAACTTACATTCCTAGAAGCACAATTGAGGAGAGGAGATTTAAAACAATTTGAAAATATGGCAGCAAATTTTTAATATATGCTCAAATGAATGCGATCAATATGCTGATAAGATATCTCTGTTACGAAATGAGTTTCTAGAAGATTTAAAGATATTTATAAAACAGAGGATATAATATTATTCATGTCATTCCCATTCAATGATGAAATAAAAAATAGAAGAAATATCAATAAAATTAAAAGAATTTTTGGATGTGGATCAAATGCTAGTTGAGAATGAAATCCTTAACCTAAAATGCGATATATTTTTGAAATCAAGAGCTTCGTCTCAAAATAGTTATTGGAATTTACTTTGTGGAGAAAAATATTCATGTTTATGGTGCTGTGCAGCATATTTAACAACCTTTCTCGGCTCTGCTTACCTCTGCGAAACATTTTCTACCATGAATGCAATCAAAACAAAACATCGCTCCCGTTTAACAGATGACCATTTGGTAGTATGTTTACGAATAGCTATAAGTACATAGGAACCACAGTAACTATGCATTATTATGCATATATTAAAATGCATTGGGACTCAATTTCTTTTAAAAGAGAACTGTCACTCGAAGCATTTTACTTTATGCTATGGATATATCTATCTTCTAATAAATAAAAACGGTAGTGTTATTCATTGCAAAATCAGTACTCTTACCCCCCCCCCCCCCCAAAAAAAAAAAAAAAAAAAAAAAAAGCGCTGAAAATAAAC
>OU015498.1:12431978-12441978 GCA_907164885.2 Dolomedes plantarius | reverse complement strand
GAAATAAGTATGTTATGCATCGCGATTCCAAGAAAACACTATAAGGATATTTTGATATACTACGATTAGGATATTTTGATACTAAGGATATTTGATACGATTCAGGATATTTTGATATAAATATGACTAAGGATATTTTGATATAAATACGATTATAGTCCTTATCTATATATATAAAACAGTTCCGTAACTGACTCACTGACTGACATACAACGCACAGACCAAACCGCTGGACCTAAAGGGCTGAAATTTTGCATGGCGATTCTTCTTATAGTGTAGGGGTGCACCAAGAGAGATTTTTGAAAAATTCTTCTTAGATTTTTTTAAAAATCTAAGATTTTTTTAAAAAACAGCTAAAATTTTTAAGCTGTTTTAGTAACTTTTTTTAAGTTTGCATTTAAAATAATAATTTGAGGGTTATAAAATTTATATCACGAGAAAGATCATAAAAATTCCTTTAAAATGAAACCCTTTTCGAATCTTTACCTCTATTTTCTGATTTTTGGGGAATTTTTAAAGATTAATTTTTAGAATTTAATTTATTAAATGCCGATCACGTGATTTCTTTTTCTGGTACTTTAAATAAATTTATCGTCACGTGTATAACAACTAAATAGATAAAAAAATATTTTTTTTCTTGCTAATGTTGCAGACGATTGGACATTATTTTGTCTATAAAAATATGCTATGATTTTTTTTATAAATATATATATATATATATATATATATATATATATATATATATATATTGACATTAATTGCATACATTGACCGTTGTATTTAATTTGAATGTACCTCGTAGCGAAGTGCGGGTTTTTAGCTAGTCAATAAATATGATTATAGCCCTTTCCTATCAAGCATTATACATTATTTCTCGATACAAAGACTAAAGGCAGAAAGACGAACCATGTTTGAAGCCTGGGAATAAAATTGTTAAATATTAGAAGAATTGCAGAGTAGCTGATAAATATATTAGTTTTGAATATGATAATACATTTTTAGGAAATAGTTTAAGCTTTCAGTAACCTTATAACTAGAAAAGCAGAATGAAGTTCATTCGTTTGTTTGAGAATTAAACGAGAAAAATTTTTTCATGATTTTGAATAAATGATTATAATTAAAAAAATATAAAACCTTTAAATAGGAAAAATATCATAACCCTTAAACTTGGAGATGCTTAAATTTTTGCAATTAAGTTATGAAAAACCTGTGCATTTTAATAAATGTCATATGTAGAAGTAGATTGCGTTTAATACATACTCTTATTTAATTTTCTCTACTGGGCTTAATGATTAATTACAATTATTTAGGAGTGGGAATTAACAATCGCCTGATTTCTTAGAAAAGCAAATTTGTCAGATTTATATATTAGCAGAAATATTATGATACTGAATTATAAAAACAAATCATTTTATCATTAAGTTAAGAAGTCATCAAAGATAGAAAAAAAGGATTATTTAAAAATATCTTCCATCATGTATCAAACTTTCTGGATCCTACATACTTAATAAAGTTTAACAACTCATCTATTATAAAATATCGAGAATACAGAGTTATTCGGAATTTGGACATAATAAACATATAATATATAAACCATTGCACACTTGTTCACATTGTTGTCTTTATCCATAACTCAATACAGCTTTAAACATAATTATTAAAATTTCTGTAAGATTAAGAATAATGTTTTGAAACAAACATACATACAACGAAAAGTTAATAATGACAAAATACTTGGTGACGATCCAATTTCTTATATCACGGCCGTTTAAGGACTGATTTGGTGTTTTATAGCTACCTCTTTAACCATAATCGAGTGAATGCCTCCTAATAATTAAAGATTCATCGAAAGCAGTCTTATTACCATAATGACGCAAGGCCAAGTGTTCGATCAACCTATTTTTATTGCTTTGTATAAGCGTTGGTTAAGGCACTTATAAAGTTCAAGGTAAAGGCGTTTTCAAAGGGCCCAATGGATATAGTAAACATTCTTCTGCTCTCCAGTATGACTTTAATCTTAATTATTATCTCATCTTTGTTATGTAGCTCGCGTTATAAAAGCCTTAGATACCATTTCTTTCATAAACTTGAAACATACTGAATAACGGAAGATTACTAAATCGAAAATAGAAGTGATAAACTATAAAAACGAAAAAAATTACGGGTAAAAAATTAAGCATGGAATCGACTTATAATTTTAAGAATAATCTGTTTTTTTTGTTTTTTTGTTTTTTTTTTGTTTTTTTTTTGGGGGGGGCGAAATATCTTGTTCCCTAGCGACCTTTTGTATATTAACGCACTATCTTTAGACCTGCGGGTTTAAACATGCATTGAAAAATACTTTACATGTTTTGGATTTTTCAACACAAGAGTGGTTTCTGCTGAATTCTTAGGAAAATTAGTCCATCCCAAAAGTAATTGTTAAAGAGCCATCTTGAATGAAGAAAATTGTTTTTTTTTTCCTTGTGATTCTTATTCCAACATGTTAAAGGAGGAAAAGTTTTCCTTATCAGGATTTTGTTTAAAACTACACACTAAGCAGTTTTGAAATGTCATAAATAAATTATGTTTGACGAAGCTCCACAACTTCATCAAAATTTTAGCACGTTTGAGTTTATTTCAGGGAATATCGATTTCGTTTTTGATAGGTAGAAATTGGTTTGAAAGCTAAATGAGCGCCTTTTTACGGAAATTAGAAAAACTTAAGTGTTTGACAATATTTTTAAAAAAAATTTCGTGACCCAGTTCCATTTGTTTATAAAATATTTTGAAAACAAACACACACACACACACACACATATATATATATATATATATATATATATATATATATATATGGGGGGGGGGTTGTGCAAGTATGATCTTTTACTGTTGATACTATATCTTAGATTTCAAACGTTGATGCTTACAGGCTTGAGTACGTATTGTTAAGTTCTCAATTATAAATATGTAGGCAATGGTTTTAAAATATAACTATCCATTCACTAAAATTGCAAAAGGATATGTCATATGAAATAAAGTTACATAAAAATGTTTTACGTTTTTACATATGAGTTCTTTTTTCCTCTAGACTAGTACAACTTGAATGCAATGTGAGTTTCTCAGATGATGCTGCAAAAAGAAAGTTTGAGGAAAATCTAAAATTGTTTCCTTTTAGCATGGAATTTTAGTTAAAAATATCAGTTTAATGTTACCTACCTAAACCTTTAGTCATGAAATGCATTCTTAAAATTTTCGCAGCTTCTATTGCATTCTTAAAATTTTCGTATTAGTTTTAACAATTGAAAGTCCATTCTTTTCATTAATCAGAATTAATGAAAGAATCTAAGAAATTTTATAAAACCATTGTAATTTACTTATCTTCAATATTTGAGCTTACTTTAATATTTACTTATCTTTAATATTTACTTATCTTTAATATTTACTTATCTTTAACATTTGAGCTTAGTATTTATAAAAAAATTAACAACTTTACGCAATTTTATTAAAATCTTTTGACTTCAATAAAAGGTTTTTGCCAGGTTGTTTAAATGTTTTATGAAAGACATTCTAAGTCATTGTAATTATTCAAATTTTGAATAAACATTTGATAAAATTGACTACTCTTAAATAACAAAAGATAATAATTAATTAACAACTTTACGCAATTTTATTAAAATCTTTTGACTTCAATAAAGGTTTTTGCCAGGGGATTTAAATGTTTTATGAAAGACATTCTAAGTCATTGTAATTATTCAAATTTTGAATAAACATTTGATAAAATTGACTACTCTTAAATAACAAAAGATAATTATTGTAAGCAGTTAAAGAGCCTTAAAGCTAAAATAGCGTTGTATTGTTCTGGGCTAAAAATAAATCGCCAAATAAATCTCTCCTTCCATCAATTTGGCGAAATTCGGAGGTAACTATGGAGCGGAAAACACTGCAACCTTGCTCAATAATGAAAGAGAAAAGACGAAAAAACACCGCTGCAGGATTTAACGATTCAAAATTTATCGCCGAAAATGTTTACGCTTCCGCAGTTTGGTCTTATGAATATAAATGAATCTTCTTTGCTTATAAAATACTTACTTTTGGAACAAGAAGCAGCAGAATTGAAAGACCAATATGTTTCCGGGAAGATAATTGAAATAAGTTAATGTTGAAAATTGATACTTGTAACATTTTTTTTTTCTTCTCTTAAAATTGAAAATTAGACTCATAAAGTTAAAATGTTTGGGGCTAAATTGATGCAGCCAGCTTCTGCCGCTTTATGTTCATTACGAGACTTTCTTGTAAGATAAAAATAGTTTATCGCAGTTTTAGAGCTTCAAACTAGCAATAAATTGGAACTGCTCCCCTTCTCGGAGGATGCATAACATCTTTATTAATGGAGGAAAGGATGGAATCCTAAAATATGCACGAAAAGCTGATAAAGTGATAATTATTGCGAGGGTATTTAGTCATTTCTGAATGTAACTGATTGGTTTATGCGATTATAAGTTTAAACAAACTTGACTTTTTCCAAGAAACATTGGAAGTAATTTCACATTTGGGGAAGAAAACACATGCAGTATTTGTTATTTCGGGAACAAATCTATATATTTAAGTTGCTAAGCCGACTTTTTGGGCAGTCCGTGAGAGAAAACTGCTTCATCAATTTGCTTCATTTTTGTCTTAAACGAAAGACTGTAATCTGTAGATTTGTCAAATTTGGTTTTTGTAACAGTAGATTCTATAAATTAGCGATAATTCACAATTAAAAATTGATTTCTGCGCATGCTCAGCGGCATGTTTAAATCTGTCTTTAGAAACTCACTGTTTTTGCGCATGCTCAGGGACATGTTTTAATGATAAACACGTTTATTCCGAGGAGTGTCTCTAGATCTCTCTCTCAGCCATTTTTATTTTTATCATAATTGTGTTTGTGAAACAAAAAATTAAACCTCATGGAAATTGTTTATTTCGCGCTCTTTAATTAGTGATTATTTGCGATTAAAAAAAGAATTGCTTTCTGCGCATGCTCAGTGACATTTTTAAATCTTGCTTTAGATACTAAGCACGAGCCCGCTTAAACGCATTAATTTGTTTCTGCGCATTATTATAATTTTCAACATTTAGCAACGATGTGTTGAGTATAATTTGCGTATTAGTACATTTATTTACTATCTAGCCGTCATGTTTTGACGGGTGCCAACTTGTAAAATTATAAAATCTTTAAGAGCCTGTCGCATTTTTTTTTCTCAGTTGTGGATTTTAAAAGTTCAGTTTTATAACTAAATGGAAACTTCTCTATAGCGGCTAGTAATGGTTCTGAAAAGAAGTGGCCGTTTCGAGGGGTGGCCGTTGAAAAGAGGTTTCTTCCATAACATTGTCTCTAGGGAGTGTCGAATCGGATCTGAAAAAAATATGGTCGTTTAGAAGGCTGGCCGGCTAGACAGGTTTCACTGTATATGCAGTATTTGTTCACATACAGGGAAAAATATTCTTTTAATACTGAATTTGTTTCAAATTTCCTCTTTGAAACATACACAGATGAAGCAACGTGTTGAAGTACAACGAAGCAAAGTGAAAATTAGTATATTTTTTGACCGATAAGGGGTGATAAATGAAGAAAAACTGAGAATGCAGTTGATAAAATGTTTTATGTTTATACAGTGGAATCTCGATAGATCGTTTTCGGATCCATCGTTTTTCCGTATGTATCGTTCATTTTATCCAATCCCAATGATCATATTGCTTTGTTATGTGTCCGCATCTACCGTTTTCCCGCATTTATTGTTCATTTCAATCGGTCCCTTCAAAAACGATAGATCGAGATTCCACTGTACTCATACGAACCAAAAACAATTCAGGTAATGAAGCACAGATTTTCTTATCTCTAGATAGCTGCATTATCCGGTAGGATATGTTAACCCAATAAGAAAGCCTCATTTTAAGTACACCCCTTCGCCCCCTTTTTTTTCGAACCAAAAAAAAAACTGTTCATATTTGTTTGTTATTCATTTAAATATCATTTATTATAAATGCACGAAGCCTCTAATAATATTTTTAAGATGTCTGCATCCTCTTCATTTAGTATTAACAGATTTTTGATATTTTTCAATTCCTACTATTAGTTCACACTCTCCCTATATATATCTTATTCAAATTTTCAATCGTTAATAAAATACTGTTCATTCATCCACTCAAGTTCAAATACATTTTTTTAAACTTGTAGTGGATGACACTCGATGTTAATACAGTTTTTTTCAAATATTAATTCATTAATTAAATTTAATTAATCGATTTTAGTTTTAGACCTAGAGCGTCTCTTGCTCTTGAATAGTAATTTCCCTCTTCTTACTGTGTAAACGATAGCACTGAAGTAGCGCGGGCTCCTCCCGTCCTGTAGGTTGCGGGATCGAATCCCCAACCTGACAAACTTTTTCTCTCTCTTCCCCCCCCCCTTCTAATCTCGCACAGTAGGCAAGGTTCTGGCAGGCAATCCCTTTTCTCAATTCCTACTATTCGTTCACACTCAAATTTTTCTTTGTTGACCTAAGTAGGAATTGACTTTAAAAATTTTTGTTTTTTATATTACTTGTTTGAATAGAGTATTGAGTAAAATGTAAGTTTATGGGGAAACATTCGAATAGAGAATTTCTCATAATATCGTTGTAGCATAATCGGATAAAGCACCAATTGCTGCTTTATCCGATTGATGACTGGCAAATCCACGCTTCGCGAACCAAATTTGGTAGACGGCGCTGAGCCAAAATAATCCTCAGCGGTTTGTCAAAACAATAATAGATACTTGACGTTTAAAGGAGGCTGTTATATTATTTACTTCTGCATGAGGAGCTTAACTACTTACAGCTTAACTACTTAACATGAGATAACTATATCCGAGAAATTTTCGGTAGTTATTTGCCAATATATCAATGCCGAAATGGGCATGATACAAACTTCAAATTCCCCACAAAAAAACAAAAAAAGCCCATTTTTTTATCATTATACTTGAGGTTCATATGATATGCATCGCCAGTTTTTTGGAGATATATGTTCATGACATCTGCAATTGCAACTTTTCTTTTTTCGGCGACAAAAAAAAAAAAATTATATTTCATGCTCAAAGACACGAATCATCAAAAGTTCTTATTTCATCCCTACGCATAAAAAAAAAAAAAAAACGGCGTAATGCAAGCCAGCGCCATTGGATGAGATCTGTTTCACCTGTTTGTCCAATAATAACGTGACAAATCCCCGATATTGATCTCTCCGCTCAACCAAAATCCATACTAATGCGTGCAATGGCATGATGAATGCGTTGCGAATAGGCCGCGGTACATGAGCCATAGACTTTCCATTTGCGCAGAGTCCCACAAGTCTTCGATTAAATTAGGATGAAGAGCATTTATTATGGAAGGAAATTCGAGAGAGAGATGCATGCTGGCCGTCCCCCCAACTCAAGAAGCGAACTGGAAAATCGAGTTTTAGCAATTGTGGCTTATGGGAGGGAGTGTTCGACCTTTCTGTCTTGTGGTTAATAGATTATGATTATATCAGATTAGAGTAATTCGATTTATTAATTCATACTTCGCGTTTATTCTTTTATGCGCGGAGATAATATAACTTTTCTTTGTATCTTAGGAAGAAAAGTTATAGTCCTGGGTGAATTTTTACTTTTGGAAATGCACAGTTTGTTGAATAAGCAACTTTTTGGGGCTCTGTTATAAGAATTTACTATAGCTAGTTATAGCAGGGGGATTTAAACTGAAGGACAAATCAGAAAGGGTTATTTCCAGCGTATGAAACAACAACAAAAAAATCGACCATATTTTATAAGTTACTAGCTGAAAACCCGCACTTCGCTACGGTGTACATTGAAATTAAATACAACGGTGAATGTATGCAATTAATGCCAAAAATATATATATATATTTATAATAAATACGACGATCAATGTATACAATTGATGTAAAATTATATATATATATATATATATATATATATATATATAAAAATCGTAAGGGATATTTATTTTTTTTGGATAATATCCAATCGTCTGCTGCATTAGAAAGAAAAAAAAATATTTTTTGTCTATTTAGTTGTTATGCACGTGACGATAAATTTATTTAAAGTACCAGAAAAGGAAATCACGTGATCAGCATTTACTAAATTAAATTCTAAAAACGAATCTTTAAAAATTCACCAAAAATCAGAAAATCGAGGTAAAGATTCGAAAAAGATTTCACTTTAAAGGAATTTTTATGATCTTTCTCGTGATATAAATTATATAATCCTCAAATTATTATTTTAAAGGCAAACTTTTAAAGGCAAACAAAGAAGTTACAAAAACAGCTTAAAAATTTTTTAAAAAATCTAAGAAGAAAAAAAGTATTAAAAGTATTAAAATAATGCATTGTCATCGTGTTCTGAGCTATTCTAAAAATTTTCAAACGTCTAGCTAGTCGGGGAAGTTAGTTAAAAATCGATTGCAAGATTTGTACTAGGAACTAGGCAAACACACACACAAACAAACACACAAGAAAGCAAGTTAATAAAAAACATGGTAAAAATGATTTCTGATGTGCAGTCGCCATCTTTACAAACACTGAAGTGGCGGGCGAAGGAAGAACGTTAGCGATACTTGTTGGCAACTGCGTGAAACTCAAGATTTCCCTGTTTCTGCCTATACATTATTCGATCAAAACGGATTAAAAGATGGAATAGTTATGATTTTTTTAAAATCGGATTATTCTTTTTGAAACACCCTGTATATTCAACGTGTTATCATCAACTTACTTGTTCGTCCGTGCCACACAATAGCTACTTTATGTGTAAAACCGCTATATTTTATGTGTATACATACCATCGATATTTGCTTATCGGCATCTTTGTTTACTTTCAGGCAAAATGGTGGAAAGGACATCGCGCAGTTCTGTGAGTCCAGTCTCACTTCTGTCCCCAGGAGGTCCAAGGTGTGCGACATCTCCAGACTTGACCCCATCGGACACCGACACCGGACCTCTTGCGGACGACGAAAGAGCAACTAAACTTTCCGAGGACAATTTTGACCTGTCGAGTAAGGACAGTGTGGACAGTATAGAAAGCCACAAGCAAGAGAAAAAGAAAGACAAAAAACACGACAAGGCGCCGCCAATTGTTGGTAAATGTAACTGTGAGGAATTGCAAACTATTGAAGCCCATCTTGAGACAAAAGATCTGTGGGAAAAGTTTCACGGTCTGGGTACTGAAATGATCATTACCAAGACAGGGAGGTAAGTTCTAAGTACCATCATTCATGTTATTTTTTTATATATTTTTCTACTTTTTGTTTTGTTTCGTTTCAATAGCACTTCGTTGAAAAATTCTGAGTCAGTGTACAACAGGGGTGTCAAACTCAAAGGCTACCTTGGGCCAAACAAACAAGGTTTAACTATAGGTGGGTCGCAAAAAAAATCAATATTAATAGAAACATAGGTTTATTTACCTAATTACAGTATATTCAACATAAATATATGCATTTTGTTTAATAAAAGCAAAAAAGAGTATCATTAAAAAAACATTTAGCGAATTCTTCCTATCTTATTATAATTCTGCGTCGGTTATTTTATTATATATTGTGTGCCAATATATTGGCCGGGTCGTGAGTTTGACACCCCTGGTGTACAAGGATGTAAAAATTCCAAGTTAAAAATGCAGTAAATTGTCGTAGCTTGTATTTTTAATGAGGTTGTACATTGCTTTACATTATCTTAGAGCGTTGTTCATACAACTGAATTAGAACGTCTGATATTGGTATAGGGGCAGTCAGGATCAAATATTGTTGCCAACGATGGATCTCGACTACATGTTTGGAAAACTTCAAAGAAAAGTTAGGAAACTACCATAGGTTCGATTGAAATGTCGTAATGAAAGATATGGCACTTATACTTCGTTATATTTCTCGATTCAACTCAAAATTCCAAACAATTTCATTTATTGTTTGTTTTCTGTCTTAATTTACTTAAATCTACGCACTTTAATAATAATGGTT
>OU015498.1:12402069-12431878 GCA_907164885.2 Dolomedes plantarius | reverse complement strand
TATATATATTATATATATATATATATATATATATACACACATATACATATATATATACATATATACAGGGTTAGATTTGACGCGGAACGCGCCGGTACGGCGTTCCGGTACCTCTCTCTAGATACCTCTCTTTATCAATAATTTGGAATCCCCCCCCACACACACACACACCCCGGAAGATGTGGTAAACACCGGTTACTGTTTACCGGTCGCCGTTCCGGCACCTCTAATTCTAGAAATCTAGCATTGCATACATATATATATATATATATATATACATATATATATACACATATACATATATATATACACATATACATTGAAATCTCGATAGATCGATCGATAGATAGATAGATAGATAAGACATGAACATCGTCTCATTTTAAATTTAAACTCATTTAGTATTAGGTCTACGATTATATAATTTCAGGTTATGGGAAAAAAATACGCCGGGCCCTTAGGGGCTCGGGTCTAGTGTTGTACAAAGGCTACACTACGTCTAGTGTTGTACAAAGGCTTTTTTTTTTGGGGAGGGGCATTGCCCCTATTGCTCCCCCCCTGGAGCCTAAAATTCCATGTAAGCAACTTAATTTTTACTAAAAATATAAATGTATGTATAACACAAAACGAAAAGAAACAAAAAAATAGTTTCATTTAATGCGACCTTAATTTAATAAATTTCTTACTCGTCACTGCTCAGTATAATCAAACGAGAACGTTTTTTTCGATTGAACGATATCACCTTCACTTTCAGAACCGTTTTCTTCATTTAGATTTTTTTGCACCCTCTATCCTCTTTAAAAAAAATCTGTTATTTTGGTTTATTTGCTGGTTCTTAGAAGGTCATTGTAGATTCACGGTATGAAGATAGACAATTTTGCAGCTAGCTCCCTTTTGAATTTTCGGCTTCTTTCAGCGGAAGGGTCTGCATTCAGGAAAAATGATCCAAGATTTTCTAGGCCTTCTTGTAATTTTATAGAGTTATGAATGAATAAATTATAATTTGTTTATACATTTTCATGTAAAACCACTATAGTTCATTATTCCTTCCCGTCATTATTTAAGTTAATTTAGTTTTTAAATGTGTTAAACAAAAATCATGTTATCTAGTGCTATAGAAGAACAGTGTTATAGAAGTGCTATAGAAGAACAGTGTTATAGAAGTGCTATAGAAGAACAGTGAACAAAGGCTCTCGCAATTTATGTTATCGTGTTAGGGCGAAACTGTGTTGTAAGGTGCCGTGCTGTAAGAGGGCTACTTGTATTTAATTTTACTAAGATGGCATAAAAAACTGGTCTCTCTACATCCGCTTTGTGCTTATTATTTTTTAAAACGCTTTGTAATTGAAACGTCATATTATCAACATGCAGCATTCCAACGAAAATGCGAGTTAATTTATTATTTTACTCTGTAGAGTATAGCTCACTTCTACCCAGACTTGGGTGTATATAATTTGAAGTGGCACTCTAAATGAATTTCATACAAACACAGTTTATACATGAAACAATGTTTATTGAATTCGTTGCACATGTAGAATTTGCTTTTACAGCAATAAGCATACGTACTACTTGTACGGAATATATATATTAACATTCAATAGAAATACTCTTTGCAAATACTCACAAACCAGCAGAGAGTCAAACCAGCAGTTCTGCCACGTAAACTTTGGGCCCCCCTAAGCACTAGTGCAGGATAGCACCTGGAGCTGCTTTCCTCGTAGCTCCCTTAACTCGCTTATCTATCAACCTTAACAACAACCTTCTTCAACCTCTGGATTAACCAAGCTGCTTGGTATTTATACCAAGCGCGTATTCCGAAATTAGCATATCTCAAGCAGCTTCTTTAATTCATTCACTCAAAAGTTCGATTCTTGAGAATCGAATCTTACGTATACCTTACAAATCTTTGTTGATATTTTTACCGAAACATACTGGGAGTTAGCTTGTGGAAATAAACTCATCTTTAATGGTAGCCGTTTCTATAACAGCTAGTTGATTTGTTGTATGATAAGGCGAAACAGTCCTCTGCTACAGTAAAGCTAGGCAGGATGGACTCAGCAGTTAAAACATGAGCAGTTTAAAAGCCCCCCGTAGAAAACTTTGTATTATTGAATTAAAAAGACCATGGCAAAAGAAAATGAAAACCGTCAAAACTTATCAGTTAATCATAAAGTACAGTATATAAGCAAAACTAGGAACGACTAAACTATTTCTGTTTTAGATTCATTCATTACTCAAGTACACTGCATTATACAGTAACCACCGCTTATAGTGATTACTGGTTATAAGAATCAACCGTTTATAAGAATCAATATTGCGAAAACAAAAACAAATGAATTATTTCCATGCTAAAATTTTCGCTTTAAAGAATCAATCCACCGGTTTTAAGAATCAGTTTACACTCTTCGCTTTACTTCCATTTTTCCAAAAAACCTACTTAAACCCTCAAAAGGCACGAAGTTCGTTCTTTTTTTTAAAGAAAGATTGATAAGATGGGATGGAATATAGTCGTAAAATTAACCCCTTTCTTTATTAGACATAACATAATCGTTTCCCCTTAAACGCTTTACCACAACACTGTCCTATTAGCTTGACCCGGGGGCAACTTTACCCGTCCGAGTAAATATTCGTCTGAGACTATAAGTATTGAAAGAGGTATAAACAGCCTTCTGAAAACTTCATTACGTCAAACTACAGTAGAAAACTTTTTCTTGCTCCCTTCCTGTAGTTGAAATGTTAAAACTGTTAAGCAGGTATGTTGTAACTTGTAACAAATATTGTATTTTTTCTTCTCTTACTATAATCATGTGTATCTACTTATAGGTCTAAAAATTAAGTTTTATTTTTAAAACTATAAAAAAAATTTTAATAAAAGATAGTTAATGTAAATTAAAGAGTATTTTATGGTAAATTATCTAATATATGTATATATAGGTGTGTGTGTTCCAGTCCAAAAACCTAAATTTCGGTTATAAGAATCAACCGCTTATAAGAGTCAAAAACAGTAATAACAAACGTGATTCTTATAAGCGGAAATCACTGTATATATAATAGCCGTTGTCTCTGTATAACACTTCCGGGCTGTACTCATCTTTCAATTGAAGCCCTCAGTAAACAAAGGCTGGTTAGGCCTAATTTCAATTTCAGATGTGAATCAATTTTTTCTTACCTAAAAACTAATATCTTCTCCATCAGATCACGTTTGTTCAGCCTATTTTTCTATAAAGCATTCAGAACTAAAAAAAAATTGGATGCTTTTAGCTGTATATTTAACAGTTTTTAAAAATCTGTTTACTTTTGCGATGAATTCTGAAAGTAAACAAACTTGAATGTGAATGAATCAAGTATTCATATTGCGTAGTGAGCTGTAAAAAACTGGATGGCAGTCTACTACTCCAATTGCGTGAAAAACTAAATAAATAAAAAATAATGAAAGGGTTTGCTTTTACAAGGTGTGGATTAAATGCAATATTGTTAGATAATTCGGGATATTTTTTAGCTTTCATATACTTTTTCCATTATGACGTCATTATTAGGTATTATGACGTCAAAATGACGGGTTACCTTCTAGTTAAAAATAATGTCCGTAAAATTAACCTTAAAATACTGGGTTTTTTAGGTGCCAATATTTTATTACAAATTTTATGGAAAACAGATAAAACGTATAAAGATTCGAGATTCTGTTATCATCAGATCGCAACGTTGATTCAATCAAAATATTGTATTTACTTTGACTGAGGATGGCTTGCAGTGCATGCGATCTGGAAGCCTGACTAAAGGCTATTTGGCTAAAGGCTAAGGGAGTTTTCTGCAATTCAGTCTTGTAGTCACGAGAGGGAGTAGGTCACGCTATAAACCTCCTTCAAGTGGGAGCTAGTGAAAGACATCATTTGAGAAAAGTAATTCTAGTTCACGTTAAATGCCATTAGTAAATATATTGTCTTCCATTAATAAAATCTCTTGGATTAAGTTCTAGATACGCTACTTGTTGACCGCGTATCGATTTAATGGTAAAAATTGTAGGGGGGTTTTATAATCTTCTGAATTCTTTTAACTATAAAAATACTATTTTTTTACTCTGTACTTGATAAATTTTATTATCATAATTATCTGTAAATAGCTCAAAACTTTTTTTAAATTTTTTATTCTTGCAACATATTAAATTTTTTTAACATGATTTTTTTTTTAATTTTCGGCACACCGGAGAAACAATAATACATCCAGAGAGGAACTCCCTGTATTTTTCCATCCTTTAATATATCCACCTTAATATTCTAATTTTTCCCTTTGAGCTCACAAAATTTTCAATTTGACATGGCTCCCCCTTTTCTTAAGGATATCTTGGTCTATTTATGTTCCAAGGCATGTCGCCTCCCAAAACAGAAAGAAAAGCTCGCTCCGGGAAAGCTATAATCTCTTAATTGCGATAATTACTCAGCTAGTTTGTATGACCGGCTTTCCTTGAAATTAGCACCTGGGGACGGATGTTGAAAAACGTATCAACTGCCGTTTACACCATCGCTGACTTTTAGCTGCGAGTTAAGTAAGTGTTTGATGTCATTGCGTGCTGAACGTTTACGTTCCGCCTAGAATTTATGTTACGCATTTTCGCTGTGCGCTTGAATTTTACGTTGGGTGTTAGGGTACTTCACAGTTTGGATGTTTTAAGGAGAGACGTAAGTTAGAAACTTACTTAATACGAATAACTTACAAGCTACAGGATAGTAGGTTGTAGACATACTACAAAAATACTAGTTAGAAATATTGTTAGAAACTTATGTACAATTTACTTATCTATAACATGAATTTCCAACCTTTTTAGTTTTTGTTTTCAATTTTTTTTAAATTAACCGAAAGTAGAATGTACATAATAAGTAAGTTGTGAGCTTACTTAATACAAATAACTTACAAGCTACAGGATAGTAGGTTGTAGACATACTACAAAAATACTAGTTAGAAATATTGTTAGAAACTTACTATGTACAATTTACTTATCTATAACATGAATTTCCAACCTTTTTAGTTTTTGTTTTCAATTTTTTTTAAATTAACCGAAAGTAGAATGTACATAATAAGTAAGTTGTGAGCTTACTTAATACAAATAACTTACAAGCTACAGGATAGTAGGTTGTAGACATACTACAAAAATACTAGTTAGAAATATTGTTAGAAACTTACTATGTACAATTTACTTATCTATAACATGAATTTCCAACCTTTTTAGTTTTTGTTTTCAATTGTTTAAAAATTAACCGAAAGTAGAATGTACATAATAAGTAAGTTGTGAGCTTACTTAATACAAATAACTTACAAGCTACAGGATAGTAGGTTGTAGACATACTACAAAAATACTAGTTAGAAATATCGTTAGAAACTTACTATGTACAAGTTACTTATCTATAATAGGGATTCCCAACCTTTTTAGTTTGTTTTTTCAATTTTTTAAAATTAACTCAAAGTAGAATGTACATAATAATTAAGTTAGAAACTAACTTAATACGAATAACTTACAGGCTACAGGATAGTAGGCGTACTATAAAAATACTAATTAGAAATATTGTTAGAAACTTACTATGTACAAGTTACTTATCTATAATAGGGATTCCCAACCTTTTTAGTTTTTGTTTTTAATTTTTTTAAAATTAACTCAAAGTAGAATGTACATAATAATTAAGTTAGAAACTAACTTAATACGAATAACTTACAGGCTACAGGATAGTAGGTTATAGACGTACTACAAAAATATTAATTAGAAATATTGCTAGAAACTTACTATGTACAAGTTACTTATCTATAATAGGGATTCTCAACCTTTTTAGTTTGTTTTTTTTCAATTTTTTAAAAATTAACTCAAAGTAGAATGTACATAATAATTAAGTTAGAAACTAACTTAATACGAATAACTTACAGGCTACAGGATAGTAGGTTATAAACGCACTACAAAAATACTAATTAGAAATATTGCTAGAAACTTACTATGTACAAGTTACTTATCTATAAAAGGGATTCCCAACCTTTTTAGTTTTTTTTTTCAATTTTTTAAAAATTAATTCAAAGTAGAATGTATATGACGAACACGTTAAATTTAAGTTAAAATAAATACTTACTGATTTTATTCATTTTTAAAAAATATAAGTAACAAACACCAGAATAGCATACATTAATACAGTTCCAAATACAGCCATGTGATTTAGAATAGTAATGCACTAGCGGACTAAAATGAAAATCGCTAAAAAGAGTTTTGCTTTATTAATACTTGCGATTTATGCTTAGAGCACAGATGTTTGATATCAGATCTATAATAGTTGTGAACGGAAGAACAGTTAATTCGTAGGAACGAGTTAATTGATCTGTGTTATAATCTGTCAGGTGTGTGGGTAATTAGTTAGACTTAATATTTACTAGTTGTTTACTAGTTAAAACATGACGACTAGATAGTAAATAAATGTACTAATACACAAATTATACTCAACACATCATCGCCAAATGTTGAAAATCATAATAATGCGCAAAAACAAATTCATGTGTTTAAGCGGCTTCGTGCTTAGTGAGTATCTAAAGACAGATTTAAAAATGTCACTGAGCATGCGCAGAAAGGAAATTTTTAATTGTAAATTATCGCTAATTAAACAGCCCGAAATAAACAATTTGCATCAGGTTTAATCTTATATTTCACAAACATAATTCTCATAAAAATAAAAATGGCAGAGAGAGATCTAGAGAGACTCCTCGGCATTGAAACATGTCACTGAGCATGCGCAGAAACAGCGAGTTCCTAAAGCCAGATTAAAACATGCCACTGAGCATGAGCAGAAATCAAATTTTAATTGCAAATTATAGCTCATTAATAAAAATTGCAGTTTCAAAAACCAAATTTGACAAATCTACAGATTACAATCTTTCGTTTAAGATCAAAAATGAAGTAAATGAATGCCGTAGTTTTCTCTCACAGACTGTTCAAAAAGTCGGCTTAGGGCCTGTTCACATAGGAGTCCGTTGCGTTGCGTTAAGGGAAAGATGACGTTGAGACGAAAATAAACCAATCATAGGCGTTAAAAATTTCATTGCTAATCGTTTGGAGGCATATGATTGGCTTATTTTCGTCTCAACGTCATCTTTTCCTTAACGCTACGCAACGGACTCCTATGTGAACAGGCCCTTAGCAACTTAAATATATAGATTTTAAGTGGCCTACTAATATTTTTTTGTTTGTTTATCCTCTAAAAAAATATCGTTTGGGAATCACTGATGTATAAGATTATATTGAAGTAATATAAAAGTTGGAGCATACTAAATACAAATAAATTGTTATCTACAGTCGAACCCCGTTATAACGAACTTTAAGGGACCATTGTTTTGTTCGCTATATCCGGTGGTTCGCTATATCCAAACCGATAAGAAAAATGTTAGAGTTCACAAAATGTATAACTCATTAGTTGCAGTGTGTATAGATGTGTATAAATGTGTGTAGATGTGTGGTAGATTTTCACTGACATCTCTCATGTATGATACTTTTAAACCGATGATGAGGGCTTTATTAACATCTCTAAAGCACAGAGATATCCAGAGATGGAAGATGTACTGTACTAAATATAAAACGATTATAATCTATATTTATATATAACAGTTCCGTAACTGACTCACTGACATACAACGCACAGACCAAACCGCTGGACCTAGAGGGCTGAAATTTTGCATGACGATTCTTCTTATGGTGTAGGGGTGCACTAAGAAAGATTTTTGAAAAATTCTTCTTAGATTTTTTTAAATTAAATTTTTAAGCTGTTTTTATAACTTTTTTTAAGTTTGCATTTAAAATAATAATTTGAGGGTTATAAAATTTATGTCACGAGAAAGATCATAAAAATGCCTTTAAAATGAAACCTTTTTCGAACCTTTACCTCGATTATCTGGTTTTTTGGTGAATTTTTAAAGATTCATTTTTAAAATTTAATTTATTAAATACTGATCACGTGATTTCTTTTTCTGGTACTTTCAATAAATTTATCGTCACGTGCATAACAACTAAATAGACAAAAAACATATTTTTTTTTTCTTGCTAATGCGGCAGACGATTGGACATTATTTTGTCTATAAAAATATCCCTTACGATTTTTTTATAAATATATATATTTTTTCTACATCAATTGTATATATTGATCGTCGTATTTATTTTAAATATATATATATATTTCTTTTTTTTTTGGGGGGGGGGGATTAATTGCATACATTGACCGTTGTATTCAATTTGAATGTACTCCGCAGCGAAGTGCGGGTTTTCAGCTAGTGACTATATAAAAAATGATGGACAAAAGGAAATATTTCAAGCACTTTCCCAAAGCTCATATTTAAAGGCAGTATTGCAGTAAACTGCAAATATGTACAAAATATGGGGTTGTAAAGGTCTCTGCAGTGTAGGGGGAAATTCCTTCAAAATGACAATTCCTCACATTATCAGGATCAATCAATGGTCATCCTTCTGAAGAATAGAAAAGGCTTCGAGCCCCTGCCTTCGCGGAACAAACGGTGCAGTGGCGCCCGATCGTCGGAGAGAAAGATAATGGAACATCCCGTGTCGTTGTCCTGAAAGAAGAGGGAGGACTCAAAATGATAACACTTCCTCACTTCATCAAGGTGGCTTAATCAGTTTTGTAGCAAGGTTAACGAGTATCCAAGGGGAATCTTTAGTTTGAGCTGCTTTCAAACTTCTTCTTGATTAGACGTTGATGGCCTATATAGAAGCACCTATATAGAAGCACCACCACTAAATCTCAGCATAAAACTCAGTTAAAAGTTGTTTTCTTTTTATTTGGGTTCTTTTTTTTTTTTTTTTGGTTCCTCTCTGTTACCCTGTGAAGGAAACTGATTTTAAACAAGTAATATATATAAAAAAAATTTTAAAGTCAATTCCTACTTAGGTCAACAAAGAAAAATTTGAGTGTGAACTAATAGTAGGAATTGAAAAAAAAGGATTGCCTGCCAGAACCTTGCCTACTCTGCGAGATTAGGAGGGGGGGGGGAAAGAGAGAGAAAAAGTTTGTCAGGTTGGGGATTCGATCTCGCAACCTACAGGACGGGAGAAGCCCGCGATACCGCAGTGCTACCGTTTACACAGTAACAAGAGGGAAATTACTATTCAAGAGCAAGAGACGCTCCAGGTCTAAAACTAAAATTGATTAATTAAATTTAATTAATGAATTAATATTTGAAAAAACTGTATTAATTTCAAGTGTCATCCACTACAAGTTTAAAAAAATGTATTTGAACTTGAGTGGATGAATAAAAAGTACTTTTATTAACGATTGAAAATTTGAACAAGATATATATGGTCTAAAACTAAAATTGATTAATTAAATTTAATTAATGAATTAATATTTGAAAAATCTGTATTAACATCACGTGTCATCCACTACAAGTTTAAAAAAATGCATTTGAACTTGAGTGGATGAATAAAAAGTACTTTTATTAACGATTGAAAATTTGAACAAGATATATATAGAGAGAGTGTGAACTAATAGTAGGAATTGAAAAAATAATGGATGCTTGATTAATATTTTAAATTTCTGATATCCTTACAATTTTTAGACAGCCTATCATCACTCATGATATAAGTTTGCAAGATTTTATAACAGATATTTAGCTTTGTTTTTATGAGACTTTGAAAAAATATCCTTAAATTTTAGTATCAATTATTATCCAAATATGGGTGTATAGCGCAGGGTGATTTTTCTTTCCACGAGAAAGAATATGAGGGAATTGCGATAGTAAATACATAAACAATGAATAATGAATTACGGGAAAAATAGGCAACCTTTCGAATAATATAGAGTAAACTCATTTATTTAAAAGAACTCATTAGACACACGGGTTTTATAACCCGAAATAAAGTGAGATATTGAACTCGAAATAAGAGTTCGTCTGCTCATGTTGGTGTGATTCTCGACACACTTTAAAGTGAGTTGTATAACCCATTTTAATGAGTTGGTGGTGGGTAAATCAACCCGCTTCGGATCTGGGTTCTAGAACCCACTTTCCCACATGGGTTGTACGACTCACCAAAAGCGAGTTCCCCTGTGCAGTGGATTTGAAATCGGAGAAGTGGGTTCACCGAACGACTTTTTTTCTTCTCTGTGATATTATAGTTAGATCACCCAGGGGTCTGGCGAATGTAACGAACGCCCAGTAGGAAAATCTTGAATTAAATGCCCCTACCTAATTTCATGATGATTAGACGTTAAAGATTTTTTTGTAGTTAGAGGATTCACGGGTGTTGGGAAGGTATATCCAGTGCCCGAGGATAAATCTATAATTTGATGCTTCCCAATTTCATGGTGATTAGACGATGAAAATGAAATGTTCTTGTTAAATTATCCAGGGTTGTAGCGATGGTAAAAATGCCCAAGGGTATATCTCTAATTTCTGTCCCTTTCTAATTTCATGATGATTAGTTTGGGCATTTTTATAGTTTGGGCACATTTCAAAGCTTGGGCATCCATGGTAGCGAGAGCCCAAGGGTAACTTGGGTAATAAGGGTAACAAGGGTAGGCCATGCCTACTTTGTATCCTTTCCAAATTTCCTGATGAATAAATAGACTGAAAACTTTTTATTGTTAGCACATTCCCCAGATGATCGGAAGATCAATCGATTGGCTTCAAGTCCTGCCCCTGGAAGATTGAGTAATAAGCTTATTTGCCACAAGTTTTGCATTTAGGGGGGGTGGGGGAATACCGTAAGACTCTTTAGAGCAGGGGTGGTCAGACTTTTCTAGGGTACGGGCTACTTCTAATTGTTTCAAGGTGTTGCGGTCCACACAGTGGCGTAGGTGTGGTCATCGTGCGCTTCTAGTGAAGGTACTTGTGTCGTCTACATATTCATCGAATCATTTGCTTCAGTAAACACAGTCGCATCGATTGTGAAAAGCCGATTCTCCAGTCTGGCTGGCGATGTTCCATAAATATGTTTCTTTTAGTATGCGTGTCTTAGGTCTTAGTATACGAGGTCACCCCAAAATGTCTTGGTGGTCCACCGGTCGATCGCGATCGACTTAATGCCTGCCCCTGCTTTAGAGGACTTGACCATTAGCATTTCAATTGCATGAGTAACTTGACGCCTTGTCACTTTCACAGAAATGATATGCACAGAAGTGATACGCTATGTAATACATATACAGTGGAGTCTCGATCGATCGTTTTCGGATCCATCGTTTTTCCGTATGTGTCGTTCATTTTATCCAGTCCCAACGATCATATTGCTTTGTTATGTTTCCGCATCTATCGTTTTCCCGCATTTATCGTTCATTTCAGTCGGTCCCTTGAAAAACGATCGATCTAGGTTCCACTGTATTTATAGAAGTGATACGCTATATAATACATACATATACATATATATATATATATATATATATATATATATATATATATACATATATATATATATATATATATATATATATATATATATATATATATATATATATATATATATATATATATATATATATATATACAGTTGGCTCTCTGTTTAACGACTTTCAAGGGAACGTGAAAAATCGTCCTTAAGTAGAGATTGCCCTTAAACAGAATTTGTGAAAACATAACATTTCCCATAACGTCGGAGGGGCCGGGACTGGGAAATATCGTCTTTAAATGGAGATCGTCGTTAAGTAGAGCGTCGTTAAACAGAGAACCAACTGTATATATATTTCACAGAAGTGATACGCTTAAATTAACAATATGCATTGAGGGTATCAAAATATATAATACATATAGAAGTGATACATATAGTAATACATATAGAAGTGACATATATATTATAGTAATACATATAGAAGTGATACGCTATATAATACATACACATATATATATATATATATATATATATATATATATATATATATTTCACAGAAGTGATACGCTTAAAATAACAATATTCATTGAGGTTATCAGAAATTGAACAATAACAGCTTCATAATCTGAAATTCTGCGAATGTTTTTTATCGCAGCATCTAAAAATAAATATTAAATTTAAAGAGCTGTTTTCCTAATGACGCGAAGCTGCGAATATTTTTTTATATTTTTTAATTTTTTTTTTTTTTTTTTTTGGCGGCCTTATCAGCCAGAGGTTCATTGAAAGATAAACCACTGTATAATATGAATATCTCGATTCATGCAGATGTCTTTTTCTCATATATTGGCGTGAAATGTTCCCGCCTCGTTGGCATCATATCAAGTGTTGCCCCGTCCGTTATCACAAGTTAGCGAACAAATTGCGCTATCTCTCTTTAAGTCAATTTCCAACACGGCCGGGCAGCGATAACGCCCTATAATTGATCCAGATATCTATCCTTTCCTCGCACAAGTAGCAGGGTAAATAAAGAAGGAAAGAAGAAGAAAAAATTGTGTTTATTTGGTGACGAGAGATGAACAGTAAACTTCTACCTCTAATGGCGTCCTTATCCCCCCCCCCCCCAGAGGATTCCGTAACATGGGTCGTCAACACCACTGCTGTCCGTCCGTAAGCGTTTGAGGAAAAGCTAAACAAAATATCCCATTGTTTATAATGGATTTATTTACATCCGCGAGCAGATAGCGGAAGGGTATTTTCTCAGAATTTCGGTCCATAATTTTGGCTTTGTACACTTGTTGTGGCGGACCGAAAGGCTGCGGCTTGGTTCCAGTCGGGCGTCTTGAGGACTTAGTATATATAATCTCGAACCCAGGAACAACAGGACTGGAGCCTCGGGGTGTTTATTAATCCCAATAATTTTCATCGTTGGTGAAATGCGAATATAAGGCCGAGACTTTGTGTCTTTTTATCGCAGTTTTTTTTTTTTTCTCCCCGCGTCATTTTATTTGAAGGGGATCTATACAAGCTCACCTTATATGGTAAAGGGATGAAGATCGAGTTGCGAAATTCGGACACGTCCAGTGGCGTAGCGAGCATATCTGGCGCCCGGGGAACGATACCTTTGTGGCGCCCCCCCCCCTGAAAAACATATAGTAATGTAATATACTATAGACCCTATATTGGCGCCCTCGATAAACATATAATAACATAATATATAGACCTTATATTGGCACTCTTCCCCCCCCCCGAAAAGTATATAGTAACATAATATATAGACCTTATGTTGGTGCCCTCCCCTAACAACATATAGTAATATAATATATAGACCTTATATTGGCGCCCCCCCCCCCTAAAAACATATAGTAATATAATATAGACCTTATATTGGCACCCCCCACAAAATAATATAGTAATATAATATATATACCTTATATTGGCGCCCTCCCCGAAAAACATATAGTAATATAATATATAGAACTTATATTGGGGCCCTCCCCTGAAAAACATATAGTAATATAATATACTATAGACCCTATATTGGCGCCCTCGATAAACATATAATAACATAATATATAGACCTTATATTGGCACTCTTCCCCCCCCCCCCCGAAAAGTATATAGTAACATAATATATAGACCTTATGTTGGTGCCCTCCCCTAACAACATATAGTAATATAATATATAGACCTTATATTGGCGCCCCCCCCCTAAAAACATATAGTAATATAATATAGACCTTATATTGGCACCCCCCACAAAATAATATAGTAATATAATATATATACCTTATATTGGCGCCCTCCCCGAAAAACATATAGTAATATAATATATAGAACTTATATTGGGGCCCTACCCTGAAAAACATATAGTAATATAATATATAGACCTTATATTGGCATCCACCTCGAAAACATATAGTAATATAATATATGGATCTTACATTGGCGCCCCTCTGCGAGTGGCGCCCGGGGCATAATAGCCCCCCTTGCCCCCCCCCCCCCCCACCTCGCTACGCCACTGCGGACACGTCTAGTTCATCTGAAATTATGAGTGGCCCTATTTACGGTATTTGGTTGCCACTGGATCTGCGACACTCTTGATTTGACTAAATCAGTGTTAAATTGTTTAGTCTTTCAACGACGACTTGATCCATATTGATTATTACATAGATCTTAGAAAATGTTTTGAGACCAAGCTGGAATTACCACAGAAATATATTAGACTACTAGCTGAAAACCCGCACTTCGCTACGGAGTACGTTCAAATTAAATACAACGGTCAATGTATGCAATTAATGCCAAAAAAATTTTAAATATATATGTATATATATATATTTATAATAAATACGACGGTCAATGTATACAATTGATATAAAAAAATGTATATATTTATAAAAAAATCGTAAGGGATATTTTTATAGACAAAATAATGTAGAAGAAAATAATCAATTCAAATCTAATAGAACATACTAAAGAATATAGTACAGTTAATATAGTACAGTTTGAGGAACATATCTTTTACTGTATTTTAATATTTTTTTGGATGTCCAATCGTCTGCCGCACTAGCAAGAAAAAAAATATGTTTTTTGTCTATTTCGCTGTTGTGACGATAAATTTATTTAAAGTCCTAGAACAAGAAATCACATGATCAGCATTTAATAAATTAAATTCTAAAAATGAATCTTTAAAAATTCACCCTAAATCAGAAAATGGAGGTAAAGATTCGAAAAAGATTTCATTTTAAAGGAATTCTTAGGATCTTTCTCGTGATATAAATTTTATAACCCTCAAATTATTATTTTAAATGCAAACTTAAAAAAAGTTACTAAAACAGCTTAAAAATTTAATTTTAAAAAATCTAAAAAGAATTTTTCAAAAACCTTTCTTAGTGCACCCCTACACTATAAGAAGAATCGCCATGCAAAATTTCAGCTCTTTAGTTTCAGCGGTTTGGTCTGTGCGTTGTATGTCAGTCAGTCAGTCAATCAGTCAGTCAGTGAGTCAGTCAATGTAACTAATGTAAGTCGATGTAACTAATATATTTTAACTGTGTTATTAATATATCTTTTATGAGCACACACACATTATATATATATATATATATATATATATAAAATAGCATAGGATAGTTTGTTAATATTAACATAGTCATTTAAAAGAAAAGGTGCTTAAATCCATTATTTTACGCTACCACAACTCTTCTAGTCCAACAAAATTTCATCGTTTCTTCGATAAAAAATAACCAATATCGTATTAGTAAATTCCATTCCTCTGATTTCTTGAAGGCTTACATATATATATGTAAAAATTTAAAAGCATTTTCTTCTCATATCTTATCATAATCTCCTGACACATCAAGTAATGGAAACAACTTTCGCCGCACATCGGCTTTTCGCAGTAACTCCTCAAGAAATTAAACATTCCGATATACTAGCGCCATCTATTGACATTATTCGGGATCAAAATTACAAGTTAGTGATCGGTTATTCAATTTCTTTGGAGTACTTTGGATAGAGAAATTACCACAGATTATATTCTTCCTAGATATTTATCTAATTTTATTAATGAATATTGCAGACTAGATAATAGAATCAACGACACTTGTCTTTTCCTCAGATGCTTATTTTACGTTATTTAGTGACTTATTTCTTACAAATATTATTAATAATTACATTAAAGCGATTTGCATTTTTTTTATATAAATAGAGCCCTAACGCGTATAAATCTTATTACTACTTGCAATACAGCTTTTGCGAACTCTAGCATTTTTCTTAACGGTTCGGATATAGCGAACCACCGGATAAAGCGAACAAAACCTTTGGTCCCTTGAAGTTCGTTTTAACGGGGTTCGACTGTCTTCCCAACGCTAGCTCCGAGAACAGCATATACACCACTGTACTGTGCTTTGCGCCCAAAGCTACCACCATGTGGAATTGGTTCGAATCCAGGTCAAAGCACGAAAGTTTTTGCATTATCGATAGGGAGCAACTCTGGTTCGTCTACTTTGATCTTTCATAGTAAAGTAGCCCACAAAACTCGGAGTGTGTGGCCTAATGTCAATCTTGCCGCGTTGGAAAACCAAAACGCTGGAAACATGCTTAGAAAGAAGGCACCAAATGAAACCGTTTCGTGTTAAGGCTGCTATGTACTAAGGAAAAAAAAATCGTATTTTCCCTTTTCCTCTTCTTGCAGACTCTTGTAGTGGGAGGAGTCCAGTTGACAGTTCGAGAATTCCATCCCCATTAGGATTGACATTTTGAGGGATTGTAATGGCTCTCTCTCTCTATAGGGGGGTTAAGCGCTGCCCCCAAATTTTTTATTTAAAATATATTTTTGTCAACTATTTACAGGTACATAAATGCTGATAATCAAATAAAATTGGTATTGTCGGATAGCGTGAACTTTTCTGCAAAGCGCTACAGGATTCATTTTATAAATTTCGCCCACCGAAGGAATTTATGAGCGTTTAAAACACACTATACCAGATTTTTCCCCGAATAATTTAAATTTTCAAATATTAATTGTATTTTTTTTAAACTAAAAATGTACAGAAATGCAAAATTTCTTTCTCTACGACGAAGTTCAATTAAAAAAAAAAAAATCTTTGAATCTAAGTCGGCAATCCGTGGACAAATTTTTTTCTCCATAGGTTAACATTGAGGGGAGCGAATCGAATGGGGTTAGTACATAGCATCCTTAATGCAATGCTATAACAGATGTTCATCTCCTGTTCCTTTAACCGCTACAGATTTCCTGCTGCCTTGCACTGTATTCCTTATTACTGCTGGATAAAATTTGCTACCCTCTGTGAACTCGATTTTAAATGGCAAAAGTCCTGCCGCCTGGATTGGAATTTTAGGAATGTCTATTCTCTAATACAATCACCGACTGTGTCGGAACTAATAAGGCGCCCGAATGAGGCAAAACCGGCCTACAAGTTCTATGAGACCAGATAATGGCGCTACAGAGATTTACTGAACCAAGGCGAATCATAATTGTCTCTCGCAGGGGAAAAGAATACCCGAATATTATTGAACTATCCGAATCCAATGACTCCCAATCTAGCGCAATTGCGGCTCCAAGGAGGGGGGTGGGGAGTAAGGGCAATTGCCCCCACCCCAAAGTCAGTATTTTTTTCATAGCCTAAAATTATATAATCGTAGACCTAATACTAAATGAGTTTAAATTTAAAACGAGAGGATGTTTACTTCTTTCTTTCTTTCTTTATATATATATATATATACAGTTGGCTCTCTGTTTAACGGCTTTCAACTTAACGACGATCACTATTTACAGACGATATTTCCCAGTCCCGGCCCCTCCGACGTTATGGGAAATGTTATTTTTTCACAAATTCTGTTTAAGGGCGACCACTACTTAAGGACGATTTTACACGGTCCCTTGAAAGCCGTTAAACAGAGAGCCAACTGTATATATATATATATATATATATATATATATATATATATATATATATATATATATAAGAATAAGATGAAAGAGAAAACCAGTAATAGCTCTAAAGCTACTTGCAGCCAGGAACAAACAACATGTAAAGAAAAGTATGAATAAGGTTTTTGACAGCATTTCTTCATCAGCGGTGTCAATACTGTCTAAAAACCAATGGATTGTTTCTGATGAGTATGATCTATTAAATAAACACACTCAGACACCGTACAATCCATTATTAACAGAAGAATTGAATAATAAATTAATTAAGTTTGAATAAAAGTACTTAACCAAAGAACACCAAGCCTGGCGCTAGTCAGAGTGGAAGTTAAGAACTTGTAACCGCAAGATGACTGACGTCATAAAACTTGCAACCATTGAGGTAGTGGATTCTCAGTTACAGACTTACTTAGGTTACCATATTTTAAGACTATTATTCCTTTAATTATTTAGTTTTATTATTGTTATATATATATATATATATATATATATATATATATTAATTAATATTATATATATATGTGTGTGTGTGTACAACACTAAGAGCCGACGATGCCCCCCCCCCCCCTCAAAAAAAAAAACTGTGACTTTAGCCGCCCCTGGTCTATCGGGAAACTTAACGAAGTCGCCACAATACGAGCCTAAGCGCCAGGGTGTTGCGCAAGCCTGCCTATCCACGCGAGACCCTCTTGCAGGTTTCCCGCGACGCGGTGACGGGCGCCGCTTCTGGCCGCATCCCGATAAGACACTCGGCTCTCTCCATCGACAAAGCCTTATCGATAAGTGCGAAGTGAAACAGCATAAGTGGCGTCGGGACCTGTCGTCGAAGGCGAACGCAACGGGAAGAGGCGCCTTTGGATAGGAATCGCTTCGGAACCGAACACAGATACCCGATTGTCGCGGGTGGGCCCCGATTCTGAGAAATTAAGATTATTAATTGATAGATGCTATACGATTTTTTGTTTTTTTCTCTCTCTATGGGTCAAAAATTTCGCTTTAATGTGCTGTGAGGTCGTAAAGTAAAGGAGAAATAAATAAAAGGGTTTTTTTTCTTCTCTTTAATACAGCTATGTTGTACTCAGATACGAATGTTTTCTTGTTTAATCTGACTTTAAAGCGGCCTATCGTTCCAGAAAAATTAAGATAACAAAAGATATGCTTAATGGGACAATGGACCTTCAAACTTGAATTTTTATAATTTTAAATTTTTTAACTCTATATACAAAATGATTAAAAAAATAATTTTCTTTTTTTCTACATTGAAATCCCTTAGAATTCAAAGTAAGGAATTATTTTGCAGAGTAATAAAGGTTTTTCCAATTTTTTTCAAAAATGCTAACGTTTTTCAAAATGCTCTATGCACATCGAATATCATTTAAAAGCCTTCAATTTTTAAATATAAGTTTACCCTATATGTAGAAACATAATTGTGCATTCATTTCTTTTTTGTATAAATCAAAAGTTCAATTTTTTAATTTTTTTTTTAAGATCTCTCTGTTATTTTTTTATGTTTTTCCATTTTCTATTTTATTTCATCGTCTATAAATTTGAAAAATATTTGTGGTTTCAAAGAATGGTGCACAGTTTTGTGAAGAACACTTTAATTAACAATCGTGAGCAGTTTCGAAGAAATCAGTAGAAAATTAAGGCTCATGGAGCTTTTTGAAAAATTCTAGCAATTTTGAAGACATTTTTGAAAAATGGGTCTTATTCTTTCCAAAAAAATACTTATTTGTGCCTACTATAAATTTGAAAAATATTTGTGGTTTCAAAGAATGATGCACAGTTTTGTGAAGAACACTTTAATTAACAATCGTGAGCAGTTTCGAAGAAATCAGTAGAAAATTAAGATGCTCTTAAGTGCCATTAAGTGCCTTCAATGTAGTAAAAAGCAATATTAATTATTTTCCTTTTGTATATAGAGTAAAATATTGAAAATTTAAGGAAAACGAAGTTGAAAGTCCCTTGTTTCCTTAATACAGCAATGTTGTACTCAGATACGAATGTTTTCTTGCTTAATCTGACTTTAAAGCGGCCTATCGTTCCAGAAAAATTAAGATAACAAAAGATATGCTTAAAGGGATCAGAGGTCGCGCTTGATCAGATAATGTGGGAGAAAAAATTGATTCCGTAGCCCAAAAAGTGTGAGTCAAGTTTTCGCAAAGCACCAATCTATGTGGGAAACACGATAAAGTTGCGAGTTCTAGGGATATACGGGAGTAAAACCTGCTCTGTAGTCACCTTATTGGATTTGCTCACTTCAGTGTTAATCTATGGAGAAAATTTGGCTACTATTTACAGCTACATAAATGCTAATCTATATACAGTGGAATCTCGATCGATCGTTTTCGGATCCATCGTTTTTCCGTATGTGTCGTTCATTTTATCCAGTCCCTACGATCATATTGCTTTGTTATGGTTCCGCATCTATCGTTTTCCCGCATTTATCGTTCATTTCAATCGGTCCCTTGAAAAACGATAGATCGAGATTCCACTGTATATAAAACAGTTCCGTGACTCACTGACTGACATACAACGCATAGACCAAACCGCTGGACCTAAAGGGCTGAAATTTTGCATGGCGATTCTTCTTATAGTGTAGGGGTGCAATAAGAAAGATTTTTGAAAAATTATTCTTAGATTTTTAAAATTAAGTTTTTAAACTGTTTTAGTAACTTTTTTTTTAAGTTTGCAGTCCCCCCCCCCCCTCCGACGCTATGCCTACGGTTGTACAATATACAGCGGTATTCCTAAAATTTAATGTTGCCTCTTCATTCCGAATGTAGCTGGTTTTCGAAAACTTTTCCTTAAAATAGCTAATAATAGTTATGAGAAAGATCATTTTCAAAATCTGTCCAGCATAAAACAGTAGAAAAGATTTTTTTTTTTCTTTTTAAGTCAATATCTCATAAATCGGCTCACACTACTTACTATTTCAGAGCATAAAATAGACGAAAATCAAAAGAGACAATTCCAGTCTTCGAAGAATATTGCTGAACTGATCAACAGACGAAAAGCAAAAGAGACAATTCCAGTCTTCGAAGAATATTACTGAACTGATCAACAGACGAAAAGCAAAAGAGATAATTCCAGTCTTCGAAGAATATTACTGAACTGATCAACAGACGAAAAGCAAAAGAGACCATTCCAGTCATCGAAGAATATTACTGAACTCATCAACAGACGAAAAGCAAAAGAGATAATTCCAGTCTTCGAAGAATATTACTGAACTGATCAACAGACGAAAAGCAAAAGAGATAATTCCAGTCTTCGAAGAATATTACTGAACTGATCAACAGACGAAAAGCAAAAGAGACCATTCCAGTCATCGAAGAATATTACTGAACTGATCAACAGACGAAAAGCAAAAGAGATAATTCCAGTCTTCGAAGAATATTACTGAACTGATCAACAGACGAAAAGCAAAAGAGATAATTCCAGTCTTCGAAGAATATTACTGAACTGATCAACAGACGAAAAGCAAAAGAGACCATTCCAGTCATCGAAGAATATTATTGAACTGATCAACAGACGAAAAGCAAAAGAGATAATTCCAGTCTTCGAAGAATATTACTGAACTGATCAACAGACGAAAAGCAAAAGAGATAATTCCAGTCTTCGAAGAATATTACTGAACTGATCAACAGACGAAAAGCAAAAGAGACCATTCCAGTCATCGAAGAATATTACTGAACTGATCAACAGACGAAAAGCAAAAGAGACAATTCCAGTCTTCGAAGAATATTACTGAACTGATCAACAGACGAAAAGCAAAAGAGATAATTCCAGTCATCGAAGAATATTACTGAACTGATCAACAGACGAAAAGCAAAAGAGACCATTCCAGTCATCGAAGAATATTACTGAACTGATCAACAAACGAAAAGCAAAAGAGATAATTCCAGTCTTCGAAGAATATTACTGAACTGATCAACAGACGAAAAGCAAAAGAGACAATTCCAGTCTTCGAAGAATATTATTGAACTGGTCAAAAAACAAACTAACACATTATGCCCTGCTGTCTAGCTCTACCGCCTCACCCCCGCCCCTCGGGGATTCGCTTTCTCCCCTATCCGTTCCGAAAAGCAGCCTGCGAAATAGAAACCGCCCACCGCTAAGTGGTTGTCTCCCCCCAGCTTTTTTGGCAAATTAAGCCGATTGAGGTGCAATCAGAGGCCTCGACCTTTTTGGCTTTTTCCCACCAAAATGTGATAAGGGGGGCAGACCCGCGGGATTCGGCGCTCTGTCGGCCTTTTATGAAGCAGCATTGACGGGTATTAATGAAAGCGAGCTCTCACTGAGAATCAAATTGCAAGGGTATTCATTCAGCAGGGTATATAGAGAAAGCAGCAATGTTCATTAAACTTTTATATATATATATATATATATACGGTCGAACCTCGTTATAACGAACTTCAAGGGACCAAAGATTTTGTTCGCTTTATCCGGTGGTTCGCTATATCCGAACCGTTAAGAAAAATGCTGCTAGAGTTCACAAAATGTATAACTCATTAGTTGCAATGTGTATTCAATAATGTTGTACTAAAAAATGATAAAAATCTATTAAAAATGATCATTAATGAATTAAATCGACTAAAATCAATTACATTAAACCGACACAATACTAATTAAATTACTTACAATAGGAAAACGGGGGGGGGGCAAAATTTTCTCTCGTTATATCCGGGAGTTCGTTATACACAGGGTTCGCTATACCGGAGTTCGACTGTATATACAGTGGAATCTCGATCGATCGTTTTTGGATCCATCGTTTTTCCCGTATGTGTCGTTCATTTTATCCAGTCCCAACGATCCTATTGCTTTGTTATGTTTCCGCATCTATCGTTTTCCCGCATTTATCGTTCATTTCAATCGGTCCCTCGAAAAACGATAGATCGAGATTCCACTGTGTATTCCTTCCTACGCGGTGTCTTGAGGACATTGACCCACTTACACCACGAGCTCGTTGACTACCCAATTATAGGAGCGCCATATTTGTGAACCAACACACTATGAAGTGACAGTACGGGAACGTCCATGCCTAATCCAGAATTCGAGCCCTAGCCCACAACGGGGGAAACTCTAGATGCTAACCACTATACGATGCGGACTGCATGGTGTAGCATATTTTCCCTTTTATATACCTACTAGCGGCCCGTCCCGACTTTGTCCGGATTGAACAAAAAATTATACCAATAAATTTCCAGTTGATAGCCAATAAATTGTAAATCTTTTTTTTACCTTAATAATAACCTAAATAATACATTAAATTAATTTTATGTTAGTTAATAATTAAAATAAATTTTTTAAAAGTAAAAGGCGTGCCGGAGAACGGCTATGTTCGAACCTCTAGCGTCAGAACAGAAGCCCACCGCGATAGCACCACGATAAGGATCGTTGAAATCTTCGGAACAAAAAGCGGTAGAAGACGGTAGCGGAAACAATGGAGATTGTTAGGATTAAGCCCCTAACTTTATTTCTACTGATCAGATATACATAATATATAGCCTATGTCCATCTGGAATAATGTACCTTTCAAACAGTGAAAGAATTTTTCAAATAGGTACAGTGGTTCTGAAGATTACCCTCCACGTACAAAATCCCCTCTCTCTTTATATATTAGTATAGATAGCACCACGCTAAGGATCGTTGAAGACTTCGGCACAAAAAGCGGTAGAGGACAGTAGCGGTAACAATGGAGATTGTTAGGATTAAGCCCCTAACTTTATTTCTACTGATTAGATATACATAATATATAGCCTATGTCCATCTGTAATAATGTACCTTTCAAACAGTGAAAGAATTTTTCAAATAGGTACAGTGGTTCTGAAGATTACCCTCCACGTACAAAATCCCCTCTCTCTTTATATATTAGTATAGATTCACTTTTCTCGTTTTTATATGTATGATTTAATATACAGTGGTACCTCGACTTAGGCGTGTCTCGAGTTCTTCGAGATACGAGCATTCTCTCGGTAGAATTTTTACCTCGAGTTACGAGCTAAAATTCGGGTTACGAGCAAGCTTCAGATATCCCACCGCGAGTTTGAGCAGCGAACGCCATGTTACGTGCTCATCAAATGAGAACACAAGAAGCATATAATATTTACAACTTTATGTACAATTATTATACAATTGTATAATATTATTCTGAGACTATACTATCCAGTCTTAAACCGAAAGATTGGATTCTGAGAAAACGTTCTTCGGATTCTCAGAAAGAAGAATCTGGACATTACAGCCACAGTGAACGATGCAACAATCGCCCAGCTTCTGTATCTCACTCGTTCACTTTAAGAGAGTAGCTGGTAATAAAAGCGAAAGTCAGGAAAGTGGGGTAAAAACATCAAAAATCAACGAATAAGATTTAATTTTTCAGTTCAACCTTTCTCCTCCTCTTCCATCAGCATCTTCAAGTCTGATCTCCAAGGTAAATGTTGTACATTACACTTAATAAAACAAATTTATTGCAGTACATTCTATTGTATTGCATTTTTATACAATGTTCGTCGTTTATAAGCACGTTTTTCTTATTTAAAAACATGTAACAAAATAAATTGCGGTGTTTAGGGGGAGCCCGGAACGAATTAATGGCATTTCCATTCATTTCAATGGGGAAAGTTGATTCGAGATACGAGTATTTCGAGTTACGAGCTAAGTCATGGAACGAATTAAACTCGTAAGTCGAGGTACCACTGTATTTTCCCTCGCACAGTGTAATATATTTTTTCAATGCATGGTGTAGTATATTTTCCTTTTTAAGTATCAATTCACTTTTCTTGTTTATATTTATTCAGTAAAGAAATCAACGAGAGAAAAAAAATGGCGGGACGTATTGTTTTCGACGGCATTCTTTCGTGTCAATTTATTAGTTATTAATATATTTATTTTATGTTAAATAAAAATAACCTTTAAATTGCATTTTTATGTGTATGTGCAGAGAAATTCTGCCTAGATTTATCTCAATTTTGTGTAACAATAATATCAGCGAAGTATCACAGGCAGATGTTTATGGTGTGATAGCAAATTTTTATGCTATCACATCATAAACATCCCTAAAAAATATTTAGGGATGTTTATGATGTGATAGCATCCCTGTCCTATGTTGGCTTTGTCTTGACAACCCAGCGATAATACGGACCGTGTGTTAAGGGGACTCACGACCCTTAAGTCGAGGAAATAAGGCATATTTTCATACTTTTTGACTCTTCGTAACTATTTCAATTTGCTCCCAATTTTTCCAAATTTTATGTATATGATAAATTGGTATATTTATTTTAATAAACAAATTTTCAACTCTCAAAATAATTTTAAATAATTTTTTTTGAAACTGCTTTTGATATACCTTGTTTTTAAAGTAATTTTATTGTATACTGCCTTGCGCGCAGAGCTATGAAATTAATTTTACACTTAAATGCATAATTCCCGTTTTATATTTAAAATAAATAATTCAAAATACAATTGAACATAAAACATTCAACATTAAAATATTTTTTCGGTTTTTTAAAACTGCTCAAAATATACTTAAAATTTCCTTAAATTTTTGCCTTAATTTACCCCTGAAAAAATAACAAGATGTGCAGTGATTGCAATAATTCTATAGCTCAGACGCAATAAAATAACATGATTATGCAGTGATAAAATTTCACGGAATTATGTTTTATAGTTTTTGAGTTATCAGCTGCGGAATCATGCAAAATTACATTTTGAGAAAAACGAGTTTAAAATTTTTCTTACCATGAACTTGATCAGTAATTAAATATTTAGAATATCAATATCTCCGGAACTATAAGCGGAATATTATCGTGCGGTTTGCTTTATTTTGTTCAGAAATGATCAGGCTTTAACATATATTTTTTTCAAAAAATCTATTGTTTTAAAGATTTAAGGGTAGTGAATTCCCTTAAGAACGATTTACCCCCAGCTCAGCATGCAACGGTGTCTGCGAAAGCCATAAATTTATGACAGAATCTTCCGCACCAATATTATCGCAGCATAAGCAAGGGGAAAAAATCCTAACACGTGATTTCCTCCGGGGCGTCCAAACACTTAAAATAACGACTGGCAATTTCCCAGATGGTCTTTGGCGAGTTGTCGATACATGCTGTCAAAAAGTTTAATCGCATTAGCAGCGTGTGCGTAAGATAGTGTGGCGTCCAAATGAAATTAACGGAGAATTTATCACTGATGTCTCCTTTCGGGCTTTGAAGGCGAACAAAGTTGAAGCAGGAGTTATAAATTAAAACGAAAATAAAAGGGTTGAAAAGTGCTCAGATAGAGTTCAGCAGAGGACTCTTTTTTTTTTATCGCGGAGGGTTCAGCGGAACCTTTTACTTCGTGTCGCAGTGAATTGCCACGTTCTTCGTGGTAAATGCATGCAAAAAAACTATCCACGGGAAAAATAATTCTCTCAATGTTGAGTTGCTTTGAGAAGAGACCTTGAATTAACGGGTATAATTTTCAACACAAGGGCTACAAATTTAATAATTACAAGATAAAAAGAACTTTTTATATACCACGTTTTTAAATTTTCTGTTGAATCATATAAATTTGACAATTCTATATATTAATAAATACTTTTTAAAAATTTTTTTGATGAATTATCCCATCAACTCGAAAGAAAATAAAGTTAATTGGAAGTTAACTTGCATTTAACTTTTCGTTCCCGTCCCGGGCGATAGATGGCTGCACCTGTCTACAAAACAAAATAAACTGAAAATGATTTCAATTCTGCTTAAAGATGGCTCTAAAAGTATTAAAATAATGCATTGTCATCGTGTTCTGAGCTATTCTAAAAGTTTCAAATGTCTAGCTTGTCGGGAAGTTAGTTAAAAATCGATTGCAAGATTTATACTGGACAAGCACACACACAAACAAACCAGAAAGCGAGTTAATAAAAACATGGTAAAAATTAACAGGTACTGTCTAAACGTCTGAAGAAGAATTTGGATGAAAATGCATGCTCACATAATTACATATTTTTAGATTAATAATCAAACTATTACTGCTCATCCCATAAATGTTCTAATGTCAGTAAGAACTTTAAACCTAGGGAGTAGCGTCTTTTATGAAACGAAAGAAATGCTATAAAAGAATGCTATAAAAGAATGCTATAAAAGAATGCCTTGAAAAGTGATTCATTTAGTTAAAATATGCTAAAGAATGAAACAATTATTCTGTTCTAAAAGTTGTCATTTTTAAATACAGTGGAATCTCCATCGATCGCTCCTCGAATCCTCGTTTTCTCGTTTTTGTCGTTTATTTCCCCTAGTCCTAACGATCATATTTCTTTGATATGTTTCCGCATCTATCGTTTTCCCGCATTTATCGTTCAGTTCAGTCGGTCCCTTGGAAAACGATAGATCGGGATTCCACTGAAATTATTTTAAGCACCCGAGAAAATCAAAAGATTACAATGCATGATTTTACTTTTAATTCTGATATTTTAGTTTTAGATTGCTTTTTGATCTATATTTTATTTTTAAAAAACCAATTCCTAGTTTTTAAAAAATAGAGTCTAAAGAATGAAAACATGAATGAAAATATGCTTAAAAAACTTTTTATGTGTTAACTAACTACCGTGGAGTCATTTTTGAAGTTGTCTGCGGAAGGGAAATTACTCTAGTTTAACAATTACTGATGATAATTAATAATTATTACTTTTAGTAACTACTTTGCTTATTTGTTTTCATTGATACCAATATAAGACATAATATGATTCACTTGGTGAGTTGAACTCAATAAATTGTCAGTCAGAAATTGCTAAAAACTTTTCCAAATACAAAAACTTTTTTTTTTTTAATGCCTTCAAGAACAGCTGGTCAAGACTGCTATGAATGCTAAGGATTATTTTTACTAATAATTTTTATAAATGTGATGTTTATTAGTTGCTTATATATATATAAATATTAACAGCAGTTAATTTTCGCGTCCAGAAGTAAAAATTTCAAATCTATCATGAACAATTACGAGGAATTATTTTTCACTGAAAGAGTTTGATTGCTTACACATAGTAAACAATAAATTCTGGTAATAAGAAAAGTAAAGAGGTGGGGGGGACTTCAAATTTTCGTTGTCCTTAAGGCCTTTATGATGCTTAATCTCCCGTTTCCCCAGTAAGGAAAAATATTTAATAAAACTCTTCACTTCTTCCATTCAGCTCTAAACTATTAAAAAAAGGAGCTTAATGGACTTAATTCAATCCATGTATTAACACCTGATTAAGGGAACGGTGGACATTATAATTTACATTTTTTACTTTTCATCATAGAGATACGAAATTTTGGACATATGCACATTTTACTATAAATAAATAGAATACCTTTAAAGAAATTTCCAATCTCATTATAATTTTAAGACTTTTTAAAAAAATTTGAAATTTATAAACAAAATTTTAAAATGATCCTTGCTACTTAATTTTTGAGATATTTTCTCGATTTTGCATTTTAATCTCTTTAAACTGTATAACAAACATATCTGGGTATCAATTATTTAATCTCTCGAATAGTTAATTTTTGAGAGATTTTTTTCTGAATTCCATCCCGATTTTCATCAAAATTTTGCCTTTTGAAAAGTTATAAATCAAATTTAATTACATTAATGAAGTCGAATTGTAAAATGCATACCCAGTTTTTTTGTAAACAGCATCAGAATTCTTCCTTATCAATTTCATGAATTTTATGAAGAAAAATTAAGTAGCATGGAGCATTTAAAAAATCTAAAAACCTTGAAAAATCTGGTTTGAGAAATTCAGATTTAAAATTCATTACTACACTTACCCATTATAAATTACTTTCTAGAAGCTTCATAAATGATTTTTTACTTGAAAAAAATTATTTTGGTACTAATAATCTACAGAAATATATATATTATTTGCAATAACACAATCAGTATTTCAATGACGAGATTTGCTGAAATAAAGGTCCACCCTTCCCTTAACAAATCGGGTTTTTAACCTTCTATAAGTCCGAATATTTAAACATACCTCTATCCCCACAGAAATTCTGTGAAATTGAGAAAAGTTTGGAGTAAGATCAGTTTTGTAGTTAATTTAGCTTATTAAACACCCGTTCTCGGCAACAGTAGAGCTTTGATCGCTGTTGATAGTCAAAAAAATTTGACTCAGGTTGTTCTAGGACTGCATTACATAGATGACGATCTCAGTCCATATGTCCCCCAGTACAGAGCGGGCATTGGTCGGTAGTGTCAAGTTCGATTCAGTAGAAGGAATTTGTTTGGTTTGGTTTGGAGTGCTACGGTCAAATATTTGCTACACGAGGGCTAATTAGACCGGGACCTACAGTTTAAAGCCGATTCCGAACGGCTACAAACATCCATACCAACAGTGGGACTCAAACCCACAGGATCAGAACCGAATGCCAGCACTACTCTAGCCATTCGGCCATCGCCTGGTCTGTAGAAGGAATAGTTTTTATCAAAATTATTTATAAAGGTAATTTAAAAATATTCATCTTTGATGAAGACCTAAAAAAAGAACCCGGACTATTTAAAAACAACTTGAAATCCTGACTAATAAGCCAATTTTTTCCACGTTCTAAAACTCCAAATAATTACACTCACGCTTATTTACCAGATAAATACCCTTATATCAAGTACGGTTACGTCGTACTGGAATAGCTTTATCCAGATTATTTATAAAAGGTAAGAAAATAAGTTATAAATGCATTATAAAGATATTCATCTTAATGCAGATCTAAAAAAAGAACCCGGACTATGTAAAAACAACTTGAAATCCTGACTAATAAGCCAATTTTTTCCCACGTTCTAAAACTCCAAATAATTACACTCACTCTTATTTACCAGATAAATACCCGTATATCAAGTACGATTACGTCGTACTGGAATAGCTTTATCCAGATTATTTATAAAAGGTAAGAAAATAATTTATAAAGGTATTATAAAAATATTCATCTTTGATGAAGATCTAAAAAAAGAACTCTGACTATTTAAAAACAACTTGAAATCCTGACTAATAAGCCAATTTTTTCCCACGTTCTAAAACTCCAAATAATTACACTCACTCTTATTTACCAGATAAATACCCGTATATCAAGTACGATTACGTCGTACTGGAATAGCTTTATCCAGATTATTTATAAAAAGTAAGAAAATAATTTATAAAGGTATTATAAAAATATTCATCTTTGATGAAGATCTAAAAAAAGAACCCGGACAATTTAAAAACAACTTGAAATCCTGACTAATAAGCCAATTTTTTCCCACGTTCTAAAACTCCAAATAATTACACTCACGCTCATTTACCAGATAAATATCCTTATATCAAGTACGGTTACGTCGTACTGGAATAGCTTTATCCAGATTATTTATAAAAGGTAAGAAAATAAGTTACAAAGGTATTATAAAAATATTCATCTTTGATGAAGATCTAAAAAAAGAACCCGGACTATTTAAAAACAACTTGAAATCCTGACTAATAAGCCAATTTTTTCCCACGTTCTAAAACTCCAAATAATTACACTCACTCTTATTTA
>OU015498.1:12387069-12397069 GCA_907164885.2 Dolomedes plantarius | reverse complement strand
TTTGAAATTTAAGTTTTATATACTTAACTGTATAGCAAATAAATCTTATTGAAAAAAATTAGGCTTCGTAGCTCAGAATTCCTAAATTTTGTACTCGAAAAGATGATTTATAGGTATTTTGCGTAATAAAAAGGGTGTTTTCCCTATTATTATTTTTTTCTCTTTATATTTTTAATGAATGCTTAAAATAAGCAATAAGTTTCATTGTTAGTTCTATAAGGTATCCTGTAAATAAAAATGACCGTATTATATGCAAAATAAATGCGCCTGGAACATTTTTAATGAGGCCAATTTTTGATGTAATTAATAATTCATAATTCCTAAATTATTAATATTTCATCTTTAAATTTTAACCACTTTTATATATCTATGGTACTAATCACATATTCAAATTTTAAGCAAATCCATTCAAAACAAAAAAAAAGTTAGGTTTGAAGGTCCACTTTCCCCTTAATATTTTATCCTATGTTAGACGTTAAAATATTTGGGGATTTAATTTCTGCTACGGTCACAGTCAATTTTTTAGTACTAGAAAAAAGTAAGAAAAATTACAAGGAGGGATTCTAAACCGAGGAAAGCAGTTCCGCGTTTTTTGTCTCAGCAGGGGAGAATATAAGTCCGATCAACAACATACCACAGGGGTCAGATGCTAGCATATTGACCCGATATGTCAGTGATGACGTCGGATATGATTCCAGGCCCAGCCATGGTTTTTTTTTTTTTTTTAATGTTATGAAACATAACGCTATGAACAGATGCGGTCATTACAAAATCCCAGAAGTATATTAATGCATACTAAATCATGCAATGAATAGTTTCCTCGAAGCAAAAAATTTTAAACTTAATAATTAAATTGTTCTTCAGTAGCAGTTTTTCAATTTCAGTTGCTTCTTGTTGCAGTTTTTAACCCCATTTACTACTAGAATAATAGTAAAAGAAAATTCTAACCGCAGGAAAAAAAAAGTTCTTTTAATAACTGGAAACGTTGCAGCGTGTGTATACCTGCATTTAATGAAATTAAACCCTTTTAATTAACCCTAAAAATTATTTTATATTCTATTTCTTATACATTTTGAGTTTCCTGTTATTTCTTTATTCATAGTTACATAGAGAGTGAAAAAAAAAACCCGGAATTGTTTGTTTACTCTAATTTCAATTTAATCTCCTGCTTATTTTATGCTTAAAAAGACACACACTTGCATGTTTAATCATTTTCAAAAGAAACGCATGCAAAAAGTCTTATAAAACATTTTGCGGTGCCATTACATACAGAGAAAAAAAAATATGTTTTCTACTATTATTTTTAAAATTAAATTACAATAAAAAAATATCCACTTAAGAAGCATTTAATTTAAATACGAAAAACAAGCGAGCAATTAATTTTTTAACACTTACTACCGCAGACCGTGAACCGCTCTTCGGGAAAATTGAAACTCACACAGTTTAAAACTAAATAGATTATTTTTTCCGCGTTTCACACTCGAGCGGCAGCAAAATACAAGTTGCTCATTTAAGTGAAAAACATCTTCAATTATTTCAGTTCTAAAAAGTTTTACAGCAAATTAACTGGAATCACGATTATAATAAAAATCACCCCCCAGTAAAAACGAAAACTTCAAAACTGAACGTTTTTAAATGGTCTCTTTTCAAACATTCACATTTACAGAAAAGGGAAGAAAATTTAAAGGGAAAGAAGAAAGAAAAAAATTAGAAATGAAACTAAAACAAAAAAAACTAAAACTAAAAAAAAAAAAAAAAATTATGCCATGCACCACTTAAAACCGTGAGCAACACTTTGCGTTAAAACCGGCGCGTAAACTACTGGCAAGACCATTAAGGACCAAACAAACATTCAGTTCTTTAAGCGTAAATACTGAAAATAAAATAAATAAAAAAAAATGGCAACGAGGGAAAAAAATAAAAAATTCTCGAAACAAATTGTTCGCGGAGCTTTATGTTTCAACACGGGAGTTTCCATTTTCATTTGTACTTCTAATAATCTCTCAGCCGAACTGTAAAAAAACTAATAAAAACGAACAAACAAATTTGAATACTAATTAAACAGCGTGAAAAAAGGCTCATCCAATTACAAAATTTTAAGCGGCGCGTGCTCTCTGCTAATGGTTCCTCCAGCGAGTGAAAAAATTAAGCGTGCACTGTTGTAAACTTTCTTTTCCTATATTAACGCTTTGTTTGTTTTTTGTTTTTGTTTTTTTTTATCCTCGTTCCCCCCCCCCCCTCTACTCTGAAAGAGACTGATGGAGCAGTTAGAGATGTTCTGCAAGAAATTGGATAATGTTCACCTGACGTGCAATATCACATTCTTCAGAGATTTCCGTGTGCCGAGGCATGCATGGTAGCTTAAAAAGGGGAAAAGAGCTCGGGGAAAAAAGATAGAAGGTTACCCCTCTTTATTTTTCGCGGGGTGATTAATTTTTGGAGAGATCCACCAACCACCACCACCATTTGCGTGTTGTTGGGATGCTCTCGCTTGCTTAAAAGCTGTTGTGTGGAAACAGGAAATTTATTTTTGCGAGGCTAAAATATATATAGGTTAGAGGTTCTAAAATGGAGTTACCTCGGCCCCCCAAAAAAAGGGGTACTGAAGCTCGCAAGAAAGTACGAAAAATGCTATGTGTTGCTCTCGTGTTTTAACTTTGCATCAAAGGCTATCAAACTGTTTTCTGAGAGTTTGTTTCGACGGGAAGAATATCGTTAAGTGCGGAAATTCTCCTCTTACATTTCTTTTTATGCTGTACGCAGGCATTCTTCACATAATTATCAGTTATTAAATATTTAAAATAAGAGAATGATATGTAGTTATACTGATGATGGTAAAAAAAAGATCTTTAAACGAAATATGGCAACAACAAAAAAATAAAAGCCTGTTGCCAGATTTTTGTGAGGCTAAAATATATATAGGTTAGAGGTTCTAAAATGGAGTTACCTCGGCCCCCCAAAAAAGGGGTACTGAAGCTCGCAAGAAGGTACGAAAAATGCTATGTGTTGCTCTCGTGTTTTAACTTTGCATCAAAGGCTATCAAACTGTTTTCTGAGAGTTTGTTTCGACGGGAAGAATATCGTTTAGTGCGGAAATTCTCCTCTTGCATTTCTTTTTATGCTGTATGCATGCATTCTTCACATAATTATCAGTTATTAAATATTTAAAAAAAGAGAATGATATGTAGTTATACTGATGATGGTAAAAAAAGATCTATAAACGAAATATGGCAACAACAAAAAAATAAATAAAAGCCTGTTGCCAGATTTTTGCGAGGCTAAAATATATATAGGTTAGAGGTTCTAAAATGGAGTTACTTCGGCCCCCCAAAAAAGGGGTACTGAAGCTCGCAAGAAGGTACGAAAAATGCTATGTGTTGCTCTCGTGTTTTAACTTTGCATCAAAGGCTATCAAACTATTTCTGAGAATTTGTTTCGACGGGAAGAATATCGTTAAGTGCGGAAATTCTCCTCTTATATTTCTTTTTATGCTGAACGCAGGCATTCTTCACATAATTATCAGTTATTAAATATTTAAAAAAAAGAGAATGATATGTAGTTATATTGATGAGGAAAAAAGGGAACTATAAACGAAATATGGCAAAAAAAAAATTAAAAGCCTCTTGCTAGACCGAATAACAAGAAAAAATATACACTTGAAAAATGTACAGCAACAGATAATTTACCTCGGGATTTTTACACAAGAATGTCGATGTTGAGTTCATTATCATGATGAAGATTATAATATCCCTTGAAGGTTTAAAGATCCGGTTCCAAAGTCAGACTGGTTATTAAAAAAAAATGTTAGAGAGAATGTAAGGGAATGCACGTACGTTATAATTTAACCGTGGTTAAATATTAGGGGGGGGGAATGCTGTAATTGTTCAGTACAGCACAGAGATTTGTACAAGAGTTCAAATTCTCTTGTTTTCAGAGACCGTAAATTATTCGTCACCATCGAAATTTCAGCTTGATATAAATGATTTTAGTTCTAAACACTTTAACGTTGTTGCCAACCAAAAATTAAGCAACTTTCATCAACGCCGTTAAAAACAGTGGGGGGAAGAGACCCCCCGGACTTCCTTAGAACAATAAACCTTGATAATTGTAAATATATGCAATCCAATTTTCAGTGAGCTACAAAAATTAATCACAATATGATTTATGGGTACTCCTGAACTCAGGTAAAAAAAATTTTTTATGCAATATGGGGATTTTATGGCTAAAAATTATTTTTAGATTAAATCTTACAAAATTTATTGGAACATATCCCACATTATACCTTTTATTTTCTGCAAGGAAAATGATCATTTTCATAAAGAAAGCTACAAGAAAAGCTGATGTTCATTATTTGACCATGGAGAACGAGTATAGTATTGCAATCACTTTAATATTATTATTTTTGCGGAACTGTTAATGTAGTAATAATCACTAAATGAATGATAGCTAGTTGCAATTACACACTTGCGATCAATTTGACATAAAAAATATTTTTACACAGTAATAACACATTTTATGTGAAACGTTTACAGGTTTTTTTTTCGCTTTTTTTAATCCCAGAAATTTCTTGCACAATTTTCACATGTAACTATATTCGCTGTTACGTTTACTTGACAAAAAAATATTTGTACTCAGTAAAATACATTTTCTGTGAATGTGTTTTGATTACAGTATTTTTTATTGCAAGAGAAATTTCTTGCACAATTTTCACATGCAACTAAATTCGTCCTAACGTTTACTTGACAAAAAATATTTTTAAACATTAAAAACACATTTTCTGTGAAACTTTAACACAGTTTTTTTTATTGCAAGAGAAATTTCTTGCACAATTTTCACATTCAACTATATTTGCTCTAACGTTTACTTGACAAAAAATATTTTTGCACATTAAACACACATTTTCTGTGAACCTTTTACAGTTTTTTTATTGCAAGAGAAATTTCTTGCACAATTTTCACATGTAACTATATTCGCTCTTACGTACAAAAAATATTTTTACACATTAAAAACACATTTTCTGTAAAGCTTTTACACAGTTTTTTTATCGCAAGAGAAATTTCTTGCACAATTTTCACATGCAACTATATTTGCTCTAACGTTTACTTGAGAAAAAATATTTTTAAACATTAAAAACACATTTTCTGTAAAGCTTTTACACAGTTTTTTTATCGCAAGAGAAATTTCTTGCACAATTTTCACATGCAACTATATTTGCTCTAACGTTTACATGACAAAAAATATTTTTACACATTAAAAACACATTTTCTGTGAAGCTTTAACACAGTTTTTTTTTAATCGTAAGAGGAATTTCTTGCACAATTTTAACATGCAGCTATATTCGCTCTTACGTTTACTCGATAAGAAATATTTGTAAACATTAAAAACACATTTTCTGTGAAGCTTTAACACAGTTTTTTTTAATCGCAAGAGGAATTTCTTGAACAATTTTCACATGTAACTATATTCGCTCTTACGTACAAAAAATATTTTTACACATTAAAAACACATTTTCTGTAAATCTTTTACACAGTTTTTTTATTGCAAAACACGTTTACTTGACAAAAAATATTTTTACACATTAGAAACACATTTTCTGTGAAGCTTTTACACAGTTTTTTTATTGCAAGAGAAATTTCTTGCACAATTCTCATATGTAACTAAATTTGCTCTTACGCACAAAGAATATTTTTACACATTAAAAATACATTTTCTGTAAAGCTTTTACACAGTTTTTTTATCGCAAGAGAAATTTCTTGCACAATTTTCACATGCAACTATATTTGCTCTAACGTTTACTTGAGAAAAAATATTTTTAAACATTGAAAACACATTTTCTGTGAAGCTTTAACACAGTTTTTTTTTAATCGTAAGAGGAATTTCTTGCACAATTTTAACATGCAGCTATATTCGCTCTTACATTTACTCGATAAAAAATATTTGTAAACATTAAAAACACATTTTCTGTGAAGCTTTAACACAGTTTTTTTTTTTAATCGCAAGAGGAATTTCTTGAACAATTTTCACATGTAACTATATTCGCTCTTACGTACAAAAAATATTTTTACACATTAAAAACACATTTTCTGTAAAGCTTTTACACAGTTTTTTTTATTGCAAAACACGTTTACTTGACAAAAAATATTTTTACACATTAGAAACACATTTTCTGCGAAGCTTTTACACAGTTTTTTTATTGCAAGAGAAATTTCTTGCACAGTTCTCATATGTAACTATATTCGCTCTTACGTACAAAAAATATTTTTACACATTAAAAACACGTTTTCTGTTAAACTTTTACACAGTTTTTTTAATTATCGCAAGAGAAATTTCTTGCACAATTTTCACATGCAATTTTATTTGCTCTTACGTTTAATTCTAAGCGATAGCCAATATCAGCTGCTTAAGGCCCGTATGCCGATCAAACACTTACGAGAGCAAAGCTCTCGCAAAGCCCCTCCCTTCCGCAGAGGGGTCGCAAACGCGATGCAGATCAAACAGCGAGACCTTTTTCTCTCGTAAATACGAACGTCACGTGATCAAAACTTGCGGCTAGTAGGGAGCTCTCGTAAGACTCGTCTTTTCTCTCGCAAAGCCGGAATAGTCATTCGCTTTGCGAAGGAGAAGGATGTTATCCCTTTCTTTAAGCAGGGAATGGATATTACAAGATACGGATAATCCACTTGAGATGGAAGATGAAGTTTTTATTACAAAAATTTAGACTGTGCAAACATGAATTTATGTGTTTATTACATTTTTTCTACAACATCTTCAGCATTTATGAGCTCTAAAAGCTTTTTATTTCTGACTAACAACTATTTTTGTCTTCCATTATTTTAATTAATGTTTCTAAATTTTGATTAATTTTTAGCAGAATTCCTTGCCGGGATGTTGTTTCGATTTCTTGCACCATAGTTTTTTGGGTTTGAAGAGCCTCAGCTTCAAATTTGCTGCTTCTCTTTTTCTTTTTAATGCTAGATGCTTCCTGCCACGTACTGTTGAACTGTCTAGAAAATAATAAAAAATACATAGTAAATGAGATAGCACATGGAACAGAGCTATTATGTCATACATAAAAATCAACATATGTTATTTCATAGAAGTTATTGTCACAGATTATATAGTAAAACTGCAAATAATTATGAAGAATAGTTCTATGCAGGCATTTACATAAAACTATGTATGTTACGTAAAACATACAATTGTTTAATTTCTATAAAATATGGTACTAAAAAAATTTTAATTATCTCCAACAATTTCAGTCTGAAATTTATATTTTAAAACTTGTTACAAAAATTTGATTTAAATTTATCAAAATCCAAATACTTGATGATTGAGCAATATGTCAAGACTTTGTTTCTGCTGTTTTAGTGGTAGTTACAATCTTAGGTATTGTAATTCACTTTGAATAACAACAACTTTCTGGGGGAGGGGGGGAATTAATTAGTATAAATAGCAAATAATTTTACTTTAAATTTATTTAAAATATTCAAATTTTCCAAAAGCATTATGAAACAAACATTCATTTTGTTAGTTACAATAGCTATTTTTTTCTCTGGGATTTTTCTTAGCTTTATGATTATTAAATACATAGTTGCATTTAACAATCACAAAGCTAAACATAATTCTGATATATGACTGAGCATTGGCAGTAATCTTTTGAAGCACAATTATTAAATTTATATTTGCTATTTAAGTGTACAATGTCATGGTCTCAATCCCCACCCTCAAATATTAATAATGCGGTGATCTTTACCTGGTAACAAAGCCTCCTGCAACAAAATATTTTGATCTTTGTTTAATGATTAACTAACAGCATTTTTAAAAATTTATAATAAGATTTATAAACAAAAATAGAAATATGATATTCTTGTACACAAATGCCAGAAAAGTCTAACAGAACATTTTTAGTACTTAATTGTCCCTTAAATAAGCATTACGACATTTTAAAATTTTGCTTTAATTAAATTTATTTATGATAAATATCTTGCAATGTAAAAATATGATATATTATAAATAGCATTGAAAATGATTAAAAGAAATTCTAATAAACAGGTAATTAAATACAAAATTAATAGTTTACTTACCATCCATTTTTTTCTGTTTTAAAACAGCCTACAAGTAAAAAAATAATAATAAAATATTAGGATATTGCTAAAGTCAAATTACATTTTTTTCTTTTCAAATACAACTGAAATTACTTACCAATGCAGATGAATAGAATGACTCATCAGTGATGCCTTCACTGCACTTTTTTCTCGATCTCCTCTACTGAAAAATTTGATGTCCTTTGAGACAATTTTATCTACAAAATGTAAAATAAACAGCCACGTTGATCGAAGTCAAAGCGCGGGTTTTTTCCTATACTGTATACTTTTTCTTGAACCCCAACGCAAGGAAGCAATTAAAATGCCGTGTTTGAGGCAGTTCAGTCGGACGGTTTCGCTAAATTGACCGTCGAATCCCCCCCGCAGGTTAGGGTTCACGAGGGACCCCAGCTCCCGCAAAAGGGAGGAGAAAAAGGGCGTGGCTTGACCATATAAGGTTTCCTTACACATCTTGACGTCATCATTTGCGGAAGCGCAAATTGTTTGATCAGCATAGCTAAAAAGAGTGCTCACCCCCTACTCTCGCAACAACCCCCCGTTTGCGAAACGAGAGACACAAAGCTCCAGCGTTTGTTCTGCATACGGGCCTAAGTCAGGCCAGAACTGCTTTCCTGCCACCCTCGGCATCGGGCGTATACATCCTAATCCCCGAAACACCTCAACTCTTCTTATTTCCTCCCTTATCTAGCACCGCCAGCAATCGATCACTTCCGAGAACATTACGCGAACTATCGTGCCCACAATAAAAAGCAAACTTCCACGGCCGTCTTATTTAGTGGAGGGCAAGTCCTTTTTTCTCCGGAACGATCGAATTTTTTCCGGCAAACAGCCGCTGAAGTGAACCCCTGGAAAAGATTAGTCCACGCCACTAATCCCATTAGCCGTCTCGTTTACTTAACACCGGGGGCTACACATAGGCTGGCTCACTCCGGCAGACGTGGCGTACAAATTAACCGCGGGGCGCCGTCCACAAAGTTCGCACTCCAGAGAATTGGACGGGGCGCGATGCGCAGGTACTGAGGAGATGGCCCCCGGCTCTGCGGGAGAGATTCTCCGCTCGCGTAATCAAACACTTTCATCGAATAATCATCAGGCTCTGCCTCAAGTTATTTGATCTAGAAATGTTCTTTAAGTTATCATTAGGCCTCTATCACTCGTGGACCGGCGGAAGAGCTGCTCTCATTTTGCGACCAAAGATATTTCGCTGCGTATAAACAGGTTGGGGTATCGATTTGATTAGACTTGTCAAATTAGTGAGTAAAAATATTTCACTGTGTATAAACAGATCGAGGTATCGATTTGATTAGACTTGTCAAATTAGTGAGTGAAAATATTTCACTGTGCATAAACAGGTTGATGTATTGATTTGGCAAGACTCGTCAAATTAGTGAGTAAAAATATTTCACTGTGTATAAACAGGTTCAAGTATTGGTTTTGATTAGACTCGTCAAGTTAGCGAGTAAAAATATTTCACCGTGTATAAATTGGTTGAGGTATTGATTTGATTAGCCTCGTCGAATTAGCGAGTAAGAATATTTCACTGCGTAAAAAACAGGTCGAGGTATCGATTTGATTAGACTCGTCAAATTAGTGAATAAAAATATTTCACTGTGCATAAACAGGTTGATGTATTGATTTGGCAAGACTTGTCAAATTAGTGAGTAAAAATATTTCACTGTGTATAAACAGGTTCAAGTATTGGTTTTGATTAGACTCGTCAAGTTAGCGAGTAAAAATATTTCACCGTGTATAAACTAGGGACGAGTAGGAATGTGTTGCAAAAAGAATTTTTAATTTCTGCGATTACTTTCCTAGTTATAGGCATTTGTATTTAATTTAGATATTATGTGGTTACTAATAGCAGTAACTTTAAATGTATTTTTCTCAAAATAAAA
>OU015498.1:12374569-12377069 GCA_907164885.2 Dolomedes plantarius | reverse complement strand
AGTCATTCGCTAGTCCTAGTCTCGACTGTTTGTGAACTTGCAGTGAAAAACTATACACGTAAAGAGAGAGATAGAGAGAGAAACTAAGGGGGCACCCCTGTGGACAACCACAGTGGCCCTACTTTGGCGGGTCCCTCCCTTTTGGATTCCTTCTTATCTTCGTACACAGAAAATAAATAATGAAATATTAGTTTAGAATTTAAACATAAAGATGACATAAATGCATTCCCATAAAAAAATAACAGATTAAGATACGGATTTGAGAAAAATATTTTTTATTATTATTATAATATATATATAATATATGAAAATACTAGCTGAATACCCGTGCTCCGCTACGGGGTACATTCAAATTAAATGCAACGGTAAATGTATGAAATGAATGCCAAAAAACAATATAAAAATATCATAATGAATATTTTTATAGACAAAATAATGTAGAAAAAAATATTGAAATTAAATCTAATAGATTATATTAAAGAATATAGTACAGTTAATATAGTACAGTTTGAGGATCATTTCTTTTACTGTATTTTAATATTTTTTTGGATAATGTCCAATCGTCTGTCACACTAGAAAGAAAAAATTGATTTTTGTAAATTTATTTCGTTGTTATGCACGTGACGCAAAATTAATTTAAAGTATCACAAAAAGAAAATAAACCACGTGAACAACATTTAATAAATTAAATTCTAAAAATGAATCTTTAAAAAATCCACCAAAAATCAGAAAATGGAGGTAAAGATTCGAAAAAGATTTCATTTTAAAGGAATTTTTAGGATCATTCAAGTGATATAAATTTTATAACCCTCAGATTATTATTTTAAATGCAAACTTTAAAGAATATTACAAAAACAGCTTAAAAATTTAATTTTAAAAAATCTAAGAGGAATTTTTCAAAAACCCTTTCGTCGTGCACCCCTGCACTATAAAAAGAATCGAGATGCTAAATTTCAACCCTATATGTCCAGCGGTTTGGTCTGTGCGTTATCTGTCAGTCAGTCAGTCAGTTACGGAACTGTTTTATATATATACTAGCTGAAAACCCGCGCTTCGCTACGGAGTACATTGAAATTAAATACAACGGTCAATGTATGCAATTAATTAAAAAATATATATATATATATATATATTTATAATAAATACGACGATCAATGTATACAATTGATGTAAAAAAAAACATATTTATAAAAAAATCGTAAGGGATATTTTTATAGACAAAATAAAGTCCAATCGTCTGCCGCATTAGCAAGAAAAAAATATTTTTTTGTCTTTTTTTTTTGCACGTGACGATAAATTTATTTAAAGTACCAGAAAAAGAAATCACGTGATCCGCATTTAATAAATTAAATTCTAAAAATTAATCTTTAAAAATTCACCAAAAATCAGGAAATGGAGGTAAAAATTCGAAAAAAATTTCATTTTGAAGGAAATTTTATGATCTTTCTCGTGATATAAATTTTATAACCCTCAATGTATTATTTTAAATGCAAACGTAAAAAAAGTTTAAAAAACAGCTTAAAAATTTAATTTTAAAAAATCTAAGAAGAATTTTTGAAAAATCTTTCTTAGTGCACCCCTACACTATTAGAAGAATCGCCATGCAAAATTTCAGCCCTTTAGGTCCAGCGGTTTGGTCTGTGCGTTGTATGTCAGTCAGTCAGTGAATGAATGAATGAATGAATGAATGAATGAGTCAGTTACGGAACTGTTTTATATATATAGGTAGATTAACAAGTTTTCTCTAAACTGTCTAAAGTGTTATAATTCTTGCATAAGGTTAAAGTGAAATCTTGCATTATAATGTTGATCTTACTTCTTGGAAAATAAGGAGAATTTGTACAGAACACAGTAGCAAAAAATTCATGATGTCATATAGATTTTTGAAATTCTAACTGACTCTTTAGTGCTGTCCTGAACCGGAATAAGTCTGTAACAGATGGTCTAACAACATGTCTAGGACATGCGATACTATCTGTTTAATTTCTTAGTCAAGGAAATGGGAAAAAGAAATATTTAATGTATGATATATATATTACAATATTTACAAGTTTTTCTCGAAACCGTCTAAAGTGTTAGAATGCTAGAGTGCTTACACAAGATTAACGTATGGATAAACATTCTCAAAAATTTAAATTATTCAATTCATTGCTGTGGGAGAATTCAACGTGAGAGTTTTAATAGCGTGAGATATGATAGATTAAGATGAAACAACTAGATGACTAAGATGACCAAGAGGACTTAGATAAAATTATTAAAGACTAAGATTATACTTAGACATATCTATATATATAAAACAGTTCCGTAGCTGACTCACTGACTGACATACAACGCACAGACCAAACCGCTGGACCTAAAGGGCTGAAATTTTGCATGGCGATTCTTCTAATAGTGCAGGGGTGCACTAAGAGGGATTTTTGAAAAATTCTTCTTAGATTTTTTTAAATTAAATTTTTAATCTGTTTTAGTAACTTTTTTAAAGTTTGCATTTAAAATAATA
>OU015498.1:12354569-12367069 GCA_907164885.2 Dolomedes plantarius | reverse complement strand
CACGAAGCTTAATCAGTCTAATCATTTAGAGGACATTTAATTCGTTATACAGAAATACAAAATTTAGTATGAACTCGACCTTTATTATTTTGATCTTCTCCTAAAAATCGCCGAAACACTCGCCAAACTGTATAGAGTAAAAAGCTCACTTCTACCCAGACTTGGGTGTATATAATTTGAAGTGGCACTCTAAATGAATTTCATACAAACACAGTTTATACATGAAACAATGTTTATTGAATTCGTTGCACATATAGAAGTTGCTTTTACAGCAATAAGCATACGTACTACTTGTACGGAATATATATATTAACATTCAATAGAAATACACATTGTTAATACTCACAAACCAGCAGAGAGTCAAACCAGCAGTACTGCCACGTAAACTTTGGGCCTGCTAAGCACTAGCACAGGATAACACCTGGAGCTACTTACCCCGTAGCTCCCTCTCGCTTAGCTATCAACCTTAACAACCTTCTTCAACCCTAACAACCTTTTTCATTAATGACGCTGCATGGTATTTATACTAAGCGCGTATGCCGAAATTAGCATACCTCAAGCAGCTTCTTTAATTCATTCACTCAAAAGTTCGATTCTTGTGAATCGAATCTTGTGTATACCTTACAACTGGTCCTAGAAAAAGCGCACTTAAATTCATCTAATTTCCGTTTTAAATTTTGAACATGTTGGAAGACGTTGTAACCTTTACGCTAGAAAAGCAGACTAGAGCTAAGCTACCACCTTTTACTAGATTGTATTGATATTGAATAGAACTTCTTAGCGGCAAATTTACAATGTTTTTCGTCACGTTCTTTCTTCAAAACCTTTAACAGGGAAACAGCATTAAAACTTACTTTAATTCTTATTCTCATACGAGGCATATATGTCAAAGGGATTTTTATTATATAATGACTCTAAAGAAAAATAAATACATTCGATTTTTTTTCAAAGTTCTTCTTCAGTGTATTAGATTTTAAAAAATTCTTGGAATCTAATACACTGAATTTTAACTGAACTTTCTGGATTCAACGATCTCTTTAAATTTCTTCTCGAGTTATTTTTATTAGCTTTCCACAATTATTAGAATAATCTGCATACCCACAGGATCTGAACGCCAAGGCCTTTTAATTTACCTATTAATGTATCAAGGAAAACAAATGGAATGTTTAATAAGGCCCCATTGAGTCTGGCTTCCCCTTAAGTCTTAACTTCCCCTAAAGTGTGAATCTTAGAGGGGTTTTTTTTCTTCGGAGGCACTTGCCGTGAAACATTCGCCTTTTGATATTCACCGCGAAGTCTTGCTGGGTACTTTATTATGGGGGCACCGTGTCTTACAGTAGGTTAATGCTTAGAAAATCTTTCGCATATTTTCGATTCAATGATCTCTCGAGGTCTGTTCCTATGTCAGTTTGAACAAAGTTTTCTGTACAAAGAGGATCTGAACCATATAGCGTAATTTTCTAATTACTCTGTTCCGGAAAAATTGTTGGACTATTTCATAACAACTCGCTAATGTAAGCTTTTCTTTTCTCTTCTTGTACAGAAACCTTTAACGACAAAACTTGAGACTTGCAGTACATACTTTAGATTCAAAGTTCCTTCAAAGTTTTTCTTCGTGTTTACTTCGGTTTTCATGCTAATGAGCAACATATCCAGAAGATCTCAATGTTCTTAGGAGCTCCAGTGTCCTGATTTTTGCATCCGTGGATGTCTCGAGGAAGTAATGATGACGACCCGCCGAAATTGGTTTGACCTGGACTTCCTCCATGTCTTGTCAATTTGATTTTCTGATCAAAGAGGATCTGAACCATATAATGTAAATTTTCTTATTACCCTGTACGGGGAAATTGTCGGACTGTTTCATAACGACTCTCTGATGTAAGCTTTTCGTTATCTCTATTCACAGTACTTTAGATTCGAGGAATCGAATTTTGGCTTCGAAGTTTGCTATCGAAGCCGAGCTATCGAAGTTTGGTTTCGCGTTTATTTTAGTTTTCTCCCTCGTGAGCTACAGAAGATCTCAGTGTCCTTACGGTCTCCAATGTCCTGATTTCTGTATACGGGAAGGTCGGTCAGGTTTCATAACGACTCGCTGATGTAAGCTTTTCTTTATCTCTATTCACAGTACTTCAGATTCGAGGAATCGAATTTTGGCTTCGAAGTTTGCTATCGAAGCCGAGCTATCGAAGTTTGGTTTCGCGTTTATTTTAGTTTTCTCCCTCGTGAGCTACAGAAGATCTCAGTGTCCTTACGGTCTCCAATGTCCTGATTTCTGTATACGGGAAGGTCGGTCAGGTTTCATAACGACTCGCTGATGTAAGCTTTTCTTTATCTCTATTCACAGTACTTCAGATTCGAGGAATCGAATTTTGGCTTCGAAGTTTGCTATCGAAGCCGAGCTATCGAAGTTTGGTTTCGCGTTTATTTTAGTTTTCTCCCTCGTGAGCTACAGAAGATCTCAGTGTCCTTACGGTCTCCAATGTCCTGATTTCTGTATACGGGAAGGTCGGTCAGGTTTCATAACGACTCGCTGATGTAAGCTTTTCTTTATCTCTATTCACAGTACTTCAGATTCGAGGAATCGAATTTTGGCTTCGAAGTTTGCTATCGAAGCCGAGCTATCGAAGTTTGGTTTCGCGTTTATTTTAGTTTTCTCCCTCGTGAGCTACAGAAGATCTCAGTGTCCTTACGGTCTCCAATGTCCTGATTTCTGTATACGGGAAGGTCGGTCAGGTTTCATAACGACTCGCTGATGTAAGCTTTTCTTTATCTCTATTCACAGTACTTCAGATTCGAGGAATCGAATTTTGGCTTCGAAGTTTGCTATCGAAGCCGAGCTATCGAAGTTTGGTTTCGCGTTTATTTTAGTTTTCTCCCTCGTGAGCTACAGAAGATCTCAGTGTCCTTACGGTCTCCAATGTCCTGATTTCTGTATACGGGAAGGTCGGTCAGGTTTCATAACGACTCGCTGATGTAAGCTTTTCTTTATCTCTATTCACAGTACTTCAGATTCGAGGAATCGAATTTTGGCTTCGAAGTTTGCTATCGAAGCCGAGCTATCGAAGTTTGGTTTCGCGTTTATTTTAGTTTTCTCCCTCGTGAGCTACAGAAGATCTCAGTGTCCTTACGGTCTCCAATGTCCTGATTTCTGTATACGGGAAGGTCGGTCAGGTTTCATAACGACTCGCTGATGTAAGCTTTTCTTTATCTCTATTCACAGTACTTCAGATTCGAGGAATCGAATTTTGGCTTCGAAGTTTGCTATCGAAGCCGAGCTATCGAAGTTTGGTTTCGCGTTTATTTTAGTTTTCTCCCTCGTGAGCTACAGAAGATCTCAGTGTCCTTACGGTCTCCAATGTCCTGATTTCTGTATACGGGAAGGTCGGTCAGGTTTCATAACGACTCGCTGATGTAAGCTTTTCTTTATCTCTATTCACAGTACTTCAGATTCGAGGAATCGAATTTTGGCTTCGAAGTTTGCTATCGAAGCCGAGCTATCGAAGTTTGGTTTCGCGTTTATTTTAGTTTTCTCCCTCGTGAGCTACAGAAGATCTCAGTGTCCTTACGGTCTCCAATGTCCTGATTTCTGTATACGGGAAGGTCGGTCAGGTTTCATAACGACTCGCTGATGTAAGCTTTTCTTTATCTCTATTCACAGTACTTCAGATTCGAGGAATCGAATTTTGGCTTCGAAGTTTGCTATCGAAGCCGAGCTATGGAAGTTTGGTTTCACGTTTATTTTAGTTTTCTCTCTCGTGAGCTACAGAAGATCTCAGTGTCCTAACGGTCCTTACAGTCTCCAATGTTCTGATATCTGTATACGGGAAGGTCGGTCAGGTTTCATAACGACTCGCTGATGTAAGCTTTTCTTTATCTCTATTCACAGTACTTTAGATTCGAGGAATCGAATTTTGGCTTCGAAGTTTGCTATCGAAGCCGAGCTATCGAAGTTTGGTTTCACGTTTATTTTAGTTTTCTCTCTCGTGAGCTACAGAAGATCTCAGTGTCCTAACGGTCCTTACGGTCTCCAATGTTCTGATATCTGTATACGGGAAGGTCGGTCAGGTTTCATAACGACTCGCTGATGTAAGCTTTTCTTTATCTCTATTCACAGTACTTTAGATTCGAGGAATCGAATTTTGGCTTCGAAGTTTGCTATCGAAGCCGAGCTATCGAAGTTTGGTTTCACGTTTATTTTAGTTTTCTCTCTCGTGAGCTACAGAAGATCTCAGTGTCCTAACGGTCCTTACGGTCTCCAATGTTCTGATATCTGTATACGGGAAGGTCGGTCAGGTTTCATAACGACTCGCTGATGTAAGCTTTTCTTTATCTCTATTCACAGTACTTTAGATTCGAGGAATCGAATTTTGGCTTCGAAGTTTGCTATCGAAGCCGAGCTATGGAAGTTTGGTTTCACGTTTATTTTAGTTTTCTCTCTCGTGAGCTACAGAAGATCTCAGTGTCCTAACGGTCCTTACAGTCTCCAATGTTCTGATATCTGTATACGGGAAGGTCGGTCAGGTTTCATAACGACTCGCTGATGTAAGCTTTTCTTTATCTCTATTCACAGTACTTTAGATTCGAGGAATCGAATTTTGGCTTCGAAGTTTGCTATCGAAGCCGAGCTATGGAAGTTTGGTTTCACGTTTATTTTAGTTTTCTCTCTCGTGAGCTACAGAAGATCTCAGTGTCCTAACGGTCCTTACGGTCTCCAATGTTCTGATATCTGTATACGGGAAGGTCGGTCAGGTTTCATAACGACTCGCTGATGTAAGCTTTTCTTTATCTCTATTCACAGTACTTCAGATTCGAGGAATCGAATTTTGGCTTCGAAGTTTGCTATCGAAGCCGAGCTATGGAAGTTTGGTTTCACGTTTATTTTAGTTTTCTCTCTCGTGAGCTACAGAAGATCTCAGTGTCCTAACGGTCCTTACAGTCTCCAATGTTCTGATATCTGTATACGGGAAGGTCGGTCAGGTTTCATAACGACTCGCTGATGTAAGCTTTTCTTTATCTCTATTCACAGTACTTTAGATTCGAGGAATCGAATTTTGGCTTCGAAGTTTGCTATCGAAGCCGAGCTATGGAAGTTTGGTTTCACGTTTATTTTAGTTTTCTCTCTCGTGAGCTACAGAAGATCTCAGTGTCCTAACGGTCCTTACGGTCTCCAATGTTCTGATATCTGTATACGGGAAGGTCGGTCAGGTTTCATAACGACTCGCTGATGTAAGCTTTTCTTTATCTCTATTCACAGTACTTCAGATTCGAGGAATCGAATTTTGGCTTCGAAGTTTGCTATCGAAGCCGAGCTATGGAAGTTTGGTTTCACGTTTATTTTAGTTTTCTCCCTCGTGAGCTACAGAAGATCTCAGTGTCCTTACGGTCTCCAACGTCCTGATTTCTGTATATGTTAAGGTCGGTCAGGTGTATAATGACGACCTGCTGATCTTGCGTGGAACGCTTTGCAAGAACTGCAGATATTGGTTCGTTTGTTTGAATTCATTCCATTCAGTGCAAATGCTCGGCATGATGGAGGACAGTTTCTGGCTTCGTTTCAGTTTTATTTCTTGTCCGAATCCGTCCGTCTTAATGAGATCTTTCGTGTGTGTTACGGCTTCCGGGAATCCAGGCGCCGCGATGCCTGGGAGAAGAAAGAAAGACAATGACATTGCGTGTGAACGCGACTGGGATGCGGAGCTCTTTTGTTTTCAAGGGCCGAAGCTTTCGTGTCTGCGGAGGCGAGCAGAGAAATATTTTGGCCATCTTACAATGCTTTTCATGCCTGTCTACTATAAAGAACGACCACTTCTGTATTCTATACGTAATAGCACTATGGGATACTAGATGCGGATTTTAGTGTGAATATAGAGTCTATGTTTCTGAGTATTGGAACTTCTCGGATACTACAGTTTTTGTAGAAGCTACTAGAGTTAGCAATTTCACAATAAGAATCTAGACACGTAATGGACACTTCATCAGTTCCACAAAAAAAAAAAAAAATTAAAAAGGAGTGGCTTTATGTTTCGAACTAGTCAACAGTTCATCATCAACATAGGCGTAGCGTGCTTCTAACTTTTTTGGGGGGAAGGGGGGGGCACGGATTGAATTCAGTTAGAGCCCGCCTCAGTGCATTGACTGCCGGACGGTCCTTAAAATATGAAACACAGTCGAACCCCGTTATAGCAAACCCGGTATACAACGAACTCACGGATATAACGAACGAAAATTTTAGTCCCGCCATTTTACTATTGTACGTAATTTAATTAGTATTGTGTCAATTTAATGTAATCGATTTTAGTCGATTTAATTTATTAAATTTCATTTTTAATAGATTTTTCTCATTTTTTAATACATCATTATTGAATACACATTGCAACTAATGAGTTATACATTTTGCGAATTCTAGCATTTTTCTTAACGGTTCGGATATAGCGAACCACCAGATAAAGCGAACAAAACCTTTGGTCCCTTGAAGTTCGTTATAACGGGGTTCGACTGTATTATGATTTTTTAAAAATTGAATAACAATAGAATTGATGTTTGAGTAGCGTTCAAAAGTTATACAATGAGAAAAATAAATACAGGTAGCACTCCTATAACACGGTAGATAGGATCCTAGAAAAAGGCCGTGTTGTGTGAAACCGTGTTATATGAGACCCAGAGACAGTTCAATAAAGGGGGGTTACGTTCTTAAAACTCATTAAAAACTAACTTTTTTTTTTAAAATTCCATATAAGCAACTTAATTTTTATTAAAAATATAAATGTATGTATAACATAAAACGAAAAGAAACAAAAAAAAATATTATTTTCATTTAATGCGACCTTAATTTAATAAATTTCTTCCTCGTCACTGCTCAGTACAATCAAACGGGAACGTTTTTTCGGTTGAAAGATATCACCCTCACTTTCAGAACCTTTTTCTCCATTTAGATTTTTTGAACCTTCTATCCTCTTTAAAAAATCTGTAATTTTGGTTTATTTGCTTGTTCTTACAAGGCCATTGTAGATTCACGGTACGGAGACAGACAATTTTGCAGCCCCCCTTTTGAATTTTCGGCTTCTTTCAGCGGAAGGGTCTGCATTCGGAAAAAATTATTCAAGATTATCAACTAAGCTTAGGCCTTCTTGTAATTTTATAGAGTTATAAATGAATAGATTATAATTTGTTTATACATTTTCATGTAAAGCCACTACAGTTCCTTTTTCCTTCCCGTCATTATTTAAGGTAATTTAGTTATTAAATGTATTGAACAAAAATCATGTTATCTAGTGCTATAGAAGTACAGTGTTGTACAAAGGCTTTCGCAATTTTTTTTTCATCGTGTTAGAGCGAAACCGTGTTACAGGTTGCAGTGTTATACGAGGGTTCCCGCAATTTATCTTACCGAGTTAGAGCGAAACCGTGTTGTAAGATGCCGTGCTGTAGGAGGGCTACCTGTATAGTATAATAAAAATGAGAAAAAAATATAGCATCGAATTTTTGTTATGGATCATATCATTGTTAAAAACTGTGTTAAGGCTAAAGACATAATCGGAATCTTCAGTTTCTCAGTTTGAAAAAGCGGGGAAAAACCAACTTTCTTAAAATTTTCTATAATTTTCCGATTTTAACTGAACTTTTATTAACGTTTATAGAGTTTCTATGCTCACTTCTACCCAGACTTGGGTGTATATAATTTGAAGTGGCACTCTATTTGAATTATATACAAACACAGTTTATACATGAAACAATGTTTATTGAATTCGTTGCACATATAATTGGCTTTTACAGCAATAAGCATGCGTACTACTTGTACGGAATGTATAAACACAGCTTTCAAGAACAATATATTTTTATACTCACGAACAGTAAGTCAAACCAGCAGTACTGCCATGTAAACTTCTGGCCCGCTAAGCACTAGCGCAGGATAACACCTTTTCAACCTTAACAACCTCCCCCTTTTTTAATGACGCTGCGTGGTATTTATACTAAGAGCGTATGCCGAAATTAGCATATCTGAAGCAGCTTCTTTAATTCATTAATTCAAAAGTTCGATTCTTGTGAATCGAATCTTGTGTATACCTTACACGTTTTATTTCAAATTAAGTTTGAGGGGGCAAGAAATTAAAGCCACATACGGAAAAGCGATCGATCAAGGTTCCACTACATGTGTAATAATTCCTATATCCCCTCTCTTCGCGGTTCATAAGAGCATCTAAAATTTTCCACTGAAGAAGATAAAATTATCTGACGTTTAAAACAAGTCTTTCATATTTGTTACTGCTATTTTACAAGAGAATTAATCTCTCTTTTTACGCAATTAAAACGAGAACTTTGCGTTTCGTGACATCAAAACTTGCCTCAAATTTTATTGTTTGCTGTCCGTAAGAGTGCATATATGCGTGTGTGTAAGAGCCAATAGAACAAAAGTATCAATGCCCTGTTCTAACTTTCCCCCAGACGAATGGCGCAACCAGAATCGCTTCTTGGTGGGAAGGGGTTGTGCCGATTTTGAAGAGGGAATTTTTATTTCTGTAAGGATGAAAATCAAGGGGAAAAAAATTTAATGAATTTTGACCTTCCGGGAAATGTGCTTTAACCTTCTCTTGGGTTGCTAGATGCGTATTTAGCTTTTAATAGATTTGTATGAGTAATCTATATATATATAAAACAGTTCCGTAACTGACTGACTCACTGACTGACATACAACGCACAGACAAAACCGCTGGACCTAAAAGGCTGAAATTTTGCATGGCGATTCTTCTTATAGTGTAGGGGTGCATTAAGAAAGATTTTTGAAAAATTCTTCTTAGATTTTTTAAAATTAAATTTTTAAGCTGTTGTAGTAACTTTTTTTAAGTTTGCATTTAAAATAATAATTTGAGGGTTATAAAATTTATATCACGAGAAAGATCATAAAAATTCCTTTAAAATGAAATCTTTTTCGAATCTTTACCTCCATTTTCTGATTTTTGGTGAATTTTTAAAGATCACCTTTTAATAAATTAAATTCTAAAAGTTAATCACGTGATTTCTTTTTCTGGTACTTTAAATTAATTTATCGTCACGTGCATGGTAACGAAATAGACAAAAAAAAATTTTTTTTTTCTTGCTAATGCAGCAGACGATTGGACATTATCAAAAAAAAAAAATTAAAATACAGTAAAAGATATGTTCTTCAAATTGTACTATATTCTTTAGTATGTTCTATTAGATTTAATTTGAGTATTTTCTTCTACATTAATTTGTCTATAAAAATATCCCTTAGAATTTTTTTATAAATATATTTTTTCGTTTTTTTTTACATCAATTGCATACATTGATCGTTGCATTTATTCTAAATATATTTATACATACTTTTGGCATTAATTGCATACATTGACCGTTGTATTTAATTTGAATGTACTCCGTAGCCAAGTACGGGTTTTCGGCTAGTAAACAATAAAAAATAAATAGTCGTATAATTAATTACTTTCATGAAGTCCAAGAATAATCTTCAGTCTTTGTTGTTATTGATCAGCGTATAGGACTCAAATTTCAACTGATACATTTCTGTAGATGTGCCTAGAGTTGGTAAACTTAGTTAATACTGGAGAAACGCAACCTTTGGATATCAAAGTTGTAACCAGAGCTAGTTCATAAAATGTGACCTGCCAGTTCATGATACATTTAACTTAAGATTGACTGTTAGATCTAGTATTGTAGAAATAAGGTCATAAGATACAGCAAGAGATAAAAATTTCATAGGAGGCAGAGAAAATGAAACTATACGAGAACAAAAAATTATCCCAATTAAAATTCTTTCATGATATTTAGTAGAAAACTTCACTAATCAAGCATTGTGCATATTGCTAGTTGCTACAATAGGTGTGTCTTTCAAAATCAGACACCCCTAAAAATTTGGTGGAATAAAGAAAGATCATTCGAAATTTCGAAGATTGCTGGACTTGATGCGAGATTTTCTACGCTCATCGCGACAACGATTGGAAAACAAGACTTACAGCGCCATCTGATGGCTCTCAGTGTAGTTATTTAGTTTTGCGACTTCGGGATACGTTATTTATAAATCAACATTTCAATAGAATCGCATGAAAGTAAAGAGAAAATCCTTTGTAAATATAATTTAAATTGTAAATTTTTTATATGTTTTTTAATAAGAGAGAAAAACACTGTGGTTAACCTTTTTTTTTATGAGTGTATTCCGTTGATCATGATCGTGAATTTTAAAAATATATATAATGCGAAAAGAGAAATTTCACATTTCTCTTCAATGTATGTAAAAATGTACGATTTAATTCTTGTTTACTGCTTCGGGATGGAGAGACAGCCGCTACACATTTTTTGGATGACTTTTGAAGACTTTTAATGTTCAGTGAATTATTTTCACAAACATAAAAGGCTAAAGAAAGTTTTGGGATCTCGCTCAGCTTTTACCTCTACTTGTTTTGACGTTTACTGTAATATTAACTCAGAGTACGCTTTTTTGAAATTTCAAGCCTCTTAAACTTAAAGTGGGGAAATATTCCAATTCCAAAAAAATAGGAGGAGATTCACTTGATTTTCGTTCACTTGAAGTCCCTTCGACAAGTATTTAAATGTAGTATCCAATAATTTAAAATTTAAGACATAAATTTGAGCAATAAAATTTCTATTGCATTTATCAAAGACTTATTATTTAAAACATGAGTGTAGCATTATGTAACCAACAAGAATGCTTGATACATTCGATTGAAATTGGGGGGAAAAAACAACTTTTATTTAAATATTTACACATGCACGCTGATAAAGACTAAATTAGGGTTGTTCCTATATCAGTCAGAAGTCTTATGAGTAAGATAAAACTATTTAGTTTGATGTTTATATTATTCCTAAAATGATAAATGGGGCTGGATCTGGGTTAATTCAATATTTACAGAATTTGAAATTTCTATGAACACAGGACAGTTACGTTAATTTAATTCATCTAAACAGTACAAAAGACTTTATGAACTGTGTTCCAGTCTGATCGTCTTCGGACTTTTCCTTCTTCGATTATATTAACTTTTTTTTTTATTTTTAATCATAACTGTTCCCAATGTAATTCTATTAACAGCTGCTGTAGTGAACTGTAGCGCAAGATTTCTATAAATAGATCACTTCCTGTATAGCGCGCATGCGCATTGATTTTCACCATATCGGATTCCCGCGTTAAGTAAATTTTTGTCACTTCGAAAAGGTGCTTCTTACTGTAAAGAGCACATTCTATATTCATTAGATGTTATTCTTAATATTAATTCTGTTGACTTTCGTTTCTTCTGTCGTTTTGATTAAAAAACGTTTAACCACTGAACTACATGTTGACTACTTCCAAACTGTTAAAAAAAAAATAAACTTCTTTCAAACTTTCAGAAGAAAAAAGTTCAATTTTTTTTTTTTAAACAGTTTACATTTAAATGTAAACTTAACAAATATGTTCTCTCGTTAATCTTTCGTTATTTTGTACAATGTCTCTCTTTATCTATGTTTATAAAAAGAAATTTTCACTGTATACCCCTCCACTGATGTTTTGTACACTTTTATGAGAAAATTTTGCTGACAAAAGCTTTACTTTTAGAGGTTTTACACTTGCGGTTTATCCCTATCCAAAACTTTGTGTATGAAAACAGCTTCATAATTTCAGAAGCCAAAACACTGACCAGTCGTGGTTTATGAGATCCTTGAATCCACTAAAACAAAAATCAAAGGCCGCCGACTCCATTTTTTTTCTCTCTTTGTGCGGTATTTTATGCACACCTTTTTATCGCCTAAGAGGAGCGTTTAATAAAGATAGCTCTAAACAGAAGACGCTGTAAAAAAAGCATTATCCTTGACGGTTTCCATTCGTGAATTAAGCTATCATCATTTTTATTGTTTCTTTACTGCTTGAGGAAGAAGAAAAAAATTGCAGTTGGAAATTAAAAATATAAATATGGGACTCACAAGAGGTTTTAAGACCAGTAAATATTTCTTGTGGTAAAAAAAAAATGTCTAGTGTCGCAATATCATGTCCAGTAATCGGTAAAACTAAGTAAGCGAAAGAAGTTCATCGCAGAATCTTAAGTTATCGCACGCGTATTAGAATATACGTTTCGGTTACAAAAATATAGTACAGGGTGAGCTAAAAGCTCGTAAAAGCTTTAAAAATTCATAAAAATGGAGGAAATTATGATAAAGAAGTGCGGGTTGCAAGAAAGGGTTCACGATAAGTCGACTTTTTTAGCAACAAAATAAAAATTAGTGAAAAAAATCACCGGTAGAAGGCGCTGACGGCCCGAAACACAACGAACAGGAAAACAGTACGTTCCATTCATTTATTCTTGCTATAATAACAATTGGTCAGCATGACCCCCAGAACATTGTACGACACAACTAAGGCGACTCTTATGAGCTTGACCAACAACCCGCGATCGTGCAATGATAACATTCTGAAAGCGAATGAAAAGTCCTCGTGTATCACGGTCTTTTATTGCAAGATTGATTTGCATAACTCTGTTGAATCT
>OU015498.1:12339569-12349569 GCA_907164885.2 Dolomedes plantarius | reverse complement strand
AGCATACGTCGCTAGTATTCATTTTAGTTTTCTAACAAAATTGCCAGTTAGTGTTAGAACTTTTTGATAGTCGAATTCAAATATGATAAAAACAAGGAAAACTCTTAGTTTTTCTGAAAAACAGAACTTGTTAATTAGATGTGATGCTCTTCCAAAGTGTAGTCAAAGAGAAGCTGCCTCTTGTTGATTTTATAATCATGTGTTGTTACTTATAGGTCTAGAAATTGAGTTATAGTATTTGTTTAGAAATTCAGTATTTTTAAAATTATAAAAAATAATTTTAATAAATGATAAATAACGTAAATTAAGGAGTATTTAATGGTAAATTATGTATATATGTGCCTATGTGTTTATATATGTACAAGTATATATTTGTGTATGTGTGCCTGTCCAAAGGGAAGTTTCGGTTATAAGAATCAACCGCTTATAAGAATCAAAAACAGTAATAACAAACGTGATTCTTATAAGCGGAAATCACTGTATATCAACATCGGAATTCAATTCGTACCCCCCCCCCCCCCCAAAAAAAAAAAAAAAAAAAAAAAAAAAATAGTCAGAGGCACGCTACGCCTATGTTAGAAAACCCCATTTCAAACATTACTAGGGTGTTGTTCTTCTACATCGAGATCAGAACGTACTCAATTTACCAGTGAACTTACTCAAATCCTGTGAAGTAATGAATTATCATTTTGGGTGTCTTTTCTCGAGTGTCTAATCATCCCCTTCTGTGGTAAAAAAAAAAGAATTTTTTTTTTGGTGTGTGTGTAAGTAATGCGGCAGGTACTTGACTTCTGACGGTAGGTAGTTCTTGACCAGTGGTTCCGTTGGTCCGCGAGAGCCCCGGGAATGGTCCGGCACCACATATAAAAAAGTTGCCAAATAAATGGGGATTTTGAAAGCAACGTTCACTGAAGTAATGGGCCGAATATATCCGATGACTATCAGGTGTGGAATTAAAATTTCTTAAAGATTTAACATAATTATTTCTTAAAGATTAACATAATTATTAGAATATGATACGTTAGAATGCGAGTCCGTTAATCCTGTATCCCTTTTGCCTGAGGGATATTCTATTCCCCCACACACCCTCGGAAGCTCCCCACCCCCTCAAGTCGAAGGAGGGGGGGGGGGTCCGCACATAGTCCAATTTCTGCCTTAGTGGTCCGCAGACTGCTACGGGTTGGGAACCACTGTTCTTGACACTGTCCCTTGAAGATCCACTAAGTTTTACTGGCTACTTTATTATGGCAGAACCCAGCAGCGCACCCAGGATTTAATCTGAGGGGGGGGGTGATTTGAACGGATAAAAATATTCATAATGCAAATGCAATATTCATAAGGATATTTCTATTTCTTTTGGGGGGGGGGGCAGGGCCCCTTGGCCCACCCCTTGGGTGCGCCCCTGACGGAACCTTATAGATAAGCCAGCATTGCTCCCTATGAGGAGGACGACACGGAAACAGTGGCGTAGCGAGGGGGGGGGCAAGGGGGTCTATCATGCCCCGTGCGCCACTTGCAGAGAGGCGCCAATATAATGTCTATAAATTATATTACTATAGGTTTTTCGGGGAGGGTGCCAATATAAGGTCTATATACTATATTACTATATGTTCTTCGGGGGTGGGGCGCCAATATAAGGTCTATATATTATATTATGTTTTTCGGGGGTGGGGTTGCCAATATAAGGTCTATATATTATATTACTATGTTTTTCGGGGGGGGGGGGGTGCCAATATAAGGTCTATATATTATATTACTATGTTTTTCGGCGGGGGGTGCCAATATAAGGTCTATATATTATATTACTATGTTTTTCGGGGGGGGGGTGCCAATATAAGGTCTATATAATATATTAGTATATGTTCTTCGGGGGTGGTGCGCCAATATAAGGTCTATATATTATATTATGTTTTTCGGGGGGGGGGTTGCCAATATAAGGTCTATATATTATATTACTATGTTTTTCGGGGGGGGGGGGTGCCAATATAAGGTGTATATAATATATTAGTATATGTTCTTCGGGGGTGGTGCGCCAATATAAGGTCTATATATTATATTATGTTTTTCGGGGGGGGGTTGCCAATATAAGGTCTATATATTATATTACTATGTTTTTCGGGGGGGGGGGGGTGCCAATATAAGGTGTATATAATATATTAGTATATGTTCTTCGGGGGTGGTGCGCCAATATAAGGTCTATATATTATATTACTATATGATTTGGGGGGGCGCCAATATAAGGTCTATTATTATATTACTATATGTTTTGCGGGGGAGGGGCGCCACAAAGGTATCGTGCCTCGGGCGCCAGTTATGCTCGCTACGCCACTGCTGTTTAGATGAATTAAATTGTTTAGATGAAACGATCAAGCCTTATTTGAGATTTGAACCCAAGCCCACTGTCTGACAGCTCAGAACGTTTACCACTATACTATGTGTAGCAAAAAAAAAATGACCGTAGAGCTTTCAACCAACTGACCTTTCCTCACAATCCTATACAATCTATGCCATTTTTTTCTCTATTATGTTAAAAAAAATACTGCAAAATTTGAACTTTCAATCCTTCCTCTTCCTTTTTTTTGTTCTATTTATCAAAATCCTAAATCAATATTTCATTCAAAATTTTCTAGCAACTTATAACCGAGGAAAAAATTGAAAAATAAACCAAATGATAAAGAAAAAAAAAAGGACACTTGGCGTGATCCCAGTGCACCAGCAACGTCTTATCGTCGTTCCACCTATCGGAAATGAAAACAAAATAATGTTCAAGTTTTTTTTACCCCCGGTTTTTCACTTCAGCGTTTCCTGACGTCTCCAGCAGGAAGAACGCTTTAAAATCGACACGGTTACAGAAGCCGGTGATTGGAAGTCGGGACTTTTTGCTTGCACGTGGAAGAGGCGAAAGATGAACTGGAAAATGGTTTCGAATTGTGGAAAAGTTTTTGGTTTTGTTTTGTTTTTTTAACAGAAAATAACTGCGGGAATGAAAGTTTTCAAAAAATTTTTTGGAGCACATTTACGATTAAGGTGAAACGAGATGTGATCTGTCCGGAACTCGAATCTAGAATTCCGGACTAGAGTGAGTTCCGTGTTTGTGAGCTAGCTCTACTCCAGAATTTCAAACCTCAAATTGGTTGCCATAGATATTTTATTTTCTTTACACTTTTATATTTGTCGAGACATAGTCTTAGAGTAATTGAGTGATAATATAAAGCAACCTGGGAGACGAAATTTCTTTCAGTTGCCCGGTCTAATGTTTGAACCTTGAACAGGCCCTGATTTTCCGGTAGGCCTGGGCGTAGGGGCCCCCGAATGTTGGGGCTCTCCCCCTCACCCCCCCAAAAAAAACATTTAATTTTAAAAAGGAAAAAAGAAAAAGTTCCGAATTCAATTTTTTTTTTAATTTAACCTTTTTTAATAGCAATTTTTTTATATACCCTTTCAAATTTGATTGATTGCTTCATCATATGTATAGTTCATATGTATGTTACAGTGTATATAAGGGATTAAAAAGTTTTTCTGATTGCTTTGTATTGGTGTTTTAATGATGAAGTTAATATGTTGTATTGCTTTTTGTTATTTGATAATGTTCTAGTCTTCTACGCTTCAAATAGCCAATTCTTGGTAAAATGGTACTTTCACAATGATTTATGATAATTTTTTTTGTGTGTCAATTTTCAATATTTTACGCCCACATCAGTGTTAAGGGGCCCCCCCCCCATCCCGAGTTGTGCCTATAGTTAAGAATTTCCTAAATCGGGCCCTGACCTTGAATTCCGCAACTGTAACAGAGAAAGTTTACTAAAGATGATTGGAGGATTCTCGCTATTAGGCTCAAGGAAGTCTTTCAATGCAGAACCATAGTGATGGGGTTTAAGACTGCTGTGTACTAACCCTATTGGATTAGCTCACCTCAGTGTTAACCCATGGAGAAAATGTGTATTATTTACAGCTACATAGATGCTGTTAATAAAATAAAAATGGTATTTTCAGATAGCCCGAACTTTTACACTTTTCTCGTCTAATACCATGAAAATTTAAATTTTTATTTAACGTTTTTGGTCATATAAAGTTATTAAAATCGTATGATACCATTACACATTTCCCCTTAAATTTCATGAACATTTGATTTTCGTTTTACTTTTTTGGTTATGATTAAAAAACAAAATGTGTCGAGCAATCACCTTCTTTCCTGTTGAAAATCCTTAATAATTCCAATTTTATTTTACTTCTATTGTTATATTTTACTACCAAATATGTGCAGGAAAATTATACTTTTCCCCTTTGAATATCTCTGAAACGTAAATCGTGCTGTTACGCTGAATCTGCCTCAAATGTTACGGGATTCTTTTACACAATTCAGTCACAATTCCTTATCAATTACATTAAGATACGCATCACAAAGGTAGACAGAACCTAACGCAATTAAACCTCATCCCTCTAACATTCACCCGCTCTCTAAAACCACACGCCATTATCACATATTAAACAGCATACTTTCTCTGCGAACCATCTTTGATTAGAGGTAGATGAAAAAGTATGTGCAGTTCAATTACACTTTTTTTTCTCTCTTTCTATATCACTACAATTTCTGAAGTGTAAGTCGGCTGTTATGCTGAATCTGCCTCAAATTTTAAGGGATTCGTTTACACAGTTCAGTCACAATTCCGTATCAATTACAATAAGATACGCATCATATAGATAGACAGAACCTAATGCAATTAAACCTCGACCCTCTAACATTCATCCGATCTCTAAAAGCATACATCATTATCACACATCAAACAGCACACTTTCTCTGCGAACCATCTTTGATTAGAGGTAGATGAAAAAGTATGTGAAGTGCAATTACAATTTTTTCTCTTTCGATATCACTACAGTTTCTGAAGTGCAAGTCGGCTGCTATGCTGAATCTGCGTCAAACTTTAAGGGATTCGTTTACACAGTTCAATCAGATTTCCCTATCAATTACAATAAGATACGCATCACAAAGACAGACAGAACCTAATGCAATTAAACCTCGACCCTCTAACATTCATCCGCTCTCTAAAACCACACGTCATTATCACATATTAAACAGCATACTCGCTCTGTAGACCATCTTTGGTTAGATGAAAAAGTATGTGCAGTGCAATTGCACTTTTTCCCCTTTGAATATCACGACAATTTTTGAAGTGTATATCATGATATTACGCTGAATCTGCCGTATATACGGGATTCGTTTACACAGTTCAGTCACAATTCCGTATCAATTACAATAAGATACGCATCTCAAAGACAGACAGAATTTAACGCAATTAAACCTCAACCCTCTAACATTCATCCGCTCTCTAAAACCACACGTCATTATCACATATTAAACAGCAAACTGGCTCTGTAGATCATCTTTGATTAGATGAAAAAGTATGTGCAGTGCAATTGCACTTTTTCCCCTTTGAATATCAAGACAATTTTTGAAGTGTATATCATGATATTACGCTGAATCTGCCGCATATTTTACGGAATTCGTTTACACAGTTCAGTCACAATTCCGTATAAATTACAATAAGATACGCATCACAAAGACAGACAGAACCTAACGCAATTAAACCTCGACCCTCTAACATTCACCCGCTCTCTAAAACCACACGTCATTATCACATATTAAACAGCATATTCGCTCTGTAGACCATCTTTGATTAGAGGTAGATGAAAATATATGTGCAGTGCAATTACACTTTTTTGTTTGGATATCTCGACAGTTTCTGAAGTGTATATCATGATATTACGCTGAATCTGCCTCAAATGTTACGGGATTCGTTTACACAGTTCAGTCACAATTCCGTATCAATTACAATAAGATACGCATCACAAATACAGACAGAACCTAACGCAATTAAACCTCAACCCTCTAACATTCATCCGCTCTCTAAAACCACACGTCATTATCACATATTAAACAGCATACTCGCTCTGTAGACCATCTTTGATTAGATGAAAAAGTATGTGCAGTGCAATTGCACTTTTTTCCCTTTGAATATCACGACAATTTTTGAAGTGTATATCATGATATTACGCTGAATCTGCCGCATATTTTACGGGATTCGTTTACACAGTTCAGTCACAATTCCGTATCAATTACAATAAGATACGCATGACAAAGACAGACAGAATCTAACGCAATTAAACCTCAACCCTCTAACATTCATCCGCTCTCTAAAACCACACGTCGTTATCACATATTAAACAGCATACTCGCTCTGCGAAACATCTTTGAGTAGAGGTCGATGAAAATATATATGCAGTGCAATTACACTTTTTTTCTTTGGATATCACGACAATTTCTGAAGTGTATATAATGATATTACGCTGAATCTTCTGCATATTTTACGGGATTCGTTTACACAGTTCAGTCACAATTCCGTATCAATTACATTAAGATACGCATCACAAAGACAGACAGAACCTAACGCAATTAAACCTCATCCCTCTAACATTCATCCGCTCTCTAAAACCACACGTCATTATCACATATTAAACAGCATACTCGCTCTGCGAACCATCTTTGATTAGAAGTAGATGAAAAAAAAAATATATATATATATATAAAGAAAAAAGCGAATATACCGAGGGAGTCCTACAAATGTTCACTTTATTTTTTCCACCTCTCTCTCTTCAGTTCCCCTTTAATTATCGATTCATCATTATTAGTTTCACCTATCGTTGGTATCTGGCTGTCATTTTTAACACTTATCGCCGCTTATCGTATTCCATGATCGGCGGAACCTCCAGCCGTGGGGTGAACGCCATCATTCCGGCGCTAAAGGTGTGATCACGCACACGGGGCCCCGAGACTCGTTCAGTTGGGAGCGTGAGTGGCGCCTAAAAGAATCATTCCGTGCCACACGCACCTCAACTCCTGAAAACAGAGCGGAGATCTTGAAGAATTTGAGGCCCGGCTCGACTTTCTTGCGTGTCGTGCAAACGGACACCTTTAATCTTCTCAGGGCTGGAGTCGTACGAAAGAATGAATTCGGCCATCCCCTCTCTCTCTCACACACACACATTCTCGTCTTTTCCTTTCGGGCATTAGCATAAATGTATGCAAATTTTCGGAGAACGGGCATGGCTTGCAATACAACGCGTACGACATAAATGGATGTTGCGGCCGACTAATAAATACCAAGAGCCTCCGGATATTAATTTTGGGCTGTTAATCGTTTTTTCTATCTCTTTCGGGTGGGTTTATTAACCATCTTTTCGGTCCATTTTGCGACCATGGGGCTAGAAAGACACTAACAGAGACTGAATAATCAAAAAAATATATATTTCTATCAGAGCTTTGAACATATTTTTTACCATGTTTTTATTAACTCGCTTTCTTGTTTGTTTGTGTGTGTGTTTGTCCAGTACAAATCTTGCAATCGATTTTTAACTAACTTCCCGAGTAGCTAGACATTTGAAACTTTTAGAATAGCTCAGAACACGATGGCAATGCATTCTTTTGATACTTTTAGCCATCTTTAAGCAAATTTGAATTCATTTTCAATTAATTTTGTTTTGTAGAATGGTGCAGCCATCTATCGGCAGGGACGGGAACGAAAATTTAAACTCAATTGATTGCGCATTTGATACCTCTTTATTATGCATTTGATTATTTTCTTTCAAGTTGATGGGATAATTCATCAAAAAATTTTTTAAAAAGTATTTATCTATATATATAAAACAGTTCCGTAACTGACTCACTGACTGACTGATTGACTGACATACAATGCACAGACCAAACCGCTGGACCTAAAGGGCTGAAATTTTGCATGGGGATTCTTCTTATGGTGTAGTGGCGCACTAAGAAAGATTTTTCAAAAATTCTTCTTAGATTTTTTAAAATTAAATTTTTAAGCTGTTTTCGTAACTTTTTTTAAGTTTGCATTTAAAATAATAATTTGAGGGTTATAAAATTTATATCACGAGAAACATCCTAAAAATTCTTTTAAAATGAGATCTTATTTTAATCTTTACCTCCATTTTCAGATTTTCGGTGAATTTTTAAAGATTAATTTTTAGAATTTAATTTATTAAATGCTGATCACGGGGTTTCTTTTTCTGGTACTTTAAATAAATTTATCGTCACTTGCATAACAACTAAATAGACAAAAAAAAATTTTTTTCTTGCTGATGAGGCAGACGATTGGACATATTAAAATACAGTAAAAGATATTATGTTCCTCAAATTGTACTATATTAACTGTACTATATTCTTTAGTATTCTATTAGATTTAATTTGAATATTTTCTTCTACATTATTTTGTCTATAAAAATATCCGTTCCGATTTTTTATAAATATATTTTTTTGTTTTTTTTACATCAATTGTATACATTGATCGTCGTATTTATTATATATATATATATATATATATATATATATATATATATATATATATATATTGGCATTAGTTGCATACATTGACCGTTGTATTTAATTTGAATGTACACCGTAGCGAAGTGCGGGTTTTCAGCTAGTTAATACATAGAATTGTCAAGTTTGTATGATTCAACAGAAAATTTAAAAACATGGTACATAAAAAGTTCTTTTTATCTTGTAATTATGTTTGACACATTTTGAGGAATGGGAGATTTAATTTTTTTTTTCAAATTAAAGAAAAATTTATGCATACTTCGCAGTGATGTAAGTACACTGGTTAAAATTGCAAGCATCTGAGTTTGGAGCTCAAGATACATTTTAAATTAATACAATGAAAAGACCCGAATTTAGAGGTTCAGTTGAACCCCGTTATAGCGAATCCGTTATATAACGAACTCACGGATATAACGAAAATTTTGGTCTAGCCGTTTTCCTATTGTAAGTGATTTAATTAGTATCGTGTCAGTTTAATGTAATCGATTTTAGTAGATTTAATTCATTAATGATCATTCTAAATAGATTTTATCATTTTTTAATACATCATTATTGAATACACATTGCAACTAATGAGTTATACATTTTGTGAACTCTAGCATTTTTCTTAACGGTTCGGATACAGCGAACTCCCGGATAAAGTTAACAAAACCTTGGTCCCTTGAAGCTCGTTATAACAGGGTTCGACTGTATAATTACAGTTTCACGACCTCACGCACATACAAACACAAAAAAGAACCCTCTCCACCCCCGTAAAACCTAAAAATCGGTTAAAAACAACACTAGTTTAACAGTTTCAATGTTATTACTATTGTCTATTACTCTATGTGTCTATTACTCTATTGTCTATTACTCTATATGTCTACCATTACCTCTCCTAGAAACAAAAGATCCTACCTTAAAACCAGCCCCATCCCCCCCCCCAAAAAAAAAAACCATCTGTTTGGCGCCGCTGGCAAACTGGACGTTTGAAATGACAATCGCAGGTATTAAATTTTACGTTCACTTTCTAGTTACAATGAACGTCTATACCTTACATGAATGAAACACATCACTTTTGTAGGACTCGTTCTTTGACGTTAATTCTTTGTCAGCACTACCATAACGCTTTGTCCTAACAATTCATCACTCGCTCGAAACAGGTCCCATTCTCTCTCTGTAATGACAATCCGTAGCCGCGCCATTTATACGACTGATAATGCTGCATTCACTATCGTAAATGCACATAAAAATACAAAAGCTTTCAGGACGGGAGTTTGAGTTGTAATAGAGGAGTTAAAACTGTAAATTTGTATCAGCAGTGTGTACCAGATTAAAAAATTACTGGTAAATTAATCGATGAGAGCCTTAATTCATTTAACCCTCTTCTAAGGGTGATCATTTCTTAAGAAACCTAGGATTTTTTTGTGTTTGTGTGTATATATATATATATATAAGAAATAGATGAAAGAAAATACCAGTAATAGCCCTAAAGCTACTTGCAGCCAGGAACAAATAACATGAAAAGAAAAGTATGAAAGAGGTTTTAGACAGCATCTCTTCATCAGCGGTGTCAATACTGTCTAAAAACCAATGGATTGTTTCCGATGAGTATGATCTATACAA
>OU015498.1:12332069-12334569 GCA_907164885.2 Dolomedes plantarius | reverse complement strand
AACATATGTATTGAACATATTATAACTTGCTGCATATCCACGTCTTAAACAACACGAAACGGCAGATCTACGCATGATCAATACTATTTCCGTTTCCTTAGCAACTCATGTCACCTCTAGATAATGCTGACAAGTGCATTTCGATTAGCATCAACATAATGTGAAACCAATGATCATTTTCAAAAATTCTATAATCACGCAGGCTGAAAGGAGTTCTTTTCAAAATCAATTGATTAATTCTTTATTGCCATTCGAAGCCAGTGTAAATCGTTAACATACATTAAATTTCAACCAACAAAAGAGATCTCAGCAAATCACTGCAGACAAAGTCAATGGGGAACAAAAGACCAATAGCCTTCCCCCTTTTTGAAAAATACCAGCATTAAAATGCTACCAATTTCGTTGCATGCTTCTCACTGGACCGGCAGCCACACAGAAAACTATATTTACGCTTTTCCACCACCAACCATGCTCCTCCCATATAGAATCAAAGTGAAGTCTAATTACATAGCAACTGAATGGCATCATGACTCCGAGATGGTCCGGGAACTTGGCAAATCATTTAGCCAATCCAAATGCTTGGCACTGCTTGTTATTCTTCGCCACATTTGCGACACAGAAAGACCGATGGGAAGTGTTTATTTGATAGTATTTGAGGGACATCATATCGATACACGCAACTGCCTCTGTCACCATAAATGCGCGCGCACACGGGGACATTAAAAATCGCCGTGTCGTGACTCCAGTGTGACACACCAAACAAAAGACTGAAAGTTCTAAACGGGATGCATTTGTTTGAGTTTTTACTTGTGTGTGTGTGTCTTTGTGACTGCGCTTGACAAAACAGCCGTTTTCGGTAAATGATTCCCGCTCAGTCGTGTTTTTAATTTATTATGAAACGAGTGCTTGGTAAACATTATTCGGATGAATGACTCTGGCCAATTATCTGGAAAATGATTTAGCTGGGAAAGAAACTATAGGTTTCTTTTTTTTTTATACTTCATACTAAATCTAGATTATTTCGGCGTAATCGATTGCAATTATATATTTGCATTACAGAAACATTCAGAAGAGTTCAGATGATTTGATAATTTGCAGACACGAGTGATAGTATTGAAATGATCCGCAAGCTATTTTCAGCTTTGCACTTTAAAATTATTTCAATAATTGCAACTGAAATACTTACTCTGGAATTACAGTTTTATAATTCCAATATATAAAAAAGTATATATATTTATACATACATATACATACATACATACATACATACATACATACATACATACACACACACATATATATATATATATATATATATATATATATATATATATATATGTATATATATATATATATATATACAGTGGAATCTCGATCTATCGTTTTTCAAGGGACCATTTGAAATCAACGATAGATGCGGAAACATAACAAAGCAATATGATCATTGGGACTGGGTCAAATGAACGGTACATACGGAAAAACGATGGATCCGAAAACGATCGATCGAGATTCCACTGTGTATACAGAGAGTTCCAAAATTCGACCGACAAATTCAGAGGGGTGATAGTAAGCATTAAGATGAGCAATAATCACATAGGAATGTATGACCGGAAACCCAAACCTGGTAAGCTAGAGGATAAACAAAGATGCAGAAATATTGGCTTTTCATTTCTACATCTTTGTTTATCCCCTAGCTGATCAGGTTTGCGTTTCCGGTTATACAATCCTACGTGATTCTGTTTTGTTTTTGAGTCTTCTAACTCTTCCAGAAAAATGCGATATTTCCGGCCATCTAGTTTTGTTGGTAAGAGGTACGGTCCGATTAAGTAAACAGCGCCCTGCAGCGTCAGGTTTGGGTTTCCGGTCATACATTCCTATGTGATTATTGCTCGGTTTAATGCCTACTATCATCCCTCTGAATTTATTGGTCGAATTTTGGAACACCCTGATATATATATATATATAAAGTTGTGTGAGGCCATATTCAAATAATGAAAAAATAAAAATTATAGGAGACTAATAAAAGTCTTGAACCCCAAGCACAGTTATACAGTTTGATGAGCAGATAAGTTTAGAATTAGAAAGAAAAACCATAAATTTAACCTGTTCCAATGTAAACATTTAAAATAAACACTGTAGCTAAACTTAGCTTGTTAGATAAGATAAATTTGAACAGTAATGTATTTAGATAAAAATTTAGTTCATAAAGAAATTAAAATAAATGATAAACAATATTAAACCGATAATTATCACCAGTGTAATGGTAAAATTCAGTTTATTTTCTTATTTGTAAGTCTTGGGGGGTTATATTCCCTCTAGGTCACTTTTCTTATACCAGGCCTTTATTCTCAAATAGCTTTAAGTACTTCCTTAATAACTAAATGCATTTCAACTTTTTATGTCCACGAAAGATAGTTTTAAAGTTTAAAAGCAAAGTTATAAAGGAGGGAATAAATCAATAACCTACATTCTGGTGAAATATTTCAATTTCGTTTGCTTC
>OU015498.1:12182069-12324569 GCA_907164885.2 Dolomedes plantarius | reverse complement strand
GAGTAGTAGACTGCCATCCAGTTATTTACAGCTCACTACGCGATATGAATACTTGAGCTACTTGATTCATTCACATTCAAGTTTGTTTACTTTCAGAATTCATCGCAAAAGTAAACAGATTTTTAAAACTGTTAAATATACAGCTAAAAACATCCAATTTTTTTTGTTCTGAATGTTTTATAGAAAAATAGGCTGAACAAACGTGATTTGATGGAGAAGATATTAGTTTTTAGGTAAGAAAAAATTCTAATCCACATCTGATGTTGAAATTAAGCCTAACCGGCTGTTTGTTTACTGAGGGCTTCAATTGAACGATGATTACAGCCCGGAAGTGTTATACAGAGACAACGGCTATTATATATATATCTATATATCTATATATCTATATCGGGGTATCTTGGTAAGTTGGCCCATTTAATCCGGGGCATGTTGGCCCAATGGCCCAAGATGCCCCGCAGTCCAAGAGTTTCCTTCATTCATAAGCCTATAAAAGTCAATAAAATTGTCAATAAATCAGAAAACTGCATTCAATGTACCAGGTGCAATGGTTGTGCACATGAATCATGTGTCACTGAGGACACGATATTTTACGTTTGCATTCATTGTGATGATGAGAAAAATCTATGAAAGCAGTAGTTAAGTTGGGCAAAATATCTTTTCTTATCCTTTATGTCTTTTATACACCATATTAAAATTACACTTGATATTTTATGTGTTTTTTCATTTCCGTTTGGTAATCCGAAACTCAAATCAACTTAGAGAACCAACCAATCCATCGAACGGTGCAGGTTGGCCTAGTCACTTCATGTCCTGCTGATCTTCATATAGAAAATATTAATTAATATTTTTCAAATTTTCTCATACGTGGTTATGTTTTAAGTTGTGCTGATTGTACAAACTAAAATAAAAATTATTTTTTTAAACATATTGAAGAAAAAAATGAGCCAAGGGACCCGACATATACAAAAATTGGATTCTTGGTATACGATATTTAAAAACGAATGCAAGCTTCCAGTGACGTAGCGAGCATAACTGGCGCCCGGGGCAAGATACCTTTTTGGCGCCCCCTCCCCGAAAAACATATAGTAATATTATACATAGAACTAGAAAGTAACTCGTCCTTTTGACGTCATAATACTAATAATGACGTCATAATTGAAAAAAGTATATGAAAGTTAAAAAATATCCCGAATTATCTAACAATATTGCATTTAATCCACACCTTGTAAAAGCAAACCCTTTCATTATTTTTTAATTATTTAGTTTTTCATGCGATTGAAGTAGTAGACTGCCATCCAGTTTTTCACAGCTCACTACGCGATATGAATACTTGAGCTACTTGATTCATTCACATTCAAGTTTGTTTACTTTCAGAATTCATCGCAAAAGTAAACAGATTTTTAAAAACTGTTAAATATACAGCTAAAAGCATCCAATTTTTTTTAGTTCCGAATGTTTTATAGAAAAATAGGCTGAACAAACGTGATTTGGTGGAGAAGATATTAGTTTTTAGGTAAGAAAAAATTCTGATCCACATCTGAAATTGAAATTAAGCCTAACCGGCCGTTTGTTTACCGAGGGCTTCAAATTGAAAGATGAGTACAGCCCGGAAGTGTTATACAGAGACAACGGCTATTATATATGTAATTAGTGAAAAGGACCATTTGGCGCCCCTCAGCGAGTGTCGCGCGGGGCATGATAGACCCCCTTGCCCCCCCCTCTCGCTACGCCACTGCCAGCTTCTTGTCAATGCTACTGACTCTACTTTTAAGAAAAATGCCGCTATCTAGCTTCGCATGAGTTTTCACCGTGTTTACTGAATGCAGACACCTACACCGTTTGAATTTCAAACTCCATTTATACCTTATTACCTTATCGGGGTAATCTGTCGATGTAAACTCGTTAGACCGAAGACAATCATGTGATATCATTTTTTTTTTGTCCCGCGGTATCATACCTTTCCGTCATTACGCTTTCAACAGCGGTGGCATGACCTGTGTGTGCTAGCCGGATAACGATATCAAAGCCGCAAAATAAATTTTCACAATTAAGTTTCAGCGCACATGGCTGAGTTTTTTTATTTATCTTTATTACACACTTCCCGAAGGTTCCAGCACTTCCTGAATCCGTAGTCTTCTGCAAAAATTTCCCCCCCCCTCCCCCCCGAAGAAGGCGGCTGGGAAACAAAGGGGGAAAAATCTAGATGCAATTTTCCCCTTGTGGTGGTGGTCTATTAAGATAGTGACCAAACAAAGGAAGCGCTGCTACCCACGAATCAACTAAACAAACACCCGGTGTCTTCACTCCGCGGAGAGAGACGGGGTGGAAAACAAAGTGCTGGACGTCAAACCATGTTATCTCATTTGCTGACAGTTGGATCTGAATCAGACACGCGAAGATAGGAAGGAGGAGAAGAAGAAGAAAAAAATATATAGTAAAAACAACCTCGGCGGACACAAAAGCATGTCTCTCTTTGTCTTTTCGTGCCGAGAAGTTCTTGACGTTGATGAAAGTTGAAAAGAAGCGGTGGAAAAGAAATTACCCGTTGGTTTCAGTGAGAAGATTTTTCCTAGCAAAGGACCACAGAACCAGAACTGGTGTTGAGGAGTCGTCAATTCCTTATCACCCTTTTCTGAGAATATCAACCGACAGACTCTCCTCTTCCATGAATCGCGTACCGATAGAATGCGCACTTGAATTTGAAGCATTTCGGGTATTGACTAATTGGGCGCAGTGGCTTAGCGAGCATAACTGGCGCCCGGGGCACGATACCTTTGTGGCGCCCCCCCCCGCAAAACATATATTAATATAATATATAGACCTTATATTGGCGCCCCTCCTCCGAAAAGCATAATATAATATATAGACCTTATATTGGCGCAGCCCCCCCCCAAAACATATATTAATATAATATATAGACCTTATATTGGCGCCCCCCCCCGAAAAACATATAGTAATATAATATATAGACCTTATATTGGCGCCCCCCCCGAAAAAACATATAGTAATATAGTATATAGACCTTATATTGGCACCCCCCCCCCGAAAAACATATAGTAATGTAATATATAGACCTTATATTGGCGCCCCCCCCGAAAATCATATAGTAATATAGTATATAGACCTTATATTGGCACCCCCCCCCGAAAAACATATAGTAATGTAATATATAGACCTTATATTGGCGCCCCTCTGCAAGTGGCGCCCGGGGCATGATAGACCCCCTTGCCCCCCCTCGCTACGCCACTGATTGGGCGCACTTTTCTCGAGGTAAACCTGGTAAACCTGGTTAGCTAGAGGATAAACAAAGATGCAGAAATGTTGGCTTTTCATTTTTGCATCTTTGTTTATCCCCTAGCTGATCAGGTGTGCGTTATCGGTCATATATTTCTATCTGATTCTGTTTCGTTTTTGAGTTTTCTACCTCATCCAGAAAAATGAGATATTCCCGGCCATCCAGAGGGGCTGGTAAGAGGTACGGCCCGATTAAGTAAACAGCGCCCTCCAGCGTCAGGTTTTTGCTTCTGGTCATACATTCCTATGTGATTATTGCTCGGCTTGATGCCTACTATCACCCCTCTGAATTTGTCGGTCGAATTTTGGAACACCCTGTGTATATATATATATATATATATATATATATATATATATATATATATATATATATATATATATATACCTCAAAAAGAAATACCACTCAGGCCTTCCTTCGTCGGCCCGCGCCCGTGCCATTACATATATATATATATATATATATATATATATATATATATATATATATATATATATATATATATATATATATATATATATATAATATTAAAAAACTAGTAATTTCTTAATTCAACACTCTTAACATTTAAAACTATTAATTCCTCACTTTACTATTCAAAATTACATACCCCATTTTAATCGTATTAAGTACTTAATTTTCCCTTGGGCATTCGTGTTAAAATCCAAGAGATATTCTAAATTTTAGTAGTGTCGTGCCAGTAAAACTTAAGTAAAAATTCCATTGTTACAATCTTTGGTCACCCCAAGCAATATCATTAAAGGTGGCTGACTTTTTAACGAAATTAGACGCGACGCGGCGTCCATAAAAATTAGATCAGATCAGAGCATCAACAAATAACATTTATCCAATCAAAAAGTAAGTCACACCTCTGTCACTTGATGGAATGACTTTATAGAACTATCTGATGTCTAAATTTAGACGCACTCTGTAATATTTTGCCTGCTACGAAACACCCGGCAGAAGCGCCAGCGATTTAATAAACATGAAGTTCCCGTAGGCTGGTGTCGTCTTCATTTCGGCCATGATGTCTTTTTATTTCCACGTCTAACTAAAGTTTTCCCACCGTAGCATGGGAGATTAACCGTCTGAGCAACAATCTGCGGTCTTTCTCCCATGTTACGTATATATATATATATATATATATATATATATATATATATATATATATATATATATAAAGTTGCGTGAGGCCATATTCAAATAATGAATAAATAACAACTATAGAAGACAAATAGAAGTCTTGAACCCCAAGCACAGTTATACAGTTTAATGAGCAGATAAGTTTAGAATTAGAACGAAAAACCATAAATTTAACCTGTTCCAATGTAAACATTTAAAATAAACACTGTAGCTAAACTTAGCTTGTTAGATAAGATAAATTTTAACAGTAATGTATTTAGATAAAAATTTAGTTCATAAAAATTAATTAAAATAAATGAGAAACAATTTTAAACCGATAATTATCACCAGTGTAATGATAAAATTCAGTTTATTTTCTTATTTGTAGGTCCTGAGGATATATTCCCTCTAGGTCACTTTTCTTATATCACTCCTTTATTCTCAAATAGCTTTAAGTACTTCCTTAATAACTAAATGCATTTCAACCTTTTCTGTCCACGAAAGATAGTTTTAAAGTTTGTGGAAGTAGTGGGCATTGCAATATTCCAAGATATGAAAGAAAAGAAAAAGGGTGTAAACAGCTGCGATTCCTAATTAGTGTGTAATTTATTCCCGCATGTCTTTCATACAATCTTAAGTGAACTGCATCCAGGCACTGATTTTCCATTAGGCCCGGTAGGCCCGGTAGGCCCACCAATCAAGCAGTCCCTTGAAAAACGATAGATCGAGATTCCACTGTATATATATATATATATGTGTGTGTGTATGTGTGTGTGTATGTATGTATGTATGTATGTATGTATGTATGTATGTATGTATGTAAATATATATATATATATATATATATATATATGTGTGTGTGTGTGTGTGTGTGTGTGTGTATGTATGTATGTATGTAAATATATATATATATATATATATATATATATATATATATATATATATATATATATATATATATATATATATATATATATATATATATATATATATATATATATACTCATTCTTGGGCCCGCAATCTTTGGTTACATGCTATCCCACCCCGTTAGGAAAAGGTTAAGAGTTTATAGAGGTTTAAAAGTGACAGTTTTTTTTAAAAAAACAATATCATGGCGTGGGGGCTCATGACAAGCAAAAATATTCACCTCCATTTGAAGCACATGAATAGCCCTTGTGAGAAGCGGCCGGGAAACGTGATAATGAGGCAGAGAGCTTTGGCCTTCAGTGACAATTGTCAAAAGGATCATCCGAAAATCATCGAAACTAACAAGTGGTGTCTGCACTTCGGAGAACCAGTGCAGGGGCTCAAAACGTCGTTATCTCTCTTACTGACAGTTGAAATCTCTCCGGGCCACGCGATAATTGGAGATTTAAAGCGGGTAATCACATTGTGCGGACAGAAAGCGGAGAACCTTTTCATTTTTTATTTTTTAAACCAGAGTAAGGTTTTCTGCGCTAATTAAAGGTGAATCAGTTAGAGGCATCACGCGAAATAAACGTCTGCGCATATGTTCAGGGCCTCATAAGTGCACCATAAAAGGGTGACTTTTGAGGCATCGAATCCCGAGGTGCATAATCAACCGTATGGTGAATTGAGCCGTCAAAATAATTGTGAAATTTTCGGAAAGGTCAGTTGAACTCACTGACGAATAAAACTGTTCATAAAGGTTAATTTCTACATTCTTTTTTAAAGATATAACACAAACCCATGCCTATTATATTTTAGGAAGCAAAATCCACGTTTTCACCAGTTTATTCCCCTCATTTTTAATTTAACAAGTAATATATATAAAAAAAAATTTCAAAGTCAATTCCTACTTAGGTCAACAAAGAAAAATTTGAGTGTGAACTAATAGTAGGAATTGAAAAAAAGGATTGCCTGCCAGAACCTTGCCTACTGTGCGAGATTAGGGGGGGGGGGGAAAGAGGGAGAAAAAGTTTGTCTGGTTGGGGTTCGATCTCGCAACCTACAGGACGGGAGAAGCCCGCGATACCGCAGTGCTACCGCTTACACAGTAACAAGAGGGAAATTACTATTCAAGAGCAAGAGACGCTCTAGGTCTAAAACTAAAATTGATTAAATTTAGTTAATGAATTAATATGTGAAAAAACTGTATTAACATCAAGTGTCATCCACTACAAGTTTAAAAAAATGTATTTGAACTTGAGTGGATGAATTAAAAGTACTTTTATTAACGATTGAAAATTTGAACAAGATGTATATGGTCTAAAACTAAAATTGATTAATTAAATTTAATTAATGAATTAATATTTGAAAAAAACTGTATTAACATCAAGTGTCATCTACTACAAGTTTAAAAAAAATGTATTTGAACTTGAGTGGATGAATAAAAAGTACTTTTATTAACGATTGAAAATTTGAACAAGATATATATAGAGAGAGTGTGAACTAATAGTAGGAATTGAAAAAATTCTTTTGTCTCCCCCCCTTTACGGAAAAAAAATTGACAGCACCAAAAATATATATATAAAGGACTCATAATAACTCGTAAAATATCTCGAAAACATGGTATGTTAGATCTTTTAGACTCGACATGTAAATAATTTTAATATTGCGGCCAATCGAAGTATAGCACTACTCCAGGCTGTTAGGGAGACACGGTTTCCCTGAGTATATATCTTTTCCCAACGTGGCTAAATCTGATGACACTTTGCCTTCAGTAAAATCCACAGCGTTTGTTGCGAACCTAATAATGGATTATGGAAGAGTCTGACAGACATCGATTCTAACAATGCTTGCGAATAACACACTCTTGGACCGAGTGTATGGGAAGTCATTTCGCGCGATTGCCGAACACCCCTTGAAGCTTGCTTTGGCACCCCCGCAGCAATGCTGTAAGTCCAGCACATTCTGAAACTGGTCTAATTGTCCTTTTTTTTATTATAATTTTATTGTATTTACTAGAATTTTAATACTTGGACAGACACGACTTCGTATACACTCCAGAAGCAGCTGTTTTATAAAACCACTAGCGGCCCGTCCCGACTTTGTCCGGGTTGAACAAAATATTATACCAATAAATTTCCAGTTGATAGCCAATAAATTGTAAATCTTTTTTTTTTACCTTAATAATAACCTAAATAATACCTTAAATTAATTTTATGTTAGTTAATAATTAAAATAAATTTTTAAAAGAAAAAGGCGTGCCGGAGAACGGCTAGGTTCGAACCGTTAGAGTCAGAACAGAAGCCCACCGCGATAGCACCACGATAAGGATCGTTGAAATCTTCGGAACAAAAAGCGGTAGAAGACAGTAGCGGAAACAATGGAGATTGTTAGGATTAAGCCCCTAACTTTATTTCTACTGATCAGATATACATAATATATAGCCTATGTCCATCTGGAATAATGTACCTTTCAAACAGTGAAAGAATTTTTCAAATAGGTACAGTGGTTCTGAAGATTACCCTCCACGTACAAAATCGCTCTCTCTCTTTATATATAAGTATAGATTTAATTTGTCTCGAAGTAACTCCCACCTGCCGAAATGCACTTCTGTGCTCGGCTGTAGAAGTTTCAGAAACAATTTTAAAATGTCCTCTTTCGGAATGCTCTTTAATGTGAACGTCAGCGTTTTCTTGATGGCTTCGACATCCTCAAATCTTGTTCCCTTCAGCAAATCTTTCGGTTTTGAAGAGATGAAAAAGTCTGCCGGCGCTAAGTTCGGACAGTATTGAGGATGCTGCATCTCCACGACCTCATGCTGGGCCAATTTACCGAAGGGAACAAGATTTGAGGATGTCGAAGCCATCAAGAAAACGGCGAAGTCCACATTAAAGAGCATTCCGAAAGAGGACTTTAAAATTTAGTTTCCGAAACTTTATTAAGTTTCGGAAACAGCCGAGCACAGAAGTGCATTACGGCAGGTGCGAGTTACTTCGAAACATTTTAAATAGGTATGTATTCCATGTAATATTTTCTGGAGTTATTAGATCAGTCCTGGAAAATTAATGGCAGCACCTTGTATTATATCTCTTGCCATATAAAATGAATGCGTTGAACAGCAACAGTAAAAAAACCAACGCTTAGCTGTCCGTCTGCATGGTAATTTTTCAGATATGAAGACTTGAAGTAAGTGCGAGTTAGATACATACGTAGTGAAACATTTTAGTGTTGCACAGTTATCGGTGTTTTTTTAAAATGTTAAGCTTAGATTCCCGTATGGGTCTAAATTTGGGGCAATTAATGGCTGAAGTGATCGAAAAAGATCAGGTTTATGATTTTTGTTCTTGGTGTATTGAAGAAGTGAAGTTCAGTATCTAACAGCCGGTACCAAAGTCTATGGGTTCGAGTCCTCCTCTTGGCAGGGATGTTTGTAGCCTTTCAGAGTCGGCTTTAAGCAGTAGGTCCCGGCCTAATTAGTCCCCGTGTATCAAAAAGTTGACCGTAGCGCTCCAAACCAAATCAAACCAATATCTAACAGCACAAATCACAAAATAAAGCTTACTTTCGAGATAATTATAATCATTCTCCGTTGTCCCGAGGTAAACAGGCTTGATAAAAAAAAAAAAAAATTGCTTTTCATGGCATTTATGGTCAAATTATCATTTGCGATTTGAAAATAACAGAAATATTTAAAATCATTTATGTGTAATAGCTCACCGTAAATCATAATCTTGCCACAGTAACATAAAAGTCCTAATATCGTTAATTTGTAAATTGTTCATGTCGATTGCAAATTAAATCACAGAGTCCCCATTCATGCTAAAAAAAAAATAATCATCGCAGGTAATTAATGCAACCGACTCATCTGTGGGAAAGCCATCTGCTGATAGCCCTAAACGACCGTAATATAACTGTTGTAAATTTCTTTTACCTCTGTATTATGCACTACCGAAAAGAAATAAAAGTTAACAATGAAAAAAAAAAAAAGATCCCCTCATTTCTTTTGTTCTCGTCTCAATAAACTCACTCATGTACAATGTGTAGTGTGTTTGTAAGCCCCAGAGCTATGCCGTGACCACAACAGGATATTTCTCTTTATTTTTTTATTTTTTAGCATTTCGGGAGGGAAATAAATTTTAAACCCAACTTCATCATCATCATCATTTTTTTTTCTTTCTTTCTTCATTTTCACGGAGTGTAACTAACCTCGGGGTTTTGTGGAAAAACAGTAAACTGGGCCCTTCTCCAAGGCCCTTTGTGCTCCCGGGGATATTATCGGCCGGTGTGGCTCGTAAATCTGGGCTTTTTGCAAATATATGTACGGCTAATAGTTGCAGTGGCCCTTTGTTCCTTGCCGCGGATTTCGGCGCTGGCCCCTAATGACGCCCTTCGATAAATTCCCTGAAAGGTGTTAAAATGGTACATAAATTAGGCGTGTTGATGATTAAGTTGCTATTATCAGCTTTTTCTCCGGGGGTATAAATTGAGGCATAAAGTGAAAAGGCGGCATGTTCTGTAAAGAGACATCGCTTTGTTTTTTTTTTTTTCCCACGTAGCTTACTCCCGGATAGAAAAAAGATAAAAAGACAATAAGAAATAAGCAGCAATGTTTAAGATCCCCCGCTATTCTTGAAAAAAAAAATTCACTGGGTCGAATGAAACGGTTCAAAGGTAGAACAAGAAATTGTTTCTTCTTCCCTTCCATTGTGAATGATATATACTTCTTATCCACCCTTCATTGCAACGTTATCCAAAACGGGTCCGAATTTAAACATTCGGATCGTGGACTTTCAAATTACCAAAAATTGAGCAAAAATTGGAATTTTTTGGGGTGATGTATTAATATTTTAAAAACACGTAAATATTGGAATGAAATGCATTTAAAATATGTAGTGAAAAGTAAAATGAAAACTTGGTGGCTTTACAAAAGTTAGTATTAAAGGTAGGTGAAAAAACATGTTTTAAATGTATTTTTCTCAAAATGAGTAATTTCCAGATTTGCAAGTCTTTAAAATGCTCCTCGCGTCATAATTTTTGACGAAAGTTTATGAAATTTATAATAAAGACTCCTGTAATACATGAAAATAAAGTTATGTATCCATTTTAGGATTCGAGGTCATTAAGGTTATCAAAGTTTAACTTAAGTGTACAAAAGTACAAAAATTTCAAGAAAATTCAGAGTACAAGCATAAAAATATTTCCTGAAAATTAACTATTCAACGAAAGTACAAAAAAATACATAACTCTGTTCACAAAGTATTTATAAGCAATATAAATGCAAAATTAAGGGGAAAAGTTTAAAATTGAGTCGCAAGGAGCATTTTAAAGAAGGGTAATTTAATTTCAATTTTTTAATTATAAAATATATTTAAAAAAATATCTATAAAATTTTATAAGGTGTTTAATATTGTTAGACTTTAATGAATATATAAGCAAAGTTTCATATCTCTGTGGCAAAAATTTCAAAAATCGCTGTGAAAGGTCCACCATCCCCTTAAGTCATTTTCCAGATTCATATACAGTGATTTCCGCTTATAAGAATCACGTTTGTTAGTACTGTTTTTGATTCTTATAAGCGGTTGATTCTTATAACCGAAATTTAGGTTTTTGGACAGGAACACACACACACCTATATATACATATATTAGATAATTTACTATAAAATACTCTTTAATTTACATTAACTATCTTTTATTTAAATTATTTTTTATAGTTTTAAAAATAAAACTTAATTTTTAGACCTATAAGTAGATACACATGATTATAGTAAGAGAGGGAAAAAATATTTGTTACAAGTTACAACATACCTGCTTAACAGTTTTAACATTTCAACTTCAGGAAGGAAGCAAGAAAAAGTTTTCTACGATAGTTTGACGTAATGAAGTTTTCAGAAGGCTGTTTATACCTCTGTCAATACTTATAGTCTCAGACGAAGATTTACTCGGGCGGTTAAAGTTGCCCCCGGGTCAAGCTAATAGGACAGTGTTGTGGTAAAGCGTTTAAGGGGAAACTATTATGTTATGTCTAATAAAGAAAGGGGTGAATTTTACGACTATATTTCATCCCATCTTATCAATCTTTTTTTTAAAAAAGAAAGAATTTTGTGCCTTTTGAGGGTTTAAGTAGCTTTTTGGAAAAATGAAAGGAAAGCGAAGACTGTAAACTGATTCTTAAAACCGGTGGATTGATTCTTTAAAGCGAAAATTTTAACATGGAAATAATGCATTTGTTTTTGTTTTCGCGATATTGATTCTTATAAACGGTTGATTCTTATAACCAGTGATCACTATAAGCGGTGGTTACTGTATATTGATATTTTTCAACAGATAACCGGTGGTGGCATTTTCGATTAAAAATGTAAGGGTGGAAATAGATATCTAATTAAATGACGGAAGTAGCTGCTCGGCTATGGTCCCTTATTCTTTAATAGCGTTTACTTCATAATTGAAAGAAAATAGCGACACGGAACTGATTAAAATTCGTTAAAATTGTAAGATTTTTAACCAGTTTCCTCTGCAGGGGTAAAATGCATTTAAGTTAGAGTAAGACGGGGGGTTACTTTGTGACTGCAGGGGTAACTTTGTGACAAATAGTAATTTTTTCGTATTTCGGATCTTGCCGAATACGAACCGTGATAACGGGTAGGGAAAGAACAGCGCCAACAGTTTGTCCGACATAGGGACACCTAATGGCCAGTATCCGATCTCATAATGTATTCCATGTAATATTTTCTGGAGTTATTAGATCAGTCCTGGAAATTAATGGCCGCACCTTGTACTTACTTGGACACTTCTTGTCAGAATATAACGCTTTCCAGGCCTCTGTCAAAGCTGACAGTATATCCACACTATAGTTAGCTGAGTGTATATGCATTACTGATGATAGTAATTTTCTTAACATTTTGATTTCTCTGGATACATCACGGGAAACACCGCCAAGTTTAATTATAAAAAAAAAAGACACATCAGTAGCAAGTTCCTGTCAGATTAGCTTCAAGAAATAATATCCAGTGGCAAATGCTGAGCTGGCATCTGAATCTCGTATCCTGATCACTAATCAAATCACTCAAAATCGCTCGATCAATTACTCGCTCTCTACTTAAGAATTCGTAAAAAATGACGCCATAGAATTATGAAAGTTATAAAAATTCCCCAGAGAAAAGGCAATCTGACCTAAATTAAACCGACTTCACAAACTTGATTCATAACTTTACGAAACGTGCAACAAAGTGAATGCTGAAATTTTATAACAGAAATTTTTGCATTGTTTGATTCTTTCCTATCGTCTTCGTAATGGTATCACGGCTGAAATGAAGTTTAGAATATCAGCTAATAGAAAATATGTTTCCTTAATATGCTCTAACAGTTTGTTTTCCCAAGTTCTCATTGTCTTTCTATGCTTTTATGGAGAATCTTATAACTTGTCATGAAGTTTAGAATCTCATGAAGTTTAGAATATCAGCTAATAGAAAATATGTTTCCTTAATATGCTCTAACAGTTTGTTTTTTCAAGTTCTCATTGTGTTTCTATGCTTTTATGGAGAATCTTATAACTTGTCATGAAGTTTAGAATCTCATGAAGTTTAGAATCTCATGAAGTTTAGAATATCAGCTAATAGAAAATATGTTTCCTTAATATGCTCTAACAGTTTGTTTTTTCAAGTTCTCATTGTCTTTCTATGCTTTTATGGAGAATCTTATAACTTGTCATGAAGTTTAGAATCTCATGAAGTATCTTATAACTTGTCATGAAGTTTAGAATCTCATGAAGTTTAGAATATCAGCTAATAGAAAATATGTTTCCTTAATATGCTCTAACAGTTTGTTTTTTCAAGTTCTCATTGTCTTTCTATGCTTTTATGGAGAATCTTATAACTTGTCATGAAGTTTAGAATCTCATGAAGTATCTTATAACTTGTCATGAAGTTTAGAATCTCATGAAGTTTAGAATATCAGCTAATAGAAAATATGTTTCCTTAATGTGCTCTAACAGTTTGTTTTTTCAAGTTCTCATTGTCTTTCTATGCTTTTATGGAGAATCTTATAACTTGTCATGAAGTTTAGAATCTCATGAAGTTTAGAATCTCATGAAGTTTAGAATATCAGCTAATAGAAAATATGTTTCCTTAATATGCTCTAACAGTTTGTTTTTTCAAGTTCTCATTGTCTTTTTATGCTTTTATGGAGAATCTTATAACTTGTCATGAAGTTTAGAATCTCATGAAGTTTAGAATATCAGCTAATAGAAAATATGTTTCCTTAATATGCTCTAACAGTTTGTTTTTTCAAGTTCTCATTGTCTTTCTATGCTTTTATGGAGAATCTTATAACTTGTCATGAAGTTTAGAATCTCATGAAGTATCTTATAACTTGTCATGAAGTTTAGAATCTCATGAAGTTTAGAATATCAGCTAATAGAAAATATGTTTCCTTAATATGCTCTAACAGTTTGTTTTTCCAAGTTCTCATTGTCTTTCTATGCTTTTGTGGAGAATCTTATAACTTGCCAATCCACCTCTCAAATCAACAATTTTGGAAATCGTGTTTTCCCCCCATTTAGACTTTAATTACAACAGCGAAGGTCAAAAGAAAGAACGCTTTAGTTTTAGAAACACCTGCTGCCTTTTTTTTTCAGAAAACACATATTGTTTTCATCCTTTACAAATTACGTTCATTAATAAGTACTTTGATTCCACTTTATTGCCTTTGAAAAGACGATTGTTCAACTGTTTCCAACTTCCGTCGAGCATCCCACTAAACTTTTATATCATTGTGCACTAACGAATTGCGATTTGTTCATTAATAATTCATACCTCTATTTCACAATCTCTTTAAATCAAACGTAACAATGGACTCTCGCTTTTCCCGTAACTTTGTACTTGTTGCTTGGGCAAACTATTTATTATAGTGGTATATATCTCATAATGTTTTATGCATCGTTAAAAAGTGAGTTTGAGATTACTCAAAATCGAAAGCTGAAAAGACAGCATGACTAATATTTTTTCCCTTAAACAATTAAATAACTTCATAAGTCTAAAAAATCTTCCTGAAGTACTATGTACAAGATGTCCATTGAAAAAATCGTGCATCGATGTTATAGAATCAAGCCTCTAGCATGAAAGGCACCCATAGCACTGGATTGATCTTTGATAATCGACAGGAGTTATATAGTGAGAGATTCGTTTCCTAAAACCGGAATCATGTGCCAAAACTACTCCAACATTACTCTGTATGCGGCATGAACGCAGTGGCGTAGCGAGCATAACTGGCGCCCGGGGCAAGATACCTTTGTGGCGCCTCCCCCCACTGAAAAACATATAGTAATATAATATATAGACCCTATATTGGCGCTCCCGATAAACATATAATAACATAATATATAGACCGTATACTGGCACTCCCCCCCCGAAAAGCATATAGTAATATAATATATAGACCTTATATTGGGGCCCTCCCCTGAAAAACATATAGTAATATAATATATAGACCTTATATTGACACCCCCCACAAAATAATATAGTAATATAATATATATATATACCTTATATTGGCGCCCTCCCCGAAAAACATATAGTAATATAATATATAGACCTTATATTGGGGCCCTCCCCTGAAAAACATATAGTAATATAATATATAGACCTTATATTGGCATCCACCTCGAAAACATATAGTAATATAATATATAGATCTTACATTGGCGCCCCTCTGCGAGTGGCGCCCGGGGCATGATGGACCCTCTTGCCCCCCCCCCCCTTTGCTACGCCACTGCATGAACGAACACATTCCCCCCCCCCCTTGGAAAGGGTGTCCACCCTTGAAAGATTTGACCAAGTTATGTAACACCTATTGTGTGGTAATTGTAAATGCTAATTGCATTTCCTTAGAGCTCTTACAGTGCGTCATTGATAGGATGCTCAATATGTTTAAGTTGTTACGAGAAGAGATTAGACTTCCTTCTTCAAGAGAGGTTATATTTGTATTTGGTAAGCGTATCAACTTCATATTACGATCATCGTCAAGGTAGGATCTGTCAAGGATCTTTATGCACCTCTATACCTCCCATAAGAGTTCACATAGATATTGGAATTTCAAACTAAATATAAATATGTCTGAATTGAAAATGAAAATATCAAGTTAATAATACCGTAATTACCTTTTTTTTTTTTTACAGATTGTGCTAAATTCGATGCACAAGTATCAGCCGAGAATACATCTCGTAAAACTGAAACCTAACTGCCAAGGAACACCGAATATTACGAATATCGAATCGGAGCAGTTCCGAACGTACGTTTTTCCCGAAACAGTATTTACTGCCGTCACAGCATATCAGAACCAATTGGTAAGTAGCTATTTTTTACCATGTTTTTATTAACTCACTTTCTTGTTTGTTTGTGTGTTTGTCCCGTACAAATCTTGCAATCGATTTTTAACTTCCCGTCTAGCTAGACATTTGAAACTTTTAGAATAGCTCAGAACACGATGACAATGCATTCTTTTAATACTTTTAGCCATCTTTAAGCAGAATTAAATTCATTTTCAGTTATTTTAAGTTAATTTTGTTTTGTAGACTGGTGCAGCCATCTATTGGCCGGGATGGGAACGAAAAGTTAAACGCAAGTTAACTTCCAATGAACTTCATTTTCTTTCAAGTTGATGGGATAATTCATCAAAAAAAATTTTCAAAAAAGTATTTATTAATACATAGAATTGTCAAGTTTATATGATTCAACAGAAAATTTAAAAACATGGTATATAAAAAAAATCTATTTATCTTGTAATTATTCCACCTTTCTCCCAAGTCAAAGAATTGCATTTGTTTAACGACTTAGCGTTTCGTATTTTTGGTCTACTCGCCAAATTATGCTAACATAATAAGGATAAAGAACTATAATCATTTGCTTGTGGAATGCTAAACCTGCTTCTGTACAGTGGCGTAGCGAGCATAACTGGCGCCCGGGGCACGATACTTTGTGGCGCCCCCCCCCCTGAAAAACATATAGTAATATAATATATAGACCCTATATTGGCGCCCTCGATAAACATATAATAACATAATATATAGACCTTATATTGGCACTCCCCCCCCGAAAAGCATATAGTAACATAATATATAGACCTTATGTTGGTGCCCTCCCCTAAAAACATATAGTAATATAATATATAGACCTTATATTGGCGCCCCCCACAAAATAATATAGTAATATAATATATATACCTTATATTGGCACCCTCCCCGAAAAACATATAGTAATATAATATATAGACCTTATATTGGGGCCTTCCCCTGAAAAACATATAGTAATATAATATATAGACCTTACATTGGCATCCACCTCGAAAACATATAGTAATATAATATATGGATCTTACATTGGCGCCCCTCTGCGAATGGCGCCTGGGGAATGATAGACCCCCTTGCCCCCCCTTTGCTACGCCACTGCTTCTGTAAAAATTGATCACTAGCAGGTGCTCACCGGATGGTAACATCACTGCTATTGGAAATCTTGAACAACTCTTATTTCACTGTCTAACTTACACCGGTGTAATTTTGTGACTATCAAAGGTACTTCAACAAAATACTGTATTCTAAAATGGAGACAGACCAGGTATTTGACCACTAACTCTTGGATACTTTTTACTTTTGCGTCGACAAACACGGTGCTGATAATCAAACTTCCCCGGAACACTGTATTATTCTCTAGTGTACCGGATGAAGAAAATCGCTTTTGCGCTTACATTAGCTTAGTACCATAGCTATTTTGCCTTAGCGGCATACTTCTCGAAGGAAGCTAAAGTTGTAGATATTTTAAGGATTAACCGGATCTCTTTTTAGCAAATCGTGTCATCCTTGATTTAACTTTCAATCAGATAGAGGCTTGGATAAAAGTAACTTAAATAGTAACTAATATAGCTTTTTCGTTGCGTATGAACATGGAAACAAAGAGGTCAATACACTGAACCAACGGAATAAGAGTTCTAAGGTTCGAGATTTCTATTATGGCAGTTTTGACTGTATACATAGGCTAGATTTACTGAGGATTTATTTATTTAAGTACTTTTTGTAATGTATTTGAATCTTACTTTTAAATGTAGTATAAGAAAGCCGTATGAGTTTTATCTACAGTATATCTACTTATAACGAGTGCATTGAAAATAAGGCCAGTTCTAGAACCATTTACAAAAGTATTAGAGTTTAGTATGAGTGTATTATTCCCAGAACTACATAAGATATTTTGGGCTTAAAAAATAATCAAAAGAAAGGAAATTTTAAAATTAAAAAAAAATTAGACTTTTAAACGAACTGTAATATTTACGACCAAAACCGCACATTATAATCTGATTAGCTTCTCGACTCTTCCACTAATGTAGAAGATAAATAAGTTCATTGTCAAAAGTGGATGTCAAATTTTCGCCAAGGAAGACGGCGGCAAAGTAAGTAAATCCACACGTGTAAACTCTTTAATCTTATTTGCATTTCAACTTAGAGTCCCAAATCTTTTCCCTCAGTTCTAATCTATAGGTACCAACGTCGTCAAACATTTGATATACTACCACGATATTCCAAACAAACACCCACGTCTCTTAAAACTCTAAAGGAATCATAAATAAAGAGACGGTTTTGGCTGCCGTTTCGATAAAAGCTATAGTGTCGAAAAATCTCAAATGCCGACCTTTGAGCAAACGGTGGTTTGTTGACAAGTCCCAGAGAATAAACTGTCGAAACCCTTCTCGGGAACAATGATTGTATGTGTTGACATTCTGTCACTCTCGCGTTTTAGAACCGACTGATATGACAAGATGACTGGCTTGTCAACAAGTTCAGTTGGCGCCGGAGAAGATTTACAAGCAGCCAAGAAATCGGCATTTGCGTGAGAGCTCCGATGCACAGAGGCGAATCGGGCTGGAGATTTTTCGAAATAAATCTGTTTTTAACGTAGGATTACGTTCCTCCATGACGGTCCTGCGGAAGGGAAAATCTCAGACGCTAAAACCGTACGTCCATCCGTCCTCGCAGTGGCGTAGCGAGGGGGGGGGGGGGCAAGGAGGTCTATCATGCCCCGGGCGCCACTTGCAGAGGGGCACCAATATAATGTCTATATATTACATTACTATATGTTTTTCGGGGGGGGGTGTGCCAATATAACGTCTATATACTATATTACTATATGTTCTTCGGGGGTGGGGCGCCAATATAAGGTCTATATATTATATTATGTTTTTCGGGGGGGGGGGGTGCCAATATAAGGTCTATATATTATATTAGTATGTTTTTCGGGGGGCTGCCAATATAAGGTCTATATAATATATTAGTATATGTTCTTCGGGGGTGGTGCGACAATATAAGGTCTATATATTATATTACTATATGTTTTGGGGGGCGCCAATATAAGGTCTATATATTATATTACTATGTGTTTTGCGGGGGAGGGGCGCCACAAAGGTATCGTGCCCCGGGCGCCAGTTATGCTCGCTACGCCACTGCGCGCCAAACCCAGTCTATCGCTTGGACAAGTTAAACAGAAAAGTACCAAGATGCGTCAAAATTTTGACCTACCTACATATATATATATATATATATATATATATATATATATATATATATATATATATATATATGTACAAGGTGCGCCCATAAAGTAACCGGACAATTTTTTTTTAAATAACAAAAATATTACTCACCTTCAAATAAATTTATCTCCTTCAAAATAATCGCCAAAGGAGTCTATGCAATTTTTCCAACGTTTCTTCAAGTCATCGAAACACTGTTTATAGGCGTCGGAACTAACCTTTCGCAAAATACGCGTAACATTTGATTTAATATCCGAGACGTTTTCAAATCTCTGTCCTTTCATGGATTTTGCATTTTTTGATTACAAAGGACTTATTCACCACGAATTTGTTCCTGAAAATGAAATAATTAATCAGTGTTTTTACAAAGAGGCTCTTTTTCGATTAAGAAACAGGATAAGGCGAGTTAGGAAGGAACAGTTTGATTCCGAGCAATGGTTTCTTTTACACGATAATGCTAGGCCCTTTGCGGCAATTTCTGTAAAACAATATCATGCTAAGCATTCAATTACAGTGATAAATCACCCTCCATATTCTCCCGACTTATCGTCGGCTGATTTTTTCCTTTTTCCGAAGCTTAAGATGACCATGAAAGGACAGAGATTTGAAAACGTCTCGGATATTAAATCAAATGTTACGCGTATTTTGCGAACGGTTAGTTCCAACGCCTATAAACAGTGTTTCGGTGACTTGGAAGAAACGTTGGAAAATTTGTATAGACTCCCTTGGCGATTATTTTGAAGGAGATAAATTTACTTGAAGGTTAGAAATATTTTTCTTATATATAAAAAATTGTCCAGTTACTTTATGGGCGCACCTTGTATAAATGTACATACGTACATATATATAGATACATATATACATATAAAAGAGGTAAGCAACGATAAGTAATCCTACGTTAATAACCCGCGGTAGTTTCGTTAGAAGAGACAATCAGAAATTGTTTTTGGTTTCTTTCCTCATTCAACCCATTCGACAAAGATTCTGTTCTTATCGAACTTTCGCAAAATGTGCTCTGATGAATCAAAAGTTAGTCCGAAATGTTTTAATTCTGTCATAGACTCTGAAAGAACTACACATTGCTATGCAGCCGAGGGACATGTTGAGGGAATTCAACCACGCTTAACAGCCACATAACCTTTAATCCTTATATAACCTTCGGAAGCTGTACAAACAATTTTATGCATGCATTTCCAGATTACTCCTCCAAGACTATACATAGCTGGTATAGATTTAAACATTATGGTTTTACTTTGTAGGGACTGGAGTAAAATATGGTCCATCTCATCATGAAATTTTTTTCTTCTAGCTTTTCTTACAAAATTAACGAGTCAAATTTTGAAGGGAGGGGGGGAAATTAATATATAACTTTGACTTTAAATGCATGATTCACCGTAATTAATAAATACTTTGTAATTTTACATGATGTTCTTAAAATTAGAAAGGAATACTGTTTTTTTTTTTGCGAAAAATGCAATTAGTTAAGAGCATGATGTGTTTAACAAACAGGTAATAGATTTATTTTGCGTAGTAAACTTAAAGTAAGCGATAACTTACAGTACGTTTAAGATAAATTTTGGAACATTAAGATGCCCCATTGCTCAAAATTAACATATCTGATTGCCTAACATGTTGGATAATATGCTAAGATATGTTTGATTAGATGCTACAATTATTTTAGGTCTTTCATTTTCATAAATAAATCTCATCTCCATAAACTGTTTTTTTTCACCTACACCGAGTTTTCTTCACTTTTTGAGAAAAAAATTTGTTTTTAGTTATGAAAACTCTACGAAACAACTAAAAGAATCAGAAGCAGTTTAGAATCACGTTCAAATATACACAAAATAATATTTAAAAAAAAAAAACTCACATTTGGTTGCATTATCAAAAGGAGGACGCAAATTTTCTCCGTAGCCAAACAACAACGTCATGTAATGCAGGGTTAATAATGCCATTTACAAGAATAAAATAAGCGTCATTTTTTCCTAAAAATTTTTGCGATAATTCCTAAAATTATTTAGCCCAGAAACTGCTGTCGACTTTTTGAGGCTGTATCACCCAGTCGCATGCCAAAGAATGCAAAAGCAACTGAAGTACTTAGCGGGATTCTTACCTAAAATCATTACAGGTTATCAGTTTTAACACTAAGCAGTATTTACACTTCATGTTTTACATGGCATAAATACAGTATTACATCTATTAATTTAAGTTGCTAAGCCGACTTTTTGGGCAGTTCGTGAGAGAAAACTACTGCATCAATTTACTTCACTTTGGTCTTAAACGAAAGATTGTAATCTGTAGATTTGCCAAATTTAGTTTTTGTAACCGCAATTTCCATTAATGAGCGATGGCGCAGCTTGTCCTCTCTGGACCTTTGCCCACTGCGCAGCTTGTCCTCTTTGGACCTTGCGCCACTAAACCCCAAACAACCAACCAACCATTAATGAGCGATAATTTCCAATTAAAAATTGATTTCTGCGCATGCTCAGTGGCATGTTTAAATCTGGCTTTAGTAACTCACTGTTTCTGCGCATGCTCGGTGACATGTTTTAATGATAAACACGTTTATACAGAGGAGTCTCTCTAGATCTCTCTCTGCCATTTTTATATTTATGATAATTATGTTTGTGAAATATAAGATTAAACCTGATGGCAATTGTTTGTTTCGCACTATTTACTTAGCGATAATTTAAAATTTAAAAAAATTGCTTTCTGCGCATGCTCAGTGACATTTTTAAATCTGGCTTTAGATACTCACTAATCACGAGACCGCTTAAACACATTAGTTTGTTTCTGCACATTATTATGATTTTTAACATTTGAAAATGATGTGTTGAGTATAATTTGTGCATTATAATTTGTGCATTAGTACATTTATTTACTATCTAGCCGTCACGTTTTGGCGGGTACAAACTAGTCAGTGTTTATATTATGTAATTCAGGGTTAAGAATGCCCTTTTCCGGAATAAAATAAGAAACATTCGTTCCTAATATTACAGCTATAATTGATTTATTTTTACTTGTATAACATCGATTGCGGCTAGGGATGCGACATCGATAACAAAACATCGATGCTTTGAAACATCGATGTTTTAGAACATTAATTTTTTTAAACTGGTTTAGTAACCTCTAACATTAATGTTACTTCGGTTAGTTATGCGGGGGGGGGGGGGGGGGTGATTTAATTTTACTCTCTGATTGGGCTGACACAAATGACAAAAACTTGGTTGCTTTTGCCTTGGGCTACATTGATGACTCAGAATTCTCGTTGTAAATATCGCCATGTTTTTCCTTCAAATGCCCAGATAAATTCGTGGTATTGCCAGAAGTTTTGAGGGACTTAAGGCAAATATTGCATTTCGCTAATATGTCAGAGGTTTTGCAAAAAAAAAATTTCCAAACGGTACTTTTGGGAGGCATCTTACTAATAATATTAACGTTAACTTATATAAAACCAGAACAAAACAAAAACTTAAATGGCTGCTCTCGTGTATATACTATTTATAAAATAAAACCCCATCGAAGGTTCTGGAGTGTCAGGAACATTCCAAGCGCTCTGATTGGTTCATTGGTTGTTGCTTGCCATTTGTCTGTTTGCTAAGGGATCGTTCCCCCTTTTGTATTCGTCCTTTACAGAATTCAGACTTGCATTTACTGAGTGTGAAAATTATGCTACGAGATAAATTTTTTTATTATGGCACTTTTTCATTAAAAAAAAACATCCAGACAACGTAAAACATCGAGCACAAAACATCGATGTTAAAAAAACATCGGCTTCAATAAATCGATGTTTAGATCATCGATGTTTTTATCAAAACATCGATGTTTTGAAAACATCGACATCGATGTCGCATCGGCGGCCACAAACTGCTGAAAACTTCTCAGAGGATGTACGCATGACTCCTCCACATGCCAATGAATTAAAGTAACTTAAGAACCTAAGTGGGATTATTTCTTACAGATTATCAGTTTTAACACTAATCAGTATTTATGCTACATGTTTTCACCCGCGAATTACAACAAACTTTTTTCCAGGAGATTACTACCCATCAACTATGCAAACGAATGCGCATTTCTAGTGCATCCGAAAGCAGCCATGAATGCAGATTAAAAGCCCTCTTAAAGCGTTCGACGGCATAACATTTCAGTCGAATACGCTGAATATGTCTCAATTTCACACGAATAATTAAAAAAAATGATTGCAAACTTCATTTCTCCATTCAGAAAGGGGATGGTTGCGAAAAAATTTTGTTGCCCATTAAAATAAAAATTTAAAAAAAACAACTAAATCTTTATTAAAAGTGCCTGGGGATAATTTGCATAAATTTCCACATTGCACTGATTCGAAAAGAAAAAAGGAGATAATTAGTCACACACAGCTAAACACGAGATGATGTCAAAAGATTTCCTCAACTCCAAAAGAAAATAACTTACTTCTAAAAAACGTGGCTAAGTGAAGCGTGTAAAATATATGCATGCATCAAAAGATGTAGCGTAAGTAAACAAGAAGGCAGGCTTGCTGAAATTTTAAGGCAAATTCAAACCACCGCCACTCGTAGTAGACCTTTGACCACGAATAAGCATGAGAAATGGGACGAGCAGGGGGGGGGGAGAGGAGGGGGGCTACGGGGTCTCCCTCTTTTAAAGTAAACCGTGGTCTCTCTATCACTCTAAACGTCTAGCCGCGTTGATATGACAAGATGACAAGCATGTCAACAAGTTGTTGGCATAAAGGCGCCGGGGTGATGCGCGAGCGACTGAGAAATTTGTCAACATTGTGAGAATATCGATAAGATTGACGAGCAGCGATAGAGGAGTGGATGTCAGGCGCGGGGGTCTTCGATTACTTCTCATGTATAAAGCATTTCTGAACGAAAATGGCCCGTAACAATCAACCGGATCAATTCCCTTAAATTCCACGGTTAAAGAAGGAAAATTTTGCTTACATTTCCAGTGACGTAGCGAGCATAACTGGCGCCAGGGGTACGATACCTTTTTGGCGCCCCCCTATCCGAAAAACATATAGTAATATAGTAAACAGAATTAGTGAAAAGGACCATTTGGCGCCCCTGTTCGAGTGTCGCCCGGGGCATGATGGACCCCCTTGCCCACCCCACGCTACGCCACTGTCCATTTCCTTCTGTATACATTCATACATCAATACATACGGACGGACAGACACTCAAAGATATATACAGTCGAATCTCCATATATCGAACTTCCCCATATCGAAATTTTCTATATATCGAACTCTTAGCAAATCTTAATTTGGAATCTCCCCCCCCCCCCACATACCCCGGCAGGTTACAGTTCCGGCACCTCTATTTCTAGAAATCGAGCACTGTATATATATATATATATATATATATATATATATATATATATACAGTGGAACCTCGATCGATCGTTCACCGAATTATCGTTTTCCTGTATGTATCGTTTACTTCATACAGTCCCGATGATGATATTTTTTTGTTGTGTTCCCGCATCTATAGTTTTCCCGACTTTATCGTTCAGTGCGATAGGTTCCTTGAAAAACGATAGATCGAGGTTCCACTGTGGGTATGTGTGGATGAGTGGGTGAGTGGGGTCGAAACGTTTCGCTTTGTTTGGGTGAATGGTCTCTGGAAAAGTACCTGACGCGTTAAAATAAATAAATAAATAAATAAAGTTAATTTAATGGTGCAAATCTCTGTTAGATGGGTATTTTTTTTTTTGTGAGCTATGGTCATCATATGGACCCAATAGGCACCTTTCATTTAACGCCAGTCCTGAATCAATACTCACACTTTTAATCATTGTGAGAAACCGATAACTCTGATATCTGCCCTTTATAATTTATCACCGCGAGGGTACTGCCCCAGTGATATAAATGAAATTCCTCAACTCGTACGCATATTTTCAATTATTTATGCAAATTCATTTCCCCTGAGTGCGAGCCTTCTATGCGGACCGGACGTGAGAAGCCAGCGCATGCGTGATGAATCTACGGGGATGTCGTCAACAGCTAATGAGTTGTACGCTCGCAAAAGTGAGTGAACAAGGTACGCGTGAGTGCTGTTTAGAACGATTAAACTTGTTCTAGGTGACGTTACGATCGCGAAGAGCAAAATAAAGTATCTTCGTGGTCTTTGTGGAAGAGCCGTATGATTCCACCTTACTTCCAACAACTCTTTTCAAGACGGGCTGAGTTGTTCTTTTCATATTTCTCGTGAATACAGCAATCAAACAGTGGTCCATTCTTGACTTGAATGAATAAACTAGCTCTCGGAACATCTGGGTCCAATGCCAGCCAGTTGTAATTTAAATGAGTTAAGAGTTAATCTATGCGAGCACGTGTTGGGTGGTCATTATAACAAAATTAAATGGAATTAATAGAATTACAGAAATCCTTGAGGATCAGTGTTTTTGTCAAGGATTCTTCTATCGCATATTTCTCTGTTAGTGAACAACAACAAATTGTTTTTAAATATTTTTATACTAAAAATTTATGTAGATGTGTAAAGTTTAAGCTTTTTATTAAATCATACTCGTATTTGAAAATTATCTTAAAAGTATTATACATGTTAATATTAAACTTTGAATAAACAGACGGCATTGTAAATTTTAAACTTTAAATAATTAACAGTTTATGTAAAAAAATTGCGCAAAAGCTTAATAAATAATCAATCTCTACACTTTTGGAGCGGGAATCAAAAGCAATTATTTAAGCAGACTATATATATATAGTGGAATCTCGATATATCGTTTTTCAAGGGACCGATTGAAATGAACGATAAATGCGGGAAAACGATAGATGCGGAAACATAACAAAGCAATATGATCGTCGGGACTGGATAAAATGAACGACACATACGGAAAAACGATGGATCCGAAAACGATCGATCGAGATTCCACTGTATATATATATATATATATATATATATATATATATATATATATATATATATATATGTAATAAATTAAATACTATATATATATATATATATATATATATATACAGTGGAATCTCGATCGATCGTTTTCGGATCCATCGTTTTTCCGTATGTGTCGTTCATTTTATCCAGTCCCGACGATGGTAACAATAATAAAACTAAATAATAAAGGAATAATAGTCTTAAAATATGTAACCTAAGTAAGTCTGTAACTGAGTATCCACTACCTCAATGGTTGCAAGTTATATGACGTCAGTCATCTTGCGGTTACAAGTTCTTAACTTCCACTCTGACTAGCGCCAGGCTTGGTGTTCTTTGGTTAAGTACTTTTATTCAAACTTATTTCATTTATTATTCAATTCTTCTGTTAATCATGGATTGTACGGTGTCTGAGTGTGTTTATTTAATAGATCATACTCATCAGAAACAATCCATTGGTTTTTAGACAGTATTGACACCGCTGATGAAGAAATGCTGTCAAAAACCGTATTAATACTTATCTTTACATGTTGGATGTTCCAGGCTTCATGTAGCTTTAGAGCTATTACTGGTTTTCTCTTTCATCTTATTCTTATTTATATATATATATATATATATATATATATATATATATATATATATATATATATATATATATAGAGAGAGAGAGAGAGAGAGAGAGAGAGAGAGAGAGAAAGAGACGGATGGATGGATGGATGTATAGATAGATAGATAGACAGATGGGGATATAGACAGACAGATAAATGTATAGATATTATGATGGAGTGACTGCAAAGAATTATGTCGAAGAAATCATATAGAGATCGTAAAAGATGCCCCTTTACCTGCTCAGTATTTAAATTATCGGGTAGTTAATCCTAGCTCATATGCGTAGCTTGCTTCTAACTTTTGGGGAGGCACGAATTGAATTCAGTTAGGGCCCCCCTCAGCGCACTGACTGCCGGACGGTCCTTAAAATATGATATATTATGATTTTTTTAAATTGAATAACAATAGAATTGATGTTTGAGTAGTATTCAAAAGTTATACAATGAGAAAAATAAATATAATATAAATAGAATGAGAAAAAAAAATATAGCATGGAATTTTTGTTATGGATCATATCATTGTTAAAAACTATGTTAAGGCTAAAGACATAATCGGAATCTTTAGTTTCACAGATTAAAAAAGCGGAAAAAAAAACCAATTTTCTTCAAAGTTTTCTACAATTTTCCGATTTTAACTGAACTTCTAATAACGTTTAAATTTATTTCAAGTTAATTTGGGGGGGGGCACGTGCCCGCCCCCCTCCCCGATGCTACGCCTATGTCCTAGCTTCATTGTCAAAATTAGAATTAATTAAATCACTTTAATTTTTTACCACGTTTTTATTAACTCGCTTTCTTGTACTTTAATATTTCTTATATTAAAGAAATTATATATTTCAATAAATATATAATTTCTTTAATATAAGAAATAATTAAATATAATTTAATAATTATATATTGTATATTTCTTTTCTTGTACTTTAATTTCGCAATTTTAACGACCAATCATTAAAATTGCGTGTTTGTCCAGTACAAATCTTGCAATCGATTTTTAACTAACTTCCCGACTAGCTAGACATTTGAAACTTTTAGAATAGCTCAGAACACGATGACAATGCATTCTTTTAATACTTTTAGCCATCTTTAAAGCAGAATTGAATACATTTTCAGTTACTTTTTGTTTTTTTGTATGGAAAGTTAGTTCGGAAAAAATCCGCAAGGTGGCGCTTCGATTGAATTCAATGCTTGCACTTTTGCGTAACGCCGTTTGACGATTTTGGAAAACAGAATACATGTGAATTTAGTTTTGTTTACAAAAATATTGTGCGAAACTTTTTTTAAAAAAATTATAAAATTTAAAGTTTATAAAGTCTGTGGATAGTGGAAACGATTAAAAGTGATTAAAATTAAATAAAAGAAAGTGAAAAAAAATAATTAAATGAAGGTTTGTGCAATTATATGATTCAACAGAAAATTTAAAAACGTGGTATAGAAAAAGTTCCTTTTATCTTGTAACTAGCTGAAAACCCGCGCTTCGCTGCGGAGTACATTCAAATTCAATACAACGGTCAATGTATGCAATTAATGCCAAATATATATATATATATATATATATATTTATAATAAATGCGACGATCAATGTATACAATTGATGTAATATATATATATATATATACATATATATATATTTATAAAAAAATCGTAAGGGATATTTATTTTTTTTTATAATATCCAATCGTCTGCCGCATTAGAAAGAAAAGGAATAATTTTTTTTGTCCATTTAGTTGTTATGCACGTGACGATAAATTTATTTAAAGTACCAGAAAAAAAATATCACGTGATCGGCATTTAATAAATTAAATTCTAAAAACGAATCTTTAAAAATTCACCAAAAATCAGAAAATCGAGGTAAAGGTTCGAAAAAGATTTCATTTCAAAGGAATTTTTAGGATCTTTCTCGCGATATAAATTTTATAACCCTCAAATTATTATTTTAAATGCAAACTTAAAAAAAAGTTACAAAAACAGCTTAAAAATTTAATTTAAAAAAATCTAAGAAGAATTTTTCAAAAATCTTTCTTAGTGCACCCCTACACCGTAAGAAGAACCGCCATGCAAAATTTCAGCCCTTTAGGTCCAGCGGTTTGGTCTGTGCGTTGTATGTCAGTGAGTCAGTTACGGATCTGTTTTTATATATATATAGACTAGCTGAAAACCCGCGCTTCGCTACGGAGTACATTCAAATTAAATACAACGGTCAATGTATGCAATTAATGCCAAAATATATATATATATATATATATATTTATAAAAAAATCGTAAGGGATATTTATTTTTTTGGATAATATCCAATCGTCTGCTGCATTAGAAAGAAAAAGAATATCATTTTTGTCTATTTAGTTGTTATGCACGTGACGATAAATTTATTTAAAGTACCAGAAAAAGAAATCACGTGATCAACATTTAATAAATAAAATTCTAGAAAGTAATCTTTAAAAATTCACCAAAAATCAGAAAATCAAGGTAAAGGTTCGAAAAAGATTTCATTTTGAAGGAATTTTTATGATCTTTCTCGTGATATAAATTTTATAATCCGCAATGTATTATTTTAAATGCAAACGTAAAAAAAGTTTAAAAAACAGCTTAAAAATTTAATTTAAAAAAATCTAAGAAGAATTTTAGAAAAATCTTTCTTAGTGCACCCCTACACTATAAGAAGAATCGCCATGCAAAATTTCAGCCCTTTAGGTCCAGCGGTTTGGTCTGTGCGTTGTATGTCAGTCAGTCAGTGAATGAATGAATGAATGAATGAATGAGTCAGTTACGGAACTGTTTTATATATATAGATAGATTATTTTATTTCCCTTCCAAAACCAGAATAAAACAATTTCTTTCCTTTCTTTTTTCCTTTCAAAAAAAAAAAGAAAAAAGAAAATAAAAGGCCCAATATTTAATTTCTTCTAACCCACGGTTATTTCATTTGGCGATATCCTATAGCCCGTCACATTTCAATTTTCCCTCATTCCAGTAACTCCGCTGACAGGATGGCCGAAACTGATGGTTTTTGCTGCAGCGAAGTTAGTCAGCCGTTTAGTACGTCTTATCTCCTTTCATTTGTTTATTCTCCGGCTGTGACGGCCAAATTAGAAGTCAGGTCCACACGGTGGCAATTGATGACGAGAACAAAGGGAAAGTCCCGAAAATGTCACATGGACACACACACACATACAACACTCTACCTGCTGAAGCAGGACCGTGTTCTCTCGGCTGACGTTGATGCCACGATAATATCGAAAATCTTTAAGGAGTGTTTTTTTTCTTCTTTTTTTTTATCATTATTATTATTAGTTCTTTCTATTGTAAGACGAAAATTGGGAATTTTTTCCGATTTTCTTGGAAGGCGCCAGTTTTTGGGGATATATTTTTTCACGGAGGCCTTCATCTTCATCTGTCAGCTGCCTAATATGTCAGAAAGTAGATTGCTATCGAGGCGAAGTGTAACGAATTAAGATGGATGCAGTATGTTGGGCAATATGCCTTCGACATGCGGTGTTGTGTTTGTAAAGGGAATACTGATTAGGTAAATAGATGTAACGAACCTTCGTTAGCAGTTCTCGTCTTTTGAATGGCTCTTTAGAAAAAAATGTGATCCAAGTGAACTGTCACTAACCGAAACTTCGCCTGAAGCCTGAGGACTGAATTTTCTCCAATTTGGAAATACTAAGATCTATGTTTTGCGACAACATCTGGTGAATTTTGATCATTCTTAAATGCTTTAGTCTTAAGTAATTACATACTGATGCTGTTCTTGTAAAAGTCATACTGATTAGGTATATAGATGTAACGAACCTTCGTTAGCAGTTCTCGTCTTTTGAATGGCTCTTTAGAAAAAAATGTGATCCAAGTGAACTGTCACTAACCGAAACTTTGCCTGAAGCCTGAGGACTGAATTTTCTCCAATTTGGAAATACAGATCTATGTTTTGCGACAACATCTGGTGAATTTTGATCATTCTTAAATGCTTTAGTCTTAAGTAATTACATACTGATGCTGTTCTTGTAAAAGTCATACTGATTAGGTATATAGATGTAACGAACCTTCGTTAGCAGTTCTCGTCTTTTGAATGGCTCTTTAGAAAAAAATGTGATCCAAGTGAACTGTCACTAACCGAAACTTTGCCTGAAGCCTGAGGACTGAATTTTCTCCAATTTGGAAATACAGATCTATGTTTTGCGACAACATCTGGTGAATTTTGATCATTCTTAAATGCTTTAGTCTTAAGTAATTACATACTGATGCTGTTCTTGTAAAAGTCATACTGATTAGGTATATAGATGTAACGAACCTTCGTTAGCAGTTCTCGTCTTTTGAATGGCTCTTTAGAAAAAAATGTGATCCAAGTGAACTGTCACTAACCGAAACTTTGCCTGAAGCCTGAGGACTGAATTTTCTCCAATTTGGAAATACAGATCTATGTTTTGCGACAACATCTGGTGAATTTTGATCATTCTTAAATGCTTTAGTCTTAAGTAATTACATACTGATGCTGTTCTTGTAAAAGTCATACTGATTAGGTATATAGATGTAACGAACCTTCGTTAGCAGTTCTCGTCTTTTGAATGGCTCTTTAGAAAAAAATGTGATCCAAGTGAACTGTCACTAACCGAAACTTTGCCTGAAGCCTGAGGACTGAATTTTCTCCAATTTGGAAATACAGATCTATGTTTTGCGACAACATCTGGTGAATTTTGATCATTCTTAAATGCTTTAGTCTTAAGTAATTACATACTGATGCTGTTCTTGTAAAAGTCATACTGATTAGGTATATAGATGTAACGAACCTTCGTTAGCAGTTCTCGTCTTTTGAATGGCTCTTTAGAAAAAAATGTGATCCAAGTGAACTGTCACTAACCGAAACTTTGCCTGAAGCCTGAGGACTGAATTTTCTCCAATTTGGAAATACAGATCTATGTTTTGCGACAACATCTGGTGAATTTTGATCATTCTTAAATGCTTTAGTCTTAAGTAATTACATACTGATGCTGTTCTTGTAAAAGTCATACTGATTAGGTATATAGATGTAACGAACCTTCGTTAGCAGTTCTCGTCTTTTGAATGGCTCTTTAGAAAAAAATGTGATCCAAGTGAACTGTCACTAACCGAAACTTTGCCTGAAGCCTGAGGACTGAATTTTCTCCAATTTGGAAATACAGATCTATGTTTTGCGACAACATCTGGTGAATTTTGATCATTCTTAAATGCTTTAGTCTTAAGTAATTACATACTGATGCTGTTCTTGTAAAAGTCATACTGATTAGGTATATAGATGTAACGAACCTTCGTTAGCAGTTCTCGTCTTTTGAATGGCTCTTTAGAAAAAAATGTGATCCAAGTGAACTGTCACTAACCGAAACTTTGCCTGAAGCCTGAGGACTGAATTTTCTCCAATTTGGAAATACAGATCTATGTTTTGCGACAACATCTGGTGAATTTTGATCATTCTTAAATGCTTTAGTCTTAAGTAATTACATACTGATGCTGTTCTTGTAAAAGTCATACTGATTAGGTATATAGATGTAACGAACCTTCGTTAGCAGTTCTCGTCTTTTGAATGGCTCTTTAGAAAAAAATGTGATCCAAGTGAACTGTCACTAACCGAAACTTTGCCTGAAGCCTGAGGACTGAATTTTCTCCAATTTGGAAATACAGATCTATGTTTTGCGACAACATCTGGTGAATTTTGATCATTCTTAAATGCTTTAGTCTTAAGTAATTACATACTGATGCTGTTCTTGTAAAAGTCATACTGATTAGGTATATAGATGTAACGAACCTTCGTTAGCAGTTCTCGTCTTTTGAATGGCTCTTTAGAAAAAAATGTGATCCAAGTGAACTGTCACTAACCGAAACTTTGCCTGAAGCCTGAGGACTGAATTTTCTCCAATTTGGAAATACAGATCTATGTTTTGCGACAACATCTGGTGAATTTTGATCATTCTTAAATGCTTTAGTCTTAAGTAATTACATACTGATGCTGTTCTTGTAAAAGTCATACTGATTAGGTATATAGATGTAACGAACCTTCGTTAGCAGTTCTCGTCTTTTGAATGGCTCTTTAGAAAAAAATGTGATCCAAGTGAACTGTCACTAACCGAAACTTTGCCTGAAGCCTGAGGACTGAATTTTCTCCAATTTGGAAATACAGATCTATGTTTTGCGACAACATCTGGTGAATTTTGATCATTCTTAAATGCTTTAGTCTTAAGTAATTACATACTGATGCTGTTCTTGTAAAAGTCATACTGATTAGGTATATAGATGTAACGAACCTTCGTTAGCAGTTCTCGTCTTTTGAATGGCTCTTTAGAAAAAAATGTGATCCAAGTGAACTGTCACTAACCGAAACTTTGCCTGAAGCCTGAGGACTGAATTTTCTCCAATTTGGAAATACAGATCTATGTTTTGCGACAACATCTGGTGAATTTTGATCATTCTTAAATGCTTTAGTCTTAAGTAATTACATACTGATGCTGTTCTTGTAAAAGTCATACTGATTAGGTATATAGATGTAACGAACCTTCGTTAGCAGTTCTCGTCTTTTGAATGGCTCTTTAGAAAAAAATGTGATCCAAGTGAACTGTCACTAACCGAAACTTTGTCTGAAGCCTGAGGACTGAATTTTCTCCAATTTGGAAATACAGATCTATGTTTTGCGACAACATCTGGTGAATTTTGATCATTCTTAAATGCTTTAGTCTTAAGTAATTACATACTGATGCTGTTCTTGTAAAAGTCATACTGATTAGGTATATAGATGTAACGAACCTTCGTTAGCAGTTCTCGTCTTTTGAATGGCTCTTTAGAAAAAAATGTGATCCAAGTGAACTGTCACTAACCGAAACTTTGCCTGAAGCCTGAGGACTGAATTTTCTCCAATTTGGAAATACAGATCTATGTTTTGCGACAACATCTGGTGAATTTTGATCATTCTTAAATGCTTTAGTCTTAAGTAATTACATACTGATGCTGTTCTTGTAAAAGTCATACTGATTAGGTATATAGATGTAACGAACCTTCGTTAGCAGTTCTCGTCTTTTGAATGGCTCTTTAGAAAAAAATGTGATCCAAGTGAACTGTCACTAACCGAAACTTTGCCTGAAGCCTGAGGACTGAATTTTCTCCAATTTGGAAATACAGATCTATGTTTTGCGACAACATCTGGTGAATTTTGATCATTCTTAAATGCTTTAGTCTTAAGTAATTACATACTGATGCTGTTCTTGTAAAAGTCATACTGATTAGGTATATAGATGTAACGAACCTTCGTTAGCAGTTCTCGTCTTTTGAATGGCTCTTTAGAAAAAAATGTGATCCAAGTGAACTGTCACTAACCGAAACTTTGCCTGAAGCCTGAGGACTGAATTTTCTCCAATTTGGAAATACAGATCTATGTTTTGCGACAACATCTGGTGAATTTTGATCATTCTTAAATGCTTTAGTCTTAAGTAATTACATACTGATGCTGTTCTTGTAAAAGGCATACTGATTAGGTATATAGATGTAACGAACCTTCGTTAGCAGTTCTCGTCTTTTGAATGGCTCTTTAGAAAAAAATGTGATCCAAGTGAACTGTCACTAACCGAAACTTTGCCTGAAGCCTGAGGACTGAATTTTCTCCAATTTGGAAATACAGATCTATGTTTTGCGACAACATCTGGTGAATTTTGATCATTCTTAAATGCTTTAGTCTTAAGTAATTACATACTGATGCTGTTCTTGTAAAAGGCATACTGATTAGGTATATAGATGTAACGAACCTTCGTTAGCAGTTCTCGTCTTTTGAATGGCTCTTTAGAAAAAAATGTGATCCAAGTGAACTGTCACTAACCGAAACTTTGCCTGAAGCCTGAGGACTGAATTTTCTCCAATTTGGAAATACAGATCTATGTTTTGCGACAACATCTGATGAATTTTGATCATTCTTAAATGCTTTAGTCTTAAGTAATTACATACTGATGCTGTTCTTGTAAAAGGCATACTGATTAGGTATATAGATGTAACGAACCTTCGTTAGCAGTTCTCGTCTTTTGAATGGCTCTTTAGAAAAAAATGTGATCCAAGTGAACTGTCACTAACCGAAACTTTGCCTGAAGCCTGAGGACTGAATTTTCTCCAATTTGGAAATACAGATCTATGTTTTGCGACAACATCTGGTGAATTTTGATCATTCTTAAATGCTTTAGTCTTAAGTAATTACATACTGATGCTGTTCTTGTAAAAGGCATACTGATTAGGTATATAGATGTAACGAACCTTCGTTAGCAGTTCTCGTCTTTTGAATGGCTCTTTAGAAAAAAATGTGATCCAAGTGAACTGTCACTAACCGAAACTTTGCCTGAAGCCTGAGGACTGAATTTTCTCCAATTTGGAAATACAGATCTATGTTTTGCGACAACATCTGATGAATTTTGATCATTCTTAAATGCTTTAGTCTTAAGTAATTACATACTGATGCTGTTCTTGTAAAAGGCATACTGATTAGGTATATAGATGTAACGAACCTTCGTTAGCAGTTCTCGTCTTTTGAATGGCTCTTTAGAAAAAAATGTGATCCAAGTGAACTGTCACTAACCGAAACTTCGCCTGAAGCCTGAGGACTGAATTTTCTCCAATTTGGAAATACTAAGATCTATGTTTTGAGACATCTGGTGAATTTTGATCATTCTTAAATGCTTTAGTCTTAAGTAATTACATACTGATGCTGTTCTTGTAAAAGGCATACTGATTAGGTATATAGATGTAACGAACCTTCGTTAGCAGTTCTCGTCTTTTGAATGGCTCTTTAGGAAAAAAATGTGATCCAAGTGAACTGTCACTAACCGAAACTTTGCCTGAAGCCTGAGGACTGAATTTTCTCCAATTTGGAAATACTAAGATCTATGTTTTGCGACAACATCTGGTGAATTTTGATCATTCTTAAATGCTTTAGTCTTAAGTAATTACATACTGATGCTGTTCTTGTAAAAGGCTTACTGATAAGGTAAATTTGCGTGACATGAAAGATATACCCTCGTCAGAATTTGTTCCGACTATGTAATGAGTAGGAATGGGATCAAAAAGTATTCTCATACCTCATAAGTCTAAAAAATTCCCATAATATGACTATATGTCATTCATAACGACCAATCGTTAAAGGCTTCCCCAAATTCAAAGTCCAGAAGTTTTGAGACCACATTTAATGACACCGATCTTTTGCTTATTCAACTTCATATGAAAACACAAAGAATGCTTATTTACTCTATTCGTCACGCACTATCTGATGCTGAAAAGTAAAATGCATTGCTAACACCATCATACAGGTAATATATATATATACAGGTGGTTATTAAAATAATGGAAACACTAAGAAACATCGTGAAAACCTTTATTAATACGGCGCACAATCACCTTTGTCATGTAATACCACCTGATTCCCCTTGGAATTGGGTTATACAAGTCATAAACAGTGGTTAAGAATATATTATACCATTCTTCAGGGAAAAATCATGAAAGTTCCTGTAGAGATGCTGTGGTGGATATCGATACCTGGCTCTATCCGCTTATACAGTGGTTGGATGATATATAGTCGGGGGGATTGTACAGGGCAAGATAAGATATTTGATTTATTTTTCATACTCTTCAAACCAATACTTGATAGATTTAGCTGTATGTATAGGGGGATTATCATTCTGGAGAACGATATCTTCTGCAAGAAACAATGTTTGCACCATAGGATGGACTAGTGAGCTAAAATTTCGACATAGTCCTTCCCATTCAATCTCCCTTTTAGAGTTACAATAGGGCCTGAAGAAAACCATAAGATGCCATCCCAAACCCTGATAGATCTATCTCTATTACTGACAGTTGAGATGAGACAGCCAGAATCTTACGCTTGTGTAGATGTTCTCCAGACATACACACATCCTGTGACGAGGAACAATGTGAACAATGATTCGTCGGACCAAATGCCGTTTTTCGACATATTACTCCAAGATTTGCGCTCGTGGCAACATTGTGGACGATATTTTGCATTGGCATCTATTACGAGTGGTTTGGGAATAGCTACTTTTTCGTAAATGCTTTGTTTGTGAAGTTCCCTTCTACCTCTGATGGTTGATACCGGAACATGCAGATGCAGATTGAGCTCTTCGGTCATTTTAGCTGCAGTTGTTTTCTTTCTTCGTGTCACAATCCGCTTCAATACCTCATCCGTCTCTTTCTCTCAGCTCTCCCTTTCATCCACTATTCTATTTGGCGTAGGATGTTTTTCCGTGCACTCTGTATGCTATCGTGACTTTCGATACTATAGCTCGAAAAGCACCGATTAGCCTGGCGGTTGCAGTAACAGATACTCCAATTTAAACGCGACCAAACAATTTGCCCTTTCCGCAAGGTGTGCAAGGTTTGACATGTTCCCCCCAAAAGCACGATGCCCTTAGCTTCATTACTGCTACCTGACAGTAGAATAATACATACACTATATTATATAAAAAAAATACCAGTGTCCAGACTTAAATATTATGCCCTCCATTCTAGCATTTAAACTCCCTTTCCTAAATCCAATCCCCAGTAATTTTAATTTATCGCTTTAAAACCCATAGCCACAGAATTTCCCATCAATCGCATGCCTTCGCATTTCTACACTTGTATATGTCCGAATTCAGGAGTGGGTTAGCTTCGCGAGCCCCCTTTTTTTATTAGGAATTTTATCCCCTAATATTTCACCGAGTGTATTTTTTGTTCAGGAAGAAGAAATAATTTTTTTCCTCCCTTCGAATAATGTCCTGGGTTCTAATTCTGAACCTTGCACCTTTTGGACAGGGTGCTGACCATACGAATAACTTATATTATGGTGTTCTTAGACAAACCTTGCATTCTCTTCCCCTGAGAGAGTAAGGTTTCAGAACTCGTAATTCAGACTTTAAATTTGTTCAATTACCCCTATCATGAACACTCTGCCACACGTGCCCTAATTTATCAGCTTTTGCTGCGTAAAATAGAACTGGCTGGTTCAGATACTGTAAACGGAAGGCTTCTTTCAGAACAGATTTCACCATCTACACTTATAAATGTCACACAACATTCTTCCTATTTTCCTTTGAAATAAAATGTTATGTCTCAAACCCTTTTCAGTAAAGAGAGACTTTCATGTTTTTAATGGTTTTTTACGACATATATAAAAGTCTTTTGTTAAGGGGAGTGGTCACTTTTACGTACTTATAAAAGTATCATTTTTAGACCTATGCTCGATTGTATGTACTACTCATAATTTTTGCCTGATTTACATGAAATTTTTTGATTGACCGCCTATAATACTGTTTATTATATAGACAATATTTCAAGGTAATTAAAAAAATAAAATTACTTTTTATGCATAAAAAGTGAATAATTTTTTTAAAATCGAGCATTTTGCAGTCAACTACTGTGCGCATTCTATCAAAATCAATTATTAAGGTACAGTAATAATTGTTTACTATATGTGATTACAATACTTCAGGCAACAATATCCATCAACATTATTCTAAAATATATTAAAACATTTTAGTACGGGCTATTTTTAATTAGAACTTTCAAAGATGACTGAGTAAAAGCTTATAAAAAATTCTTTAAAAAATTAGAATATGTTAAGGTTAAAAAATGTTGGTGGAATTTTTTGCCTGAAGTATTGTAATAACATATAGTAAACAATTATTATTGGGACTTAATAATTTATTTTGACAGAATGCGCACAGTAGTTGACTGCAAAATGCTCGATTTAAAAAAAATTATTCACTTTGTAAGGTATACACAAGATTCGATTCACAAGAATCGAACTTTTGAATGAATTAAAGAAGCTGCTTCAGATATGCTAATTTCGGCATACGCGCTTAGTATAAATACCACGCAGCGTCATTAATGAAGGAGGGGGAGGTTGTTAAGGTTGAAAGGTGTTATCCTGCGCTAGTGCTTAGCGGGCCAGAAGTTTACATGGCAGTACTGCTGGTTTGACTTACTGTTCGTGAGTATAGAAAATATATTGTTCTTGAAAGCTGTATTTATATTCCGTACAAGTGTACGTATGCTTATTGCTGTAAAAGCCAATTATATGTGCAACGAATTCAATAAACATTGTTTCATGTATAAACTGGTGTGTTTCAAATTCAAATAGAGAGCCACTTCAAATTATATACACCCAGGTCTGGGTAGAAGTGAGTATAGATTCTCTATAACTTTTTATGCATAAAAAATATTTTTTATTACCTTGAAATATTGTATATATAGTAAACAGTATTATAGGCAGTTACTCAAAAAAATTCATGTAAATCAAGCAAAAATCAAGAATAGTACATACAATCAGTGGCGTAGCGAGAGGGGGGCAAGGGGGTCTATCATGCCCCGGGCGCCACTCGCACAGGGGCGCCAAATGTTCCCCACGACCTTTAGACCATTTGGTCCCCAAGTCCATGGGGGGCGCCAAAAAGGTATCGTGCTCCGGGCGCCAGTTATGCTCGCTACGCTACTGCATACGATCGAACATAGGTCTAAAAATGATACTTTTAAAGGTACGTAAAAGTGACCATTCCCCTTAAATCTAGTACAAAAAATTTATATGAACTTTTAAAGCTATGCTTCAAACAAAAAATACTCAAAAAAAAATCTGTATTGTAGCAATATTTCCTGGTGTGATTCCATGAATATTGTATTGCTCCCTACACGTGTCTTCAAATTAAACTTTCTCTCAAGCAGATTTCTATCAGTCCGAATTTACATATATGCCATTTCCCCACTCATCATGATGGAGCGATAGGTAAATATTGCTCTGGGTATCTGGAACTAGCCTGCGAGGAAGGTGATTAATCTCAGATCGTTTACGGAGATAGTCTAATCTCGGGGTTCTATCACGCTCTCCGGGATTTTTGTTTTGCTACCTCTCAATTACGGCAAGATTTAGAGCAAATATAATTATTTTACAAAAGCGATTTCACGTATGACCAAGCTCCCCCAAGAAAAACGTCCCACAGTCAAACAAAGAACGCATTTGACGTCGCCATTTGCATCTGAAGATAGATCTGGCGAACGCGGACTTCGAAATTCGTGATGGCATGTCGTCGGTGTTAACTCCGACTGCTTCCTTCTCAAACCGACTGTCAGCTGTGAAATCTGACAGTCGGCACTTATCCCTGCCATTGTTGTCTTTCTGTTTCTCTCGCTACTACCCCTTTAAGGCTTTTTGAGCTCTCTCCTAATCTCTCTCACCACTGAAATGGTACGCTGAAAAATTAAGACACTGTGGCGGGTTCGGATTCCACAAACACTTGTGTGTGTGTGTGTGTGTGTGCGATTTATCTCAATGATGCTTTTCCGCTTTGGAGGGATGGTGGGGAGAAGATATTTCTGGTTTTGTTGTTTCTTTTTCGCTGAAAGGGATCCGTACAGTAGCGTAGCGAGCATAACTGGCGCCCGGGGCACGATACCTTTGTGGCGCCCCCCCCCTCGAAAAACATATAGTAATATAATATATAGACCCTATATTGGCGCCCCCCGATAAACATATAATAACATAATATATAGACCTTATATTGGCACCCCCCCCCCCGAAAAGCATATAGTAACATAATATATAGACCTTATGTTGGTGCCCTCCCCTAAAAACATACAGTAATATAATATATAGACCTTATATTGGCGCCCCCCGATAAACATATAATAACATAATATATAGACCTTATATTGGCACCCCCCCCCGAAAAGCATATAGTAACATAATATATAGACCTTATGTTGGTGCCCTCCCCTAAAAACATACAGTAATATAATATATAGACCTTATATTGGCACCCCCCCCCCCAAAAAAAATATAGTAATATAATATATAGACCTTATATTGGCGCCCTCCTCGAAAAACATATAGTAATATAATATATAGACCTTATATTGGTGCCCTCCCCTGAAAAGCATATAGTAATATAATATATCGACCTTATATTGGCATCTCCCTCGAAAACATATAGTAATATAATATATAGGTCTTACATTGGTGCCCCTCTGCGAGTGGCGCCCGGGGCATGATAGACCCCCTCGGCCCCCCTTTGCTACGCCACTGGATCCGTACAGCTTGAAGGAAAAATGAAGTAAAATTTGAGAGACGTTTTTGCCATCTCAAGCATAATTGCTTGAGATGGCAATTGTTAAAACCGGGTACGTGCTAATCAAGTAAAAACCGGAGGCGGAAACATGCTCTTAGATTCGTCGGCATTTTGGCAAACTCTCTGCAAAGTTTACAATGACGTCGATAAGGTAAATTCACCTATAACGAGCCATGTCCCTATAATGGCCCGCCCTTTAGAAATGTAGAGAAATTAAGGGTCCATCGTTACCTAAGGCAGTAGAAGGGGTGAGGGTCATTGGCTACTTGACCCTCACTCCTTCTACTGCCTTAGGTAGCAATAGACCCTTAATTTCTCGACATTTCTAAAGGGCGGCCCATTATAGGGTCATAGCCCATTATAGGTGCATTTACCTTATTTGAGGCACTTTCATAAAATACAGTCGAACCTCCATATATCGAACTTCCCTATATCGAAATTTTCTATATATCGAACTCTTAGCAAATCTCCGTGTTCATTACATAGAAAAATTGTTTCTATATATCGAAAAAATCTCTTTATATCGAAATTATTTTCAAGTCAAATTGGGAGATTTTATTTCACTTTAGAATAAAATCTCCCAATTTTTGGCATTTGAAACAATACGTCGTGGACTTCAATTCGCGGAAAATGTCCCTGATGAAGTTTTTAGTGGAATGAATAAATGCGAACATTTCTTCGAACTTTCCGTAAAACTAACTGTTCAGAAAGATATTCGTAGTTTTTTTTTAAAAAGAATGTAACTGTGATCATTGTAACCACTGTCTGCATTATTGTTTTTTTTAAGATATGTAGTAATCAATAAATCTTTCATATTAATTCATTTTTTAGTTATTAACTTTCATTTAATGGGATTCGGATATATTTAGAAATGGAGTTTCGTATACGAAAATTAGCTTCAATTTTTTTAGGAGAATTATGATAAGACTAAGCTCAATTCTATATATCGAAATTTTTTCGCGCAATTTGCTACTTCGATATATGGAGGTTCGACTGTAATTTAATATCTCAGGGGTCAGTTTTGTTGATTTAAATTCTGGGAAATCATAACAAGTGTGATGCGCACAGTGCTAGTATTTGTACCTTCTTCTAGAAGAGACAGTGCAAAGAATGAACCATTATCCACTCCTCTGTACAATACACTCTTCTGAGAACAGTTCCAAATATTATTTCTCGAATTCCTGAACTCGTACGAAGAATCTCTGGGGTATAAAAATGTGTTTCTCTGCCAGGCCGATACTGCATTTTGGATAGGGGCGGTCATTGATAAATGTAGATCGTCGTGATTTATTAATTAGTTAAAGTGTGTGAACGGGATATGTTTCCAATTTACTATTAACCTTTTCCCTACGGGATGTATCCCAAGAATGAATATATATATATATATATATATATATATATATATATATATATATATATATATATATATATATATATATATATATATACATACATATATATATATATATATATATATATATATATATATATATATATATATATATATATATATATATATATATACATACATATATATATATATATATATATATATATATATACATACATATATATATATATATATATATATATATATATATATATATATATATTTATATGTATGTATATATATATATATATATATATATATATATATATATATATATATATATATATATATATATATATATATATATATATTCATTCTTGGGCCCATATTCTTGGGATGCATGCTATCCCACCCCGTAAGGAAAAGGTTAAAATCCAGTAGGAATTGAAGAAATCTACCACGCAAGTGGGACAAACACACGAGGCGTCAGATGGAAATTTCCTCAAGTTTCTTAGAATAGAGCATCTTTATCCGAGTTATTTTTCTCCCTTAATAAAAATTTTCATATACAATAGAACCCCGTTATAGCGAATCCGGTATATAACGAACTCACGGATATAACGAACGAAAATTTTGTTCCGGCGTTTTCCTATTGTATTTAATGCTAATTTATGGTTTTATCCTTTTATAGCGAACCTCCGAAATCTTAAGAATCGGCTATAACGAACCTCTTTTTCAGTCGACTAGAACCCCGTTACAGCGAATCCGGTATATAACGAACTCACGGATATAACGAACGAAAATTTTGGTCTCACCGTTTTCCTATTGTATTTAATGCTAATTTATCCTTTTATAGCGAACCTCCGAAATCTTAAGAATCGGCTATAACGAACCTCTTTTTCAGTCGACTGCTGAATTTTTTTTTTAATTTTAAAACTTTTTAAGAATTTTGAAGATACAACGAATGTTGAAGAAGCAAAGAATGTTGAAGAAGAAGATGATGAAGATCTACCTATCGCGTGGGTAGAAAAGCACAAAATTTCATCATTCTCAGATTGTGACATGCAGTTGTTCGAAACGTGATGATGAAGTCATTGCATGTGAAAATCCGACTGATGAAGATATTGTGGAAGAAATTAAAATGAATCGATCTGAAATCGAAGATTCTGCATCTGATGCTGATGAATAAGAGCACATAAATGGCGAAATACCCACCATCTCAGATACTACAGCAGCAATGCGTGTAATTAATAAGTTTTTGACTACACAAACAGTGGAAGAAAGAGTGTTGGAGTCATTTGATGTATTAGACAAAGAATTTCATAAAATGTTTTTGAAATCGGCATCACGTCAGAAAAAAGATTACCGATTATTTCTTTATCAAAACAGGGAGCAAAATGAATTTATTTCCTTTTGTCTTCATTCTTAGCTAATTTAATTAGTATTGTGCCAGTTTAACGTAATCGATTTTGGTCAATTTAATTCATTAATGATCATTTTTAATAGATTTTATCATTTTTTAATACATCATCATTCAATACACATAGCAGCTAATGAGTCATACATTTTGTGAACTCTAACATTTTTCTTAACGGTTCGGATATAGCGAACCGCCGGATATAGCGATCAAAACCTTTGGTCCCTTGAAGTTCGTTATAACGGAGTTCGACTGTATACAGTAAAATTCAAATATCCGATCTTCTAACTGTCTGTCCTGATTAGTGAAAATCCTATTAAACCGAATAACCTAAAAATGCAAAAAGTATAAAAAAACTGAACAAAAGCGTCCATCACCATCATTATATTTGGCATGAAAATGCCTGGAATGAGCCAAAACCTTTTGCTGAAGATTAGTCCAGGATATCCTATTTTCACTCTCGAACGTCAATTTTTTTTATCCTTGCTGTTAGTATAATCCTTTTCCACCACGTCACTCCTGCCTAATCTGAGACTTCCTCCTTTTAAACAGACACTCGTCTTGGTTAAGAATATCTTTTTTTAACTAGACTTTTGCGTGCTTTGAATATAAGATGTGCTGCCCATTTCATTCTGTTGGTTTCGAAATGAATCGTATGAAAATCACTAAAAAAAAAATTACTCTTTTATCATAGCATTAAAACCTGTTTATATTTAAAGTAGACTAGATTAAGAATTAAAGTAGATCACTCTGTTATACGTAGGTAAATGTCTTATATAAAATTTAAAAATATGCTAATATTAACTAAGTATGTAAATTAGTCAAAATTATGGTGTTTTATGCTGGTTCTTCTGCGCTTGAATTGCGTGGTAACATTTATTCAAAAGAAAAAAAAAAAAGCATAAAATGTCTAGTCACCGTTTTGCAACTTAGGTGTTTATTTCTTTTACTAATAATTCCCGGAAGTGCTTCAGATGGTGGCAATCTGCTGACCTCTCTTCATTTTTGCTTCCCTCGACAAACTTGATAAACGAAAGATAAACTCGTAAGTGTTGGTTCCCGTTGCTTAGTTGCTTTTTTTTTTTCTCGTAGGCTGCTGCCGTCAGAGTTATTCGTATGAAAGAAGCTTTATAATACTTATTACTAAATAAATATGTTCATGAATATATAGGAGTATTTATAACATAGTGGGTGTAAGCAGGCCCTGATTTTGGGGGCCCCAGGCCTACTGGGCCTAGGGGCCCCCAAATGTTGCCCCCCCCCCCCCAAAAAAAAAAAAATTTTTGATTTTAAAAGAAAAAATTCACAATTCAATTTTTTTTTATTTTACCATGTCACATAGTTATCCTTTATTACTACCAGGCCCTTATTTTCCATTAGGCCCGGTAGACCCGGGCCTAAGGCCCCCCCCGAATGTTGTCCCCCCCCCAAATTTTTATTTTAAAAGAAAAAAAAAAAAAACTCCCAATTGAAATTTTTTTTAAAATTTTATCCTTTTTAATAGCAATTTTTTTTATATATCCTTTCAAATTTGATTGATAGGTTCATCATATGAATAGTTATATGTATAGTTCATCATATGTATGTTATAGTGTATATAAGGGATTAATAAGTTTTTCTGGTTGCATTGTATTGGTGTTTTAATGAAGTTAATATGTTGTAATGCTTTTTGTTTTTTGATAATGTTCTACGCTTCAAATTCCCGTTCAATATTCCCGAATTTGCCCCTTTCCGTTTTGGCTAACGGCAAAGGATTGTGTCCAGCATATATCCATTTATCTGCTTATTTTACTTCAATCATTTGACAATGCTCTATTTTCCCACAATGCACAGCTGTCATATGCTTTGCGGAGATCCATAATTGTTCTTTCTAGAGGTCAGGCGCCACTTTTACAACCATCGCCAGGACCGAACTTTCAACCCTGACACCAAATCTCCAGCCCGGAATCCTACAAACTGAACTATCCCAGTTATTTGAGAAAACGCTATTTTCAAGGACTTCTCTCACAGTTGTATACCTATTTATCAATAGCTACAATGTGTGCATGGTAGTAAGCCTGCGTTTGAATTAATTGCATTCAGACGTCAACGAACGTGTAGTTAGGAGTTGCGTATGCTAAACGTCACTGAACCGGCTATAATCCAACGCTGTACTTTGAAAAAAGCAGTCTCAAATTCAAGCATACAAGTTGTTGAGTTCTGGTGTGTTAAATATCTTAATAAGCAGAAAAATAGAGGAACATGCCACGTATGCATACTATTAGTATACAGTCGAACCCCGTTATAACGAACTTAAAGGACCAAAGGTTTTGTTCGCTTTATCGGGTGGTTTGCTATATCGGAACCGTTAAGAAAAATGCTATAGTTCACAAAATGTATAACTCATTAGTTGTAATGTGTATTCAATAATGATGTATTAAAAATGATAAAACCTATTAAAACGATCATTTATGAATTAAATCGACTAAAATCTATTACAATAAACTGACACAATACTAATTAAATTACGTACAATAGGAAAACAGTGGGACCAAAATTTTCGTTCGTTATATCAGTTAGTTCGTTATATAACGGGTTCGCTATAACGGGGTTCGACTGTATTTTATTCGCGTTTTAGTCCTTCTAGGTATTTCTCAGTTAACTGTTATTAACATCGTTCGCATATGGAAAAGGAATACTGGATTGCTCTATGCATCTAATAATGAAAAAAAAAATAATTTAATCACCATCTTCCATTAATCTTCGTTACAGAAAGTACTCGAGAACTTATTTACCTTTTTATCCATACACGTAGATCCTGTATAAATTCACTACTTCAACTCTATCCGCATCTCGGAATGGCTTTTAAAAAGGAACACTAACATACCTTCTTGTCAGTGCCTCCAAATTACTCCAAAAATAGCGAAACCGTGTCATTAACATCTTTCTCAAATCGAAAAAAATGGATACCCCATTGCAATATAGATCTGGTAATGAAAAATTTTTAATCACCGTCTTTCGACATTAATCTTCGCTGCAGAAAGTACTCAAGAACTCATTTATCTTTTTATCCATACACGTAGATCCTGTTTAAATTCCTTATTCAATTCTATCAGCAACTCAGTGTGACGCTTAAAAGGGAACCTTAACATGCTTCCTTGTCATTACCTCGAAATTAGTCCCTCAAAAAGTGAAAACCCGAGTCAACTGTCATTAACAACTTTCCCAATGTTATCATCAATGGTATCATCCAATGTTATCATCAATGGATCCCTATCATCAATGGTAAAGGAAATCCACATTGCTCTACAGATCTGGTAATGGAAGATTTTTAATCACCATCTTTTACCATTAATATTCGCCACATACGCCCCACGATTTACTTACCTAAGTTTTCATTCACGCAGATCCTGGGCAAAGTCATAATAACAACAACTCTATACGCATCTTGAAATTAATGACTTTTAAAGGAGCACTAACAACTTCCATTGTTAGTGCCTTGAAATTACTCCCCAAAAACAACAGCTAATCTCCAAGTCGTTTGTCACTTGGAAAAGATACACCACCTTTGCACTACGAAACTGATAGAGGGAAATTTTAAAATTGTCCTCTTTCGCTATAGGGCAGTGTCTCGCAGCATGTCACATCTCAACTCTTGCAGATTTTACTTCTTGTTTGGCGAGGAGTGGCAAAACATTGCACAATTTAACATGGCGTTCAATGAGCATTCTTCTCAACTGCTATTTTATTTTGGTAGTGGAGTTCCTGGACCTGCTGGTTTTAACTCCTGTCAGCAAGATATTTTGTAATCAATGTGTATATGCTCAGTAAAAATTTAGTAGTTATGAAGTTAGATTAAGTATTAGGATATTAAGCATTCTTACAGCTTGTTGAATAAAATGCTCTCAGATTACGCAAAGTCTTTAGATACGGTATCTAAACAAAGGTATATCCCTAAATTAAACATTCAGGTACAGCCCGGAAAGGTTTATTCAGTATGTGACCCGTATTTATTCACAGAGGAAGACTGGAGTTACGATACAAGACGCTGACCTGAAGTAACTTATCCTGATATCTATACATATCTCAACATAATAATAATCATTCTCGACGAAAGAATGATTACATTCTCTTAAACCTTGCGAAATATTGAAAAAAAAAAGTGTTAAAATACCTGTTACATACCACTAATATGAGGAATTTTATAAATAAACTTAAATTATTTAACTCAAAATGTAGGTATTGTCCAAAAACACATGCAAACGCATAGGAACAGCTTCTGTTTTCTGCCACCCGATAATCACGTGATCTATAGCAGACGAAAACTGACGTAGCCAGTGACGTTGCGACGTTTTGCCTTATAAATCTTCGCCACAGAAAGCACTGAAGAATTCAGTTTATCTTTCTTTCTACGCGTACGCGTGGATCCTGTTGAAATTCACTTCTCCAACTCTAAACGCCTCTTTAAAAATGTCTCTCTCAAAGAAGCACTGACATACCTCCTTGTCAGTACCTCGGAAATTACCCCCAAAAACGGCTATCTTAACATACTATAACATACTTCCTTGTCATTACCTTGAAATTAGTCCCTCAAAAAGTGAAAACCCGAGTCAACTGGCATTAACATCTTTCCCAAATGGTAAAGGAATACCACATTGCTCTACAGATCTCGTAATGTAAGGTTTTTAACCACCATCTTTTACCATTAATATTCTCCACATACGCCCCACGATTTATTTACCTAAGTTTTCATTCACGCAGATCCTGAGCAAAGTCATTACATCAACGTCAAGGCACTAACAACTTCCATTGTTAGTGCCTTGAAATTACTCCCCAAAAACAGCGAATCTCCAAGTCGTTTGTCACTTGGAAAAGATACATCCACCTTTGCACTAAACGAAACCGATAGAGGAAAATTTTAAAAATTGTCCTCTTCCGCCATAAATCTTCGCCACAGAAAGCACTGAAGAATCCAGTTTATCTTTCTTTCTACGCGTACGCGTGTTGAAATTCACTTCTCCAACTCTAAACGCCTCCTTAAAAATGTCTCTCTCAAAGGAGCACTGACATACCTCCTTGTCAGTACCTCGGAAATTGCCCCCAAAAACGGCTAAACCGCGCAAGAGACCTCCAAGCTCCTCGGGATACAACGCGATGATATGCATCTCCCGATAGAGGTCTGAGATAAAAAAAAAAGACGCTTCCTGACGAAATCTCTGGCCACAATGGACGCGCATAATGGGCATATAATGCCGGAGAGAGAGATAACTGTTGGCTTGTTGTTCCTGTTTATTTGCTCTTTTATAGCCGAGTTGAGAGGAATTTCGTTGATATATCTCTCCAATTACGCTTTTGAATAAATTTCGCGCTCTGCCTGTGCGATCTTATCCCCCGCTCCGGAGTTCAAAAGTGAGCTATGAATTCCTGTCCTTTGCGTTTTGGAGAATTCAAGGCATTGTGCGCGCAATCAAGGTTTTTGAATGGAAAAAAAATGCTATGAAAGATAATCTCGTGGCTGGTTATCTAGCTATTAAACTGTCACTTTTTTTTTAACTTTCCACTAATTGATTTTTTTTTTAACTTTCCACTAGTTCAGGGGTTTCCAACCTTTTGATAGTTCCAAACTTTTAACATTAAACGACGTACCTTTGCAATAGTCGAAATGTCCACTCTCTTTATTTTTAACTTGCCATTATAAGAAAAACCAGCAACAATCATGAATCCCTTAGAAAAACTTTCTTTCGATTCTTTGAACCATGTACTTAAATTTTTTTCTCCCCTTTTATGATAATAAATGGCTCTTTTTTTTTGTTGCAATTATTTAAATACACCCATGATTCATCTATTGTGACAATTGTTTTCCATTTTTCTTTGGATAAGTGTTTCTCATATAGAATTCTGCAGCGTGTCTTGCGTTCAGCGATATGATTTGGAAGAAGACGATGCACATTGCGTTTTTTCGCTTTCTTAAGATTTAAATCAACGTTTATCATTTTGTTTACAGTGGACACCGAGCATTTTAATGATTTTGCAACTGTCCTTTGACTAGGGGGATTTTCTTTTAACATTAAACAACGTACTTTTGCAATAGTCGAAAATGTCCGTTTTTTTCCTTGGATAATTGTTTGGAATTTTTGTCCCACTTGAGGCTCCAATTTGACGTTTTTTTTTCCTTTCTTGTTGACGATATTACCTATCGACGCTTTAGATATCACAAAACCATGACTCTCACATCGTTTTTGGATAACGGAGTATGCATATTTCTCTTCGGAAAGAGCATAAATGTAGCCTTCGAACCACTGCTTTGTTAAAAACGCCATTTTGAATAAAAACAAAACTTTCAAGCCGCAGACGATAATTTTGACTTTTAAAAACATAGTACAATTGCAATTATTTCTTTTGCAGCAAACGGTTTTTTATTACCGCTTACCAAAATCGTCTAAAAAATGTGCGAACAGCCTCTGTAAAATGCAATTTAAAACATTTGTAATAAAGACAAGTAACTTTGGATACATTTTTATTGCTAAACATATACATAAAATATAATAATCACTTTAAAAAATGTATAATTAGTGAGAAGGTCGGGCCTGTTTATTATTAAATAAAGAAGTAATATCGGGCTCAATGTTTGTCAGTTTAAGGCGAAGAACCAATTCATTGTCCAGCAAAGCTCTATATTTGTTTTCCATCGCAGTCATTGCAGAAAATCCTTTTTCACATAAATATGTGGTCGCAAATGGCATTAAAATTTTTACTGTTTGGCAAGAAACTTCTCAGACACAGTTTATAATTCGCAAACACAGTTATAGACACAGTTATATTTCGCAGGCGAGTGCCAAATTTTTATGGGGCGGTAATAGATAACACATTCAGGCGTAGACGGCATCTTTTGAGATTAGGTAAATCCCAATAAAGTAATACACAAACAATGGATAAGAAATTCTAAACTAAAATATTAAAACGTATGGATTATTAGTTATTATAGTCATTTCTTTTCTTTTTTTTTTTTGAAATACAGATTTTTAATAGATTTTTGTTTTAAATTGTAATATCATTCGCGTACCGGTAGCTGCTTGTCCGCGTACCGGTACTGGTACGCGTACCCAAGGTTGAGAACCGCTGCACTAGTTGCTTCCGACGTACTTTTCACCTATTTTTACACCGAGGAACACTAACAGTATCTATTAATTTATTTTCAAAATATCGTAAGATTCTTTGTATTACGAAATTTTTTAAAGAGGCAACTGAGATTTAAATTATGAGAAAATTAAGTATATGTTGTTGTTGTTGTTGTTTTTAATCCCTCCTGGTCTAGCGCAACTAGACCAGATCCATGAGCTCATAAATACGCAGGAGACCAATTAATATGCGAGGATTGGTAATAAAGTCCTCCCTAGGTAAATTTAAGCAACAGATATATGTTGTGAAAAGGCATTGTTAGGAAGCCAGAAGTCAAATGACTTAGCTGCTAATGCCTGGTATTTAATCTATATATATAAAACAGTTCCGTAACTGACTCACTGACGTACAACGCACAGACCAAACCGCTGGACCTAAAGGGCTGAAATTTTGCATAGCGATTCTTCTTATGGTGTAGGGGTGCACTAAGAAAGATTTTTGAAAAATTCTTGTTAGATTTTTTAAAAATTAAATTTTTAAGCTGTTTTTGTAACTTTTTTTTAAGTTTGCATTTAAAATAATGATTTGAGGGTTATAAAATTTATATCACGAGAAAGATCATAAAAATTCCTTTAAAATGAAATCTTTTTCGAACCTTTACCTCGATTTTCTGATTTTTGGTGAATTTTTAAAGATTAATATTTTTAGAATTTAATTTATTAAATGCTGATCACGTGATTTCTTTTTCTGGTACTTTAAATAAATTTATCGTCACGTGCATAACAACTAAATACACAAAAAATATTCTTTTTCTTTCTAATGCAGCAGACGATTGGATATTATCCAAAAAAAATTAATATCCCTTACGATTTTTTTATAAATAAATAAATATATATATATATATATATATATATATATATATATATTACATCAATTGTAAACATTGATCGTCGCATTTATTATAAATATATATATTTATTTATTTGGCATCAATTGCATACATTGACCGTAGTATTTAATAGGAATGTACTCCGTAGCGAAGTGCGGGTTTTCAGCTAGTATATATATATATATATATATATATATATATATATATATATATATATATATTCAGTGGAATTTCAATCTATCGTTTTTCAAGGGACCGACTGAACTGAACGATAAATGTGGGAAAACGATACATGCGGGAACATAACAAAGCAATATGATCGTCGGGACTGGGTGAAATAAACGACCTATACGAGAAAACGATAATTCGGAGAACGATCGATCGAGATTCCACTATATATATATATATATATATATATATATATATAATTTATTTACTTATTTATTTATATAAGAAAGAAGATAGGGTAGTTTATTTTAAGGTTTTAAGTTCTGAGAGCTCAGGGAAGTTCAAGAAAATTGTCTAGACCACAATCTGTCTAGATCCCTGCAAACTGTCATGAGAATGAAGACTATGAAACTAGTATGAATAAAGACTATTTTGAATTTCAGCATTATTCAACATTATAATACAGTATACAACAAAATTACACGTTGTAAATAAAAGATATAGTGCACAAAAGTAATTATATATCATGAGTGTATCTATAAGCTAAATTTCAATGTTTTGACTTTTCATTCCAACTTTATTTATTGGTTACAAATGTTATTTTCTATTTTAACTATAATATGCATGGTACAAGATAATAAAATAACATAGATTTAAATAACATTTCTTATATTTTGAATTTAAATCGTAAACCAGGCATCACTCATGTTTACTGATAAATCAAGCAGGTTCTTTTTTTTAAAATCTTGTTAACTAAGGATCTATACATCGAATATTTAATTGCTAGATATATGACCGTGTAGATCTATCATGTAGAGAAATCCTGAATAGCCAAAAGTTCGCTCTAGACTCTATGTTTACAATTTTTGGGCATATAAATAAGTTATTTATAGTTGTATCTTTTTAAATTTTTTACTATACATTAATGCATTCACTATTTATATTGATATTGGGCGATTTTCAAAACATCGTATCAATTTCAGTCATAGATGTAATATTTTACAAACAATATTGTCTTCTTTTCAGATAACAAAACTAAAGATTGACAGTAATCCTTTTGCTAAGGGTTTCCGTGATTCTTCAAGACTCACAGACCTTGAAAGGTAAGGAAAATTTTCCATAACTTTTCAATTTCATGTTTTGCACATAAATTATCTGAAAATATTGGATTTGGTTGAATTTTTTTCTTCATTAAAAATGCCCCTTGGAATCGGGTAGTACGTCAGAGGTTAACAATTTATATCCAATGGAATATCAACGCAATCTTCCATACACTGGAGATGAAAATCGCTACTTTCAAAATACCCGAAAATCAAGACATAAAGCGGTAGACAGAGTAACTTTTAAAACCTTTCCGTTCAGTATCACGTTTATAATGCCATATAATGGCGATAGGTTTTTCTTGGCTTTTATTGGGCCAAGTGGTCCGAAACCAGTGGTTCCCAACCCGTTGAAGCCTGCGGACCACTAAGCCAGAAACTGAACAATGTGCCGACCATTACCAGTCCCCACCGACTGGAGGGGGGAACTTTCCAGGGGGGGGGAGTTATAGAATATCCTTCAGGCAAAAGGGATACAGGATTAACGTACTTACATTCTAACGCATCATATTCTAATAATAAAATAACTATGTTAAACTTTTAAGAAATTTTAATTCAACACCTGATAGTCATCGGATATATTCGGCCCATCTAGTTCAATGAATATTGCTTTCAAAATCTCCATTTGGCAACTTTTTGGAACGAAGTTCTTTTACGCGGCTTACAGTAAACTCGCAGGAATCGTCACGTAACGAAAAATCGTTATGCCCCCTTCATAAGAGCTTTTTCGCAAGGAATCTGTGGCTGAATGGATATCGCATCGGACTACGGAGTATCGGACTATCGCACTAAGGAGCGAGAGGTCCCTGGTTTATATGTGGTGCCGGACCACTCCCGAGGCTCTCGCGGACCACTGGTCGGGAACCATTGCTCTAAAAGAGAGTAATATCGAAACTTTTAATTTCCATCACAAGTTTTTAACAAAGCACCACATTCCCATGGCAGACTACAACAAGAAGGCGTCTTTTTAGCCTCAACTTCGGCAAAAGATGCCCGTAGCGCTAAAATATCCCAACCGAAGAAATTTTTGAATATGCAATTCACTGCTACCTCTCTAATAGAACATTGCCCAGTGACCAAGCGCTTAGCTCCATGTATGGAAGAAGTATTCAGAAGTTCAAAATAGGGTTGTAGTTCCATGCACAGTAGAACGTGTCTCGTGTCTTTCATTATTTCGTGGCCACGTCAAAATTTTTCATTAAAACGAGAAGTTTGCTGAAGCCTCACTCATCGAAAGGATGTTTAAAAGTTGGGGCGGTCTAAATGGAATGTTCCCACTGTATGGTGGCGAAGTAAAAGAAAATCTATTTATGAATATCAGTCTCAGAAATACTGATAGACGTTTGATGCAGTCGGTAAGCTCTAGTTTCGAAATGAGAAGGGAGTTTTCTAGTTATTTAGGAATCTGATTTTAACTCAAATTATCTGTTTATTCCCTGGTGAAGTGGAAACATAATGGACGAAACTGTCAAAAACCTAACCAGCTGACAAACGCCTTATTGAATATTAGTGTAAACATCTGCTTTTGCAGAAAAATGGACGACGCTATTCAAAAAATAGCAAAGATACAGGTCCCTCTTAGGGCCTGTTCACATAGGAGTCCGGTAGCGGAAGCCTAAAGTATTGAAATGTATTTAACCAATGACAAACATCCAAACGATTAGCAAAGAAATGTTTAACGACTATTATTGGTTTATTTCCGTCTCAGCGCCATCTTTCCTTTTACGCTTACGCTACTGGACTCCTATGTGAACAGGCCCTTATTTGAATTGCTGTTATAAACAGTGCACTAACGCAACTTTCTCCTGAAGTTAATACCCTGTGAAAGGCTCTATAAGCGAGGGTTCATTGAAACTATACACGTGAGTATCAACCCTACAACACGCGGTCACCAAATGCAAGGATAAATTGCGAACTCCACGATGTAAACGACACATGTATTTCATACAAATATTTTAAGTAAAATAATATTTGGTTGAAATATATCTGAATAATTAAGAGTATGTATTTTGATGAATAGTCAGAAGAGTTTTGGAAACTCATTTCAGAGAAAACAGAATTGAAATCTAGAAAGTAACCAGGCTTAAATTTTTGAATAAAATAAAATTTCAATTCTGTAACAGTGCGTTTTTGAATGTTTATTCAATAGTTACGAAAATACCCCTTCTGTTACTAGCTTAATTTTTTTTCATACCGATAAAACTTAAGACTGTCGTAAAAATTATTTAATTCATAAACAATACTAAACTTAAACCTATATTTTTAAATAGATGCTTTCGAAGTGTTTTGCTCAGTTATCTATTAAGTATTTAGTTGACTTTATAAACTTTCTGCGGCAAAAAAGCTTAGGAAAATAGTCAAGTTTTAACTGCTGTTCATCACTTTTCTTCTGACCATAAAACTAGAAAAAAAAAAATTCCCTAAATTACAGCTAATTTTTTTCAGTATCATTTTAAAAAATCATCATATCTTCTTTACGGATGTGAGAGCAAACCGCTGAACGAAAATCGGAACGAAACAAAGCCCTGAATCCGAGAAAACTGTTGTCACGCAACTCATTCTTATTGCAAGAGCTCTAAATATTATTATCGTAAAACGACTCTTGGAAACTAGACGTAATGCCGCCATCTTCCCAAAACGACTTAATTAGCAGAAAGGGGCATAAATTTTGAACTTCTTTCCATATAAACAAAAAGCAACTACTTTGGAGCATTATTACCTCTTGGTTGCTCAACCGCAACTGAAATCTAATTTTTATTTCATAGCTGTCTCTGAACCGGCCGCGAATCTACTCACAGAAAATTGCTGAAACACTACACGTGGAAATTACTGTCCAACCCCGGAATGAATTTCCCGGAGATAAAGGACTCGTTTCGCCATCTATCGACGATGACGAACACTAGAAACGCGCTTCGTGCGTAATTTAATCATTCCCGTTTAGCTCAATTCCAATGGCTAGCGTGATGTTATTGAATTTTATATTAGGGACAAGGCAGTTATTAAACGTCTCATTTGTATTGTGCCCTTCTTAACGAACACAACAACAAATTGTTTATTGTAATAAAAGATTTGGGAAGATGAATAAACGGAAAAGAGAATCGCGCTTAGGTTAGTTCCGGTTGAGAGTTAATTTACGGATGAGTTCAGTCGTTAACCTTTAATGACATTTACTTTATAAAACCAGGGAAGGGCTTTAAATATATGTAATAACTGTGGTAAGAAAATGGACTTTATGCTTTCGTACTCATGTATATGCATTAACTTCCAGTAATAAAGCATAAAAATTTTTATTTTTCCGTGTCTTGGTCCCATTGTCGTAATCCATAGTGATGCTTTGAGGATGGGGCGAATAACTTCTGATAAATCTGGGGTGCGCTCTAACATTATAAAGCCTTCTAGCATTTAAAGTACATTATAAAGTATTATTACAGGAAGTTTGCTTTATTTTATTCTGTGTATGACAGCCTGACAATCGGAGTGCTCCTAGATATAACTTCACACTACTCATGCTTACTTAATTAATATATATACAGAGGAATCTCGATCGATCGTTTTCGGATCCATCGTTTCTCCGTATGTGTCGTTCATTTTATCCAGTCCCAACAATCAGATTGCTTTGTTATGTTTCCGCATCTATCGTTTTCCCGCATTTATCGTTCATTTTAATCGGTCCCTTGAAAAACGATAGATCGAGATTCCACTGTGTATATATATATATATATATATATATATATATATATATATATATATATATATACAGTGCCGTAAATGGGCAAGTGCAACAGGGGCACCCGCCCAGGGTCCACTTGGAAGGGGTGCCCAAAATGCTGCATTTGCTTGATTATTTTCCCAAACCTAATTAATTAAGGGACTCATATTCAAATTCTTGCCCAGGGCACAAGCATGGCTAGTTACGGTACTGTATATATATATATATATATATATATATATATATATATATATATATATATATTAGAAAGTAAAATTTATACTTCTCAAATCATTTTGGTTTTCGGGCTTTAATAATTATTATGCCGTTCGGGATAGTTAATTATGATATCTGGATATGGGAAGAAAAGGCTTCATGGCTCCAAATCCAAAAATGTAGTACAGGCAGATCTAACTTCCATCGCAAATCTAAAGAATTATATGATATATATATATATATATATATATATATATATATATATATATATATATATATATATATTCGTGATTTTCCAATTTTTTTTACAAAATTGAGCTTATTATAAAATCTTACCACAGCCTTTAAAAATAAAAAATAAAAACTTTGATGCTTACCTAATTTATGCATTTTGATGTCACCTAAGTATTTACAGAAGCCCCTACGCAAGGTTCTTTAACAGTCCACTCAAGTACTACATATTTCACGTACGTCCTTCAAATTTTTAGCCTCATCAAGTATATTCGATGCTATCTCCTAGGTTTTTTAAGTTATTATTATACAGGATATATATGAAAAAAATATCTTCTGATGCTGAGAATATTTGATAGTCAATTTCATAGAGTGAACTTATCGTACCGTTTTCTTGAAAAAATAATAGTAACGAAATTAATAGTAATGATGACGATGGCGACGTTGATGATAATAATAATAATAATAGTAATCTATACTAATAAATAGCCCTGTTCTGTACCTCTGGAACACTTCCGGAGCGACCGCTTCGTAAATGTATCAGCCAATGGCATCCATTTTGTTTTATGAGTTAGGTTTAACAAGTTAAAAGTAAAGTTAAAAAATATTATTTGCTATCTAAACCCAAATAATTTATTAGAAACAACGTAATATAGACACAAATCAACTTTATTTTGATTTTTAGACGGCTGTAATAAACGGTTATGACAGTTTCAAAACAGCTCGCAACCGTTTCAAATTGTTCTCAGCATAAAATATCCTTTCATTGTAACGCATTTTTGTTGTGATATTTATATTCATTAGAGAATTATCTCTTTTTCACCACCTTTCGAGTTATCATAGTGTTTCATTTAAATTAATAAGAAGTATTCATTTTATATACTCAGAACTTGAAAATGTAAACACCAGAGAGTCATTCATTCACCGTGATTCATTCATCGTCGTTAATTTAAGAAAAATTGAATCAGAGAATCTTTTTCACAGTAAAACAGTTTTTCATCATATTATTTTTTTAATATCTTTACTTATATTTTAACCATATAATATATATATTTTAACCAGATATTACAATAATGTCAAATTTAGTATTTTCGGAAAGTTGCAAACTCGAGGCATGCGTAGTGATATGTTGAAAACCGTCTGCTTTCAAAGCGATTCAAAGTAAATACCTAACATAACCGCAACATTTGACCGATAGTCCTGATAGTGGCAACAAATTCATGGGCCGGTTTGAGGGTTAAAATGAATGTTGACGAAAGTCCCATTGCTAAAAAGCGTCATAAGGCCAAAGAACGGAAATGTAGATGGCTTTCAAGACAAAGTCAGGAATCGCTAAACCGAATACGTGCAGCAGACTGTTAACAGACAGAATTTAATATTTCATAATTAATAAATGTAATATAATTAAGTAAAGTTATGGTTTTATGTGGAGTTCAGATTTTATTTAAATTTTAAAAAATTGCATCTTAAATGGATCATAATATTGCTGATATTGTATAATTTTAAATAATTAAAAATGTGTATAATTTAAATAAAAGAAAGTAGAGAAGCTATTAAGTATGCAAATAATATTGACTTTGCAGATGTAAATTGATAAAAATTAAAATGAACACGTCATTTTTGACGGGCTAACCACTAGTAATAGTAATAACAGCCGTCAAATATTCTGCAACGCACACGTATTCTTTCTACACATCTTGAAAAAATTTTACAAGGAAGGATGATTGATACTAATAACCTAAAAACAGTTTCTTTTGATATGTTGGAACATATCGCATTACTAAATTCAATAAATGTCCTCATGCATTAAAATGCAACAGCATATTTTAAATTTAATTGGTTGAAATTTACAGATGCATTTGGTCGTAATATCTTCATTATTAACATTACTGTAAATAAGTTTTCTCCTGCTAGAATCCCGATTTAAAATTTCGTTTCTACACCCTCGACTGGGGGGTGTTAATGTTTGTTTCCCAGCAATAATGCTATTCCGGCGGAAGAAGTATTTCTACATTTCTATTAACAATGGCGAATAAATACTTTTTCATTAAAAATGATTTCAAATACATGACAAATTCGTTGAAAGCGACCAATCTATATATATAAAACAGTTCCGTAACCGACTCATTCATTCATTCATTCACTGACTGACTGACATACAACGCACAGACCAAACCGCTGGACCTAAAGGGCTGGAATTTTGCATGGCGATTCTTCTAATAGTGTAGGGGTGCACTAAGAAAGATTTTTCAAAAATTCTTTTTACATTTTTTTAAAATTAAATTTTTAAGCTGTTTTTTAAACTTTTTTCACGTTTGCATTTAAAATAATACATTGAGGGTTATAAAATTTATATCACGAGAAAGATCATAAAAATTCCTTCAAAATGAAATTTTTTTCGAATTTTTACTTCCATTTCCTGATTTTTGGTGAATTTTTAAAGATTCATTTTTAGAATTTAATTTATTAAATGCTGATCACGTGATTTCTTTTCCTGGTACTTTCAATAAATTTATCGTCACGTGCGTAACAACTAAATAGACAAAAAAAAATCATTTTTTCTTTCTAATGCAGCAGACGATTGGATATTATCCAAAAAAAAATAAATATTCCTTATGATTTTTTTATAAATATATATATATATATAAATATTTTTTTACATCAATTGTATAAATTGATCGTCTCATTTATTATAAATATATATATATATATATTTTGGCATTAATTGCATACATTTACCGTTGTATTTAATTTGAATGTACTCCGTAGCGAAGTGCGGGTTTTCAGCTAGTATATTCATATACGAGTAATACAGGCGTGCCTTAAGGGTGCCGTGTACTAATCCTACTGAATTCGCTCACCCCAGTGTTAACCTATGGAGAAAATGTGTCTACTGTTGACAGCTACACAAATGCTGATAATCCATTAAAAATGGTATTTTCAGATAGCCTGAACTATTCTGCAACAGGATGCATTTTATAAATTTCGTCCATTAAAGGAATTTATAAGCGTTTAGAATACACATGTCAGATTTTTTTTCCCGAAAAATTAAAATTTTAAAATATTATTTGCATTTGTTTTTTTAAATCAAACAATGACCCATGGTGTAAAATTTATTTATTTATTTTTTTTTACGGAGAACAATTTTTTAAAAAAATCTTCCAATATATGTCAGCAATCCTTGGACAAAATTTCTCCATAGGTAAACATTGAGGTGAGCGAATCGAGTAAGGGTTAGTACACAACAGACTTAACATTGCAAGAAACTGTGCTAACTCATTTTATGCGGGAAAGGTATTTATAACCGCATCAGAGTTACTATTGAGCGGGACTGACAGTACTGAGGACTGTCAGTGTTGAGCAGGAGGATGTAAGTTCCTTTTGCCCATCTTGTGCGAGAAAAATATCCATACTTGTAAGTTTTATGATACAGTAGAGTCCCGATAATCCGAACTTCAGTAATCCGAAAGTCCGCTTAATCCGAAACCAAAAGTCAAAAGGAACTAAGGTTACAATAAAAAATGATACTAAGTAATATAAATATAACTAAAAATAAATAATCCAACAGAGCTAGAAACATACAAGAAGAATACAGACAAAAAACGAACAGAAATCAAGCACTCAGGGCATCCACGCACCAGAGGCAAGATTCTGTAGTAGTGCCGGAACTGAACCATAAAAAGACACAGAGGTAACCGACTGGTCTCGTCATCAGGGAGCCTAACCAAATCAGTTAAACTCAAGGGGAACTTTCTGACAAGTTCCCGACAAATAGGAGAAAAAGATAGGAGTGACAGATAGGAGAAAAAAAAGGTAATGATTTATTAGCCTGTGGGCTAAAATAATGAAACACATTAATATAAAAAGGGTTAAAATATATTTTTATTAGTTAAAAACTTCACACACACATCAACGTGATAAGGCGAAATGCAGTCGAAGCCCGTTATAACGAACTTCAAGGAACCAAAGGTTTTGTTCGCTATATCCGAACCGTTAAGAAAAAAGTTAGAGTTCATAAAATGTATAACTCATTAGTTGCAATGTGTATTTCATAATGATATGTTAAAAAATGATAAAATCTATTAAAAATGATCATTAATGAATTAAATCGACTCAAATCGATTACATTAAACTCACACAGTACTAATTAAATTACAAGCAATAGGAAAACGGCGGGACCAACATTTTAGTTCGTTATATCCGTGAGTTCGTTATATACCGGTTTCACTATAACGGGGTTCGACTGTATAAAGTATTTAAATACTAGGTGAATGTCTACAGGCAAAACAAAAAATACATATATGACACTTATTTTCTAGATATCATTACATCCCCCCTCACCTAGATTAAAAATAAAAACCCCTCTTATAGCTTTATTAAAGGGTCAGCGATTACTTCAGTTTTCTTCCCTTCTGACCTTGCTGCTATAAAAACGTGGAAAAAAAAGTTCATGTAACGTTACCGCGAAATGAAATTTTTTCCGATTTCTTAATGAAAAGAAATGTGTTTTTGAGCCTTTAGTGTCTGACCTTATCCAGCTTTCTTCGCTGGCAACACATTCCACATCCCTTCCTTCCCCCCCCCCCCCGGACTTTTCAATGAAGAAAACTTTTCACTTTTCTTCAGGTGCCGTCTCTCTCTGGCCGAGCGTTGGCGCGAAGGTTTCAGCGAAACCAAAGCGGGGAGAAAGAAAAAAAAAACACGGAAAAAAAAAGAAAAGAAAGCCCTCCCAGCACTTGCTTTAATTGAATGCCCTTTGACCCTTTTAAAGGCTCTATTGCTTCCTGATCGTGCAGGGGTCGTATGTGCCGTAAAAAGTCTCTTTGAATAGATACATATTTAGGGGACTGTATTGAAAAATAAATGCGCTGTGAATCATTTATCTTGACTTGGCGGCTTTTAGAACCGGCGTTGCGCGTAAAAACCACGCTAAATGTATTAATTAATCTATATATATAAAACAGTTCCGTAACTGTTTCACTGACTGACATACAACGCACAGACCAAACCGCTGGACCTAAAGGGCTGAAATTTTGCATGGCGATTCTTCTTATAGTGTAGGGATGCACTAAGAAAGATTTTTGAAAAATTCGTCTTAGATTTTTTAAAATTAAATTTTTATGCTGTTTTTTTAACTTTTTTTAAGTTTGCATTTAAAATAATAATTTGAGGGTTATAAAATTTATATCACGAGAAAGACCATAAAAATTCTTTTAAAATGAAATCTTTTTCGAATCTTTAACTCCATTTTCTGATTTTTGGTGAATTTTTAAAGATTAATTTTTAGAGTTTAATTTATTAAATGACGATCACGTGATTTCTTTTTCTGGTATTTTAAATAAATTTATCGTCACGTGCATAAGAACTAAATAGGCAAAAAGAAAATTTTTTTACTTGCTAATGCGGCAGACGGTTGGACATTATCCAAAAATGATACGGTGGCATGATACGGTGTAATAGGTTGTAAGGTATATAGATACTAATGTTTTATAGTAGAAAAGTGTTCTGAACTAAAGGGTGTTTACTGTATTTAATTTGAAAATTCCGTGTATAAGCCGCATCCCATTTTTACAGACCTATTTTATGGTATAAAAGGGCGGCCTATACACGTGTAGATATGGTATAAATGTTATTGTTACATATTTTTTTTACATGTACGTTAACAAATACCGTGTTTATATATTCTTTAACATATTCTTTCACAATAATACATTTATTAACATATTAATCAACCAATGAGACTATCAACTGCACTGAACAATAGCTTTTGTAACACTACTGTCTAATAAAAATAATGAAACACCGTTAACAATATATACAACTGTAGAATCTACATGTAAAAAAACGAATGGATGTTTGTAGAAAAAAAATATTATAATTTAGGCTATAACATACGTTTATATATATATATATATATATATATATATATATATATATATATATATATATATATATATATATATATATGTATATATATAAATTTAGGTTCTAGCCTTAGTCGCCTACATGGTATAGGGGTTAGCGTCTCGAGCTTTCACATTCAGGGCTCGGCTTCGAATCCTAGGTAAGGTATGGACTTCCCTCTGCTGCCCCCTTAGTGAGAGAAGTGTTGGCTCACTCATATTGTGTTCTGAAAATAAAGCAGCCAGCAAATTAGAGCTGTGTGTGGGTTAATGTACCTGCCTAATTTGAAAGACGAAAACAAAAGGTTTCTTACCTTAAAAAGGGCAGTTTAAGGTAAGAAGTACGAAATTTTAATTGTTAACCCTCATTCTTGGGTAGAATCCCGCCTTATCTTAGTAATGATTCTTCCCTCTATATTTATTTTTTTATGTCTGTCAAACATGCGTATCAAAAATACTTGCCTGTTTCCTTGAAATCTGTAGATATCTTCTTCTTGTAAAAATTTCAAAGACCAATTTTCTAGAATAGTTGGAGCCATATAACAAGACAGCAGCTTTTTTGAAACCACCACAATCTACAGGTGTGAATTAGTATGTAGGTGCTTGAAGCCGCTTAGGAATCGGACTTTAATTATACATTTGTAATGTACAAAATTGATCCGTCACAAAACACTGCAAATATCATTTCTCCTCGAGTTATTCACTATACATTCATATTTTAATTGATAGATACATTTCGATTGATCATTTTATTTTCTAAATCCGATGAATTTTCTTTCTTATGATCGTAAGTTTCGTCTGTTTTGCTCTCCGAAAATAAGTATTTGACCATCATAATTCACTTAATCGTAGCTCAAATAAAATCGATATAAAATCGAATAAATTAAATCGAATAAAAAATCGAATAAAATCGAATAAATTATTACGATGTTTGTTAAATTCAGGGTTATGTTACACGGAGTTGAGTGCATTTTAGCAGGGACAAGAAAAATAAATTTTGCAAGATCAAGGTACTTCAGCGTAATACACTCTTTCACTGAATGCATCTAAACTAAAAATATAATTATTTTTTTTTTCACTATCAACCGTAAAACGAGGTTTTTCCCCTTTCCTGCTTGCGTTAAAAAAAAAACTGCGCAATTTATTACCAGGCATATGTTCTGCATGCTTCATCAAACGAACAAAATTAATTTCGAACATGAAACGTAACCATATTCTTTATCACCTGCCTAGTTAAAAACAGAAAGTTCAATTCAGTATCGTCTAGCAGCTTCTCCCAACAAAATAAAATCACGAATTATCTACAGCTGTTGGCAACACCTTTGCTAAACAATGGCGGCGCCCGGTGAGGTCCGATATTCTATTTATTGGTTTCATTCTTGAAGTTCCATTTCTCTTCATCTGGCCCTCTTGATATCGCGTGCAGAAGGGGGATGGGCCACTTCAGAATGATTTATTCGTGGCCTAATTATTTCCTTTGTAGTCGCCGCGCCTCTCTCGCGGACCAAGCAACAATTGTGCAATCATCATTCTTAGTGATGACGTTCGCCGCGGAAAATGGCTTTTGAATATGTAATAAGGGAGTTATTGAGTCTTAATTAAAGACAAAGTGTAAAGTATAAGTGACGTTATGCATTAGAGTCCTGCATATATGTTCATTAATTAGAATAATCACCTCTTAGGACAATTATACTGTCGATCGACAGAGTACAGCATGTTGCTGGATGTATTCTCATGATGTAGTCAGAACCTGTTTCTTGGGAAATTTTCGTTTCAACGAAGACTTTTGATTTGAAAAAAAAAAAATAATAATAATAATAACTCGAAGATTCATTCTTTTAATCGATTTTTATCTTTTTTTTCTTTTCTTGCTATCTAATTGTTTCTTGGAGAAGCACAATCGTGGAAAAGTTATCGCCCCCCCCCCCCGTTTCGGTTATTATTGTTTAATACCATGTTTTTATTAACTTGCTTTCTTGTGTGTTTGTGTGTTTGTGTGTGTGTTTGTCTAGTACAAATCTTGCAATCGATTTTTAACTAACTTCCCGACTAACTAGACATTTGAAACTTTTAGAATAGCTCAGAACACGATGACAATGCATTTTTTTTAATACTTTTAGGGCCTGTTCACATAGGAGCCCGTTGCGTTGCGTTAAGGAAAAGATGACGTTGAGACGAAAATAAACCAATCATAGGCGTTAAAAATTTCATTGCTAATCGTTTGGAGGCATATGATTGGTTTATTTTCGTCTGAACGTCATATTTTCCTTAACGCAACGCAACGGACTCCTATGTGAACAGGCCCATAGACCATATAGAACAGGCCCATCTTTAAGCAGAATTAAATTAGTTTTCAGTTATTTTCAGTTAATTTTGTTTTGTAGACTGGTGCAGCCATCTATCGGCCGGGACGGGAACGGAAAGTTAAACGCAAGTTAACTTCCAATTAACTTCATTTTCTTTCAAGTTGATGGGATAATTCATCAAAAAAAAATTTTTTTAAGTATTTATTAATACATAGCATTGTCAAGTTTATATGATTCAACAGAAAATTTAAAAACATGGTATATAAAAAGTTCTTTTTACCTTGTAATTATTTTTAGTATATAACAGTTAGCTTCTGCACTTGACCTCCCTTTTCTGACTCATGATAACCATTTCGCTAGTACCTCACTTTTTAAATCAATCGGGTGAAGAGGTAAATATATCAGCTAAAATACATTTTTAAAAAATGCAGTGCAGAATGCGGGAAAATTGTACGAAAAGCAGAAAAAGAGTGAAATTGCCGTTATCGAGTAGAATGGAGCTTGAGAGATATTTGACCTCAGTTGATCGATAGCTTAGTTGAAAGACCTTGAACTTCAGATTTCTCTTTAGATTTTGATTAGCGTTAGGAAGCAGTCAAACAGAGGATCTTGCAGACCTCTTTTGATTTGAAGTCGTATTTCACCTCTGTAGGTCAATTTTTTTTTACCCGACATTTTTTTCCTCTTCTAAAACGGGGTATAAGAACAGCATTTCAATTCTCAAAAGTGCCATATGGTTAGACAGCGCTTGTTAGGGGGTCTTCTGAAATAATGAAGGCACGTTTTACAGCTGTATCCTACCGAATTTGCCCTGTATAGTATGAGGGTGATATAAAAGAAAGTCGAAAATTTCTTTCGGGTTTATCTCTTAATAATTTTATTTTCCTCGACACATCTGCATCTTTTTCCCTCGTAAAAGAAATATTAGATGGAAAAAAAAGGAAAATAAAAACATATCAAAATAAAATTTATTTACTGAATAAATCGAAACGATAGAGTAGCAATTTATTTAGGCCCGATTTAGAAAATTCTTGACTATAGGCACAACTCAGAATGGGGGGGGGGGGCTAACACTGATGTGGACGTAAAATTTTCAAAATTGACATACAAAAAAAAAAATCATGAATCATTGTGAAAGGACCATTTTACCAAGAATTGGCTATTTGAAGCGTAGAAGCCTAGAACATTATCAAATAACAAAAAGCAATACAACATATTAGCTTCATCATTAAAAAACCAATACAATGCAACCAGAAAAACTTATTAATCCCTTATATACAATATAACATACATATGATGAACTATACGTATAACTATACACATGATGAGCCAATCAATCAAATTTTAAAGGATATATATATATATATATATATATATATATAGAGAGAGAGAGAGAGAGAGATAGTTAGATAAAATGCTATTAAAAAAGGTAAAATTTCACAATTTAAATTTTGAAAAAAAATTTGAATTTGAATTGGGAAATTTTCTTTTTTTTTTTCTTTTAAAATAAAAATTTGTTGGGGGGGGGGCCCTAGGCCCGGGCCTAATGGAAAATTAGGCCTGGTAGCAACAAAGGATAACTATGTGACATGGTATTATAAGGTAGAATCATATTCCTCACGTATAATAACTCTTCATTCTGAAATCACAGAAACCGTATTGATGGAGAATAAAACTAGGCTGAGTTAAAAAGAACTACAAACTATTGAAAGGCCGATGAACATCCTTGAAGTACGATCTAAATTTTCTAGCCAAAAATTTCTCTCCTGTTGCCCTTACCCCCCTTTTTTTCTTCTGCTTATAAACAAAATCCCTCTAAAAATATAGACAAGGAGGACACTGTTGAACATTTATAAAACGGAATATTTTTAATTTTACTGGTAATTAACTTCAGAATACCATTATATATATAATAGCCGTTGTCTCTGTATAACACTTCCGGGCTGTACCCATCTTCCAATTGAAGCCCTCAGTAAAAAAACGGCCGGTTAGGCTTAATTTTAATTTCAGATGTGGATCAGAATTTTTTCTTACCTAAAAACTAATATCTTCTCCGTCAAATCACGTTTGTTCAGCCTATTTTTCTATAAAACATTCAGAACTAAAAAAAAATTGGATGCTTTTAGCTGTATATTTAACAGTTTTTAAAAATCTGTTTACTTTTGCGATGAATTCTGCAAGTAAACAAACTTGAATGTGAATGAATCAGAAGCTCAAGTATTCATATCGCGTAGTGAGCTGTAAAAAACTGGATGGCAGTCTACTACTCCAATCGCATGAAAAACTAAATAAAAAAAAAATATTGAAAGGGTTTGCTTTTACAAAGTGTGGATTAAATGCAATATTGTTAGACAATTCGGGATATTTTTAAACTTTCATATACTTTTTCCATTATGACGTCATTATTAGTATTATGACGTCAAAATGACGGGTTGGATGGCAGTCTACTACTCCAATCGCATGAAAAACTAAATAAATAAAAAATAATGAAAGGGTTTGCTTTTGCAAGGTGTGGATTAAATGCAATATTGTTAGATAATTCAGAATATTTTTAATCTTTCATATACTTTTTCCATTATGACGTCATTATTAGTATTATGACGTCAAAATGACGGGTTGGATGGCAGTCTACTACTCCAATCGCATGAAAAACTAAATAAATAAAAAATAATGAAAGGGTTTGCTTTTACAAGGTGTGGATTAAATGCAATATTGTTAGATAATTCGGGATATTTTTTAACTTTCATGACGTCAAAATGACGGGTTACCTTCTAGTTTAAAATAAAACGATATTTTACAGACAGATTTTAAATAAGCTGTTTATGCATATCAGTTGTTTACCATTCCAGTACAAGAAAATTCAAATTCGAGTACATGCAGTATAGTTCTTGGTCCCATCTTCTCGCCCTATTGACGCCATTTCGCATATCTGGAGGAATACAAACGGGTAGCAATTCACTTGATCCACTAAACCCCCTATGCTGCCATTAACTTAACACTTAATGTACCACTAAGATTATCCAAACTGTAGTGTCCATAAATTGTGATAATCCTGCAAGTATTGCTGTAGCAGTCAGTCTTGGATCAAAAGGGCATGCATCGTGTCCAGTGTATCTCAATTAACATTTGCTGTACTGAATAACATTAATGCCCTTAAGTGAGAGGATTGAAGTAAGAATTTATTCAAAAGTAATGTGGGGTTTAAGTAGATTCACTGATAAACTTTGCTCGGTTTAGAAACCTTGAGTTGAAACCTCATGAGGAAGATCAAATAAAACATGTGTTTGATGTACGTGAAGTTTTGATTACTTCATGTACATCAAATGCATATTTTACAAGATTAGATATACGTCTACTTTACAAGAAGAAATAGATATACGTGCCGATGATTATAAAAGTGTCATCAGTCAAAAATTTTAAAAAAAAGTTCATGAGTTATTTCGTATTGCATTCTTTTATATTACTGTAATTTGAAGCAACCTTCACAAAATTGTAAAAATTGAACCGTTAGGGCCTGTTCACATAGGAGTCCGATGCGTTCCGTTAAGGAAAAGATGACGTTGAGACGAAAATAAACCAATCATAGGCCTCCAGACGATTAGCAATGAAATTTTTAACGCCTATGATTGGTTTATTTTCGTCAGAACGTCATAGACCTTATGTTGGTGCCCTCCCCTAAAAACATATAGTAATATAATATATAGAAGTTATATTGGCGCCCCCACAAAATAATATAGTAATATAATATATATATATATACCTTATATTGGCGCCCCCCACAAAATAATATAGTAATATAATATATATACTTTATATTGGCGTCCTCCCCGAAAAACATATAGTAATATAATATATAGACCTTATATTGGCATCCACCTCGAAAACATATAGTAATATAATATATGGATCTTACATTGGCGCCCCTCTGCGAGTGGCGCCCGGGGCATGATAGACCCCCTTGCCCCCCCCCCTTTGCTACGCCACTGTTAGAGAGGGGGGGGGAATCCATTCCCTCTGCGAATAGAGACGGGAAGTAAATTCAATGCATTTTGAGTGATACGCTAAAAAAAGCATCCTACATTAACGTCCTCTGTTTAGCGGTTTTATGCATTCACAAACTGAATAAATGCATGCAAAAACACGTGATAATAATTAACTTATAAAATTGTCATAAATCGGGAGAACATGTCCGGTAAACGGAAATTCTAGTGTTACGTGTACGAGCAATTCATATTCGCTTAAAACATGAGAAATATATCTGCTTTTTTGTTTCCACGTCGCATATCACATCTCTTTCTAGGATTAAGCAGATTAAATTAAAAAAAAGAGTAAAGAACTAACTCGTTTAATATGATCGTAATGAGAGGGTCGTGTTTTTCGAATAGGCGTACGTATTTGTTGATGATGATGTTCATAGGCGTAGCGTGCTTCTAACATTTTTTTTTAATTTATTTTTTTTTTGGGGGGGGGCAAGAATTGAACTCAGTTAGGGCCCTCCTCAGCGCTTTGACTGCCGGACGGTCCATAAAATATGAAATAATATGATTTTTATGAAATTGAATAACATTAGAATTGATGTTTGAGTAGTATTCAAAAGTTATACAGAGAAAAATAAATATAAATAAAGTGAGAAAAAAAATATAGCATCGAATTTTTGTTATGGATTCTATCATTGTTAAAAACTATGTTAAGGATAAGGACCTAATCGCAATCTTCAATTTCACAGTTTGAAAAAGTGGGGAAAAATCAACTTTCTTAAAAGTTTTCCACAATTTTCCGATTTTTCTACAATTTTCGCAGGGTACGATACCTATTTGGCGCCCCCAATGGTCTTCAGGACCATTTGGCGCCCCTCTGCGAGTGGCGCACGGAGCATGATAGACCCCCCCCCCCTCGCTACGCCACTGTTCCTGGTCAGTCCTATGCTAACCTCGTTTTCCATAATTTGCAAAGTTATATAGAGCGTAATCAAACTAAAATAATATGGGTTCGTTAGATAATTATGCCCACTAATAATAGAAAAAAAATGTGGTAAATCAAATGAATCTTGTTGTCTGTGAAGTATTTTTGAATTGTTGTTTCTTTTCAGGGAATCAATGGAAACTTTATTAAGAGAACACGCATTCCGGTACTCTCCATTCCGGTCTTTCGTTGCTGGAGAATTACCACCTGACCAGTATGCACTCTCTGGTGAGTTCAACTTTTTATCATAATCTTAGTTATTCTTTATCAAAATACTAGCGGCCCGTCCCGACTTTGTCCGGGTTGAACAAAATATTATACCAATAAATTTCCAGTTGATAGCCAATAAATTGTAAATCTTTCTTTAACTTAATAATAACCTAAATAATACCTTAAATTGATTTTATGTTAGTTAATAATTAAAATTAATATTTTAAAAGAAAAAGGCGTGCCGGAGAACGGCTAGGATCGAACTGCTAACGTCAGAACAGAAGTTCACCGCGATAGAACCACGCTAAGGATCGTTGAAATCTTCGGCACAAAAAGCGGTAGAGGAGAGTAGCGGTAACAGTGGAGATTGTTAGGATTAAGCCCCTAACTTTACTTCTAATGATCAGATATACATAATATATAGCCTATGTCCATCTGGAATACTGTACCTTTAAAACAGTGAAAGAATTTTTCAAATAGGTACAGTGGTTCTGAAGATTACCCTCCACGTACAAAATCGCTCTCTCTTTATATATAAGTATAGATAGCACCACGCTAAGGATCGTTGAAGACTTCGGCACAAATAGCGGTAGAGGACAGTAGCGGTAACAATGGAGATTGTTAGGATTAAGCCCCTAACTTTATTTCTACTGATTAGATATACATAATATATAGCCTATGTCCATCTGGAATACTGTACCTTTAAAACAGTGGAAGAATTTTTCAAATAGGTACAGTGGTTCTGAAGATTACCCTCCACGTACAAAATCGCTCTCTCTTTATATATAAGTATAGATAGCACCACGCTAAGGATCGTTGAAGACTTCGGCACAAAAAGCGGTAGAAGACAGTAGCGGTAACAATGGAGATTGTTAGGATTATGCCCCTAACTATATTTCTACTGATTACATATACATAATATATAGCCTATGTCCATCTGGAATACTGTACCTTTCAAACAGTGAAAGAATTTTTCAAATAGGTACAGTGGTTCTGAAGATTACCCTCCACGTACAAAATCGCTCTCTCTTTATATATAAGTATAGATAGATACGCAAATAACTTGTTTAACAGATGCAAGTTTCCCTGAATCTTTGAAAAAAAACAGAAGTTTTCTTAATATTTTTGCTATGCGATTCTGTAGTATTATCTTGCCATAATTAATTTCTTTTACTCTTGCCATATCCAGCAGGTTTAGCAGGAATGCCATCAAGTGCCGATCTTCTTTTCATGGCCAGTCAACAAGGGTCTCCCTGGAAGTTCCCCTCAATGCCGCTCAGCATGGCCGATCTCAGCTCTCTGATGCACCAATCACACCAAAACCAGGCTAATTTGCAAAGCTTGTATTTTGGACTGCAACGATCTGCTTTCCCACCTTTTGCAATGAATCCGGGGCTCATCCCTGGCTCACCGCATCTACAGCAGTCACCGACCCCAACGACATCTTCTATGCGAACGCAAGCCTCTAGCTCGAGCCTCTCGCCATCAACTTCAATCGCTTCCCCAGTCACCGGAAGTCACTCGTCGATGTATTCCTCAGTTCCCCTACCGACTACAAGGTTACCATCGTTATACCCAGGTCTCAAATTCCACCCATATTTTCATCCCAGGCTCGTTCAACCTGCGGCCAGCAAGGATCCAGAATGCGATGGCCTGGCACCTCAAGTGTAAATTTAGGGAAGATAGCTCCTTTGTAACAACCTGCTCAAAAACATTAGCCATACGTCAGCAGCTAAAGCTATGAACTATGGCAGTCGTATATTATTTTGCTTTGAACTTCTTTTTTTTTTCCCCTGGGCAAAGGACTTTGTCTTACGGCTTTGCTTTTTGGAATTCAAATATCTTCAGGAAATTCTGTGATGTTTGCTGTGTATAGATTCTGAAATAGACTACGAAGTTGGATAGTTTCCTTATATAAACTCTTTTTTTGAAAGAGATTTTGAACTGAATTGTTCGGGGATGTCTCCGTTTTGAGATCTTAGTACAAAACACGAAATCTCCAAGATCTGAATATTTGTTATTTTGCAGGGCTTTTAATAGTGTATAAATGAAGCATTTTCTTAATGCATCTGTAATCGTCAGTGGAATTTAGACACGTAACTGACTCTGTGAGAACGCTGCCTCGAGAAGACAAAACTGATATTTATTTGCTATACAGAATAGTTTAACTTTTGAAGAATTTGCTAATATATGTTTAAACAAGAACAATTTTACGAAGCAAACATATTCTATGATTGTGATCTTTAACTACTAATTGACTGTTATATATTTTTGGAGCTAAGAGAATAACTAGTTGAAGGCAAACACTTCATAAATCCATTGAAGCTTTTTTCTTCAACACATTTGTAATTCTTAAGCACCTCGTGTTTACCAATCAGGGAAAAAAAATACATGAAATGCTTGCTGCACTGGGATATAACAGATTAAGGTTTTAACACCTGGTTGAAAAAAAAAGTAAAGCAGTATTCAGTTACATATTTTTAATTGTCTCGGAACAGAAAAAAATTTTATCCATGCTTTTATGCCTTTTATATATTTTGGGAATACAGTTGAATCCCGTTATAGCTTAACTCGGTATATAGCGAACTCATGGATATAACGAACGAAAATTTTGGTCCTGTTTTCCTACTGTACGTAATTTAATTATTATTGTGTCAGTTTAATGTAATCGGTTTTAGTCGATTTAATTCGTTAATGATAATTGTTTAATAGATTTTTACCATTTTTTAATACATTATTATTGAATACACATTGCAACTAATGAGTTATACATTTTGTGAGCTCTAGCATTTTTCTTAACGGTTCAGATATAGCGAACCACCGGATAAAGCGAACAAAACCTTTGGTCCCTTGAAGTTCGTTATAACGGGGTTCGACTGTAATACAATAATATTCCATGCTTGTATTCTCTTCTAGACCGGAAATTTGTTTAAGGGTATATGAGTACAACATTCATTCATAAAACGAAATTTCTCAAAATCAGACAAGGAGACTTTCTATGGCTTAGGAAAAAATATTCTAAACTTAAATGGAGATTTTTTTTAATCAAATATTTTAACCAGTACGTAATTGGACTGTATCTTAAAATACACCTCTCATTCACTAATAACTCTCTATATATATTTTACTTTTAAAACATAAGTGTTATAACAGACTTTTTTAACTTCAATTACGCGTGAAATGATTACGTTTCGCTGCAAAACCCAAATCATTATTTTATTAAAATAATAATAATAATAATAATGATAATAATAATAATAATAATAATACCATTCCAGGCAGCCATAACAAAACCTTGAGTTTTAGTGTTATGTTCATAAATTTAAAGAAAGTTTTACGGCAAAATAAAATGTATACAAGCTATGATAGTTGTCATGAAATACTTAACGAAAATTTTTCCTATCACTGCAAATTATATCACTGTATGACAACTGTTATCACGCAGAGCTAAAAATCTGTCTACTTTCTAGCTTTTACTGAATGATTGCGTTTCGCTTCAAAACCCAAAACATTATTTTATTAAAATTATAATAATAATAAAAATAATAATAATAATAATAATAATACCATTCCAGGCAGCCATATCGAAGCTTTGAATCTTAGTGTTATGTTCATAAATTTAAAGAAAACTTTACAGCAAAATAAAATGGATACACGCTATGATAGTTGTCATGAAAAAACTTAACGAAAAATTTTCCTATCACTGCAAATTATATCACTGTATGACAACTGTTATCATGCAGAGCTAAAAATCTGTCTACTTTCTAGCTTTACTAAATGATTACGTTTCGCTGCAAAACCCAAAACATTATTTTATTAAAATAATAATAATAATAATAATAATAATAATAATAATAATACCATTCCAGGCAGCCATAACGAAGCCTTGAGTCTTAGTGTTATGTTCATAAATTTAAAGAAAATTTTACGGCAAAATAAAATGTATACAAGCTATGATAGTTGTCATGAAATACTTAACGAAAAATTTGCCTATCACTGCAAATTATATCACTGTATGACAACTGTTATCATGCAGAGCTAAAAATCTGTTTACTTTCTAGCTTTTACTGAATGATTGCGTTTCACTTCAAAACCCAAAACATTATTTTATTATAATTATAATAATAATAAAAAAATAATAATAATAATAATAATAATAATAATAATACCATTCCAGGCAGCCATAACAAAACCTTGAGTTTTAGTGTTATGTTCATAAATTTAAAGAAAGTTTTACGGCAAAATAAAATGTATACAAGCTATGATAGTTGTCATGAAATACTTAACGAAAATTTTTCCTATCACTGCAAATTATATCACTGTATGACAACTGTTATCACGCAGAGCTAAAAATCTGTCTACTTTCTAGCTTTTACTGAATGATTGCGTTTCGCTTCAAAACCCAAAACATTATTTTATTAAAATTATAATAATAATAATAATTATTATTATAATAATAATAATACCATTCCAGGCAGCCATATCGAAGCTTTGAATCTTAGTGTTACGTTCATAAATTTAAAGAAAACTTTACAGCAAAATGAAATGGATACACGCTATGATGGTTGTCATGAAATGCTTAACGAAAAATTTGCCTATCACTGCAAATTATATCACTGTATGACAACTGTTATCACACAGTGCTAAAAATCTGTCTACTTTCTAGCTTTTACCGAATGGGACTATAGCTGGCGTCGCATTAAATATGAATGCTGCGAGTAAGTATCGAAAGAGATGTGATGCCACCTTAATATTGTAAAATGCTTAAAAAAAATAATGAAAATCTTAAAAAATGCAGAGATGAAATTTTTTTTTCTTATTTATTGTATGCGATGTACTGAAGCCTACAAAAAGCTGTAAGAATGTAAAGAATAGTTATGTTCTATTTAAAATGTAGATGATTTGTTAGTCTATCGAAATTTTTATTTGGTGACATATTGTTATGTTGAATGTGATGGGTGTGACAGCCATATTTTATGTTATATCTGATAATAAAATGTTTTTTTAAATTGACTGAAATTCTGAGTAATTACATAAAACATTTTCAGATCGAGGAGGGAAATTCAAATCCCTCCTAAAACATTTAATTTAGTCGGATTTACATGAATTCGAAACTCCACCAAGCGTAACCTAAATTAGAAATGGAGCTAAAAGTTCCAAAATAAACAATACCACCTGCTATTAGCATAGGATTAGCGTGCTTCTAACCTTTTTCAATTCCTACTATTAGTTCACACTCTCCCTATATATATCTTGTTCAAATTTTCAATCGTTAATAAAATGCTTTTTATTCATCCACTCAAGTTCAAATACATTTTTTTAAACTTGTAGTGGATGACACTTGATGTTAATACAGTTGTTTCAAATATTAATTCATTAATTAAATTTAATTAATCAATTTTAGTTTTAGACCTAGAGCGTCTCTTGCTCTTGAATAGTAATTTCCCTATTGTTATTGTGTAAACGGTAGCACTGCGGTAGCGCGGGCTTCTCCCGTCCTGTAGGTAGCGGGATCGAATCCCCAACCTGATAAACTTTTTCTCCCTCTTTCCCCCCCTCCTAATCTCGCACAGTAGACAAGGTTCTGGCATGCAATCCTTTTTTTCAATTCCTACTATTAGTTCACACTCAAATATTTCTTTGTTGACCTAAGTAGGAATTGACTTAAAAATTTTTTTTTTTATATATTACTTGTTTGTTTGTTTTTTGGTGGGGGGGGCGCAAATTGAATTCAGTTAGGGTCCTCCTCAGCACATTGACTGCCGGACGGTCTTAAAATATGAAATATTATGATTTTTTGAAATTGAATAACAATAACATTGATGTTTGAGTAGTTAGTTATACAATGAGAAAAATAAATAAAATATGAATAAGATGAGAAAAAAAATATAGCATCAAATTTATGTTATGGATCATATAATTGCTAAAAACTATGTTAAGACTAAAGACATAATCGAAGCCTTCAGTTTCACAGTTTGAAAAGGCGGAAAAACCCAGCTTTCTTAAAAGTTTTCTACAATTTTCTGATTTTAACTGAACTTCTATCAACTTTTTCTATTTCTACCTTGGAAAACAATTTCTACCTAGGAACTTTTATCTATTTCTACCTTGGAAAACAATTTCTACCTAGGAACTTTTATCTATTTCTACCTTGGAAAACAATTTCTACCTAGGAACTTTTATCTATTTCTACCTTGGAAAACAATTTCTACCTAGGAACTTTTATCTATTTCTACCTTGGAAAACAATTTCTACCTAGGAACTTTTATCTATTTCTACCTTGGAAAACAATTTCTACCTAGGAACTTTTATCTATTTCTACCTTGGAAAACAATTTCTACCTAGGAACTTTTATCTATTTCTACCTTGGAAAAACAATTTCTACCTAGGAACTTTTATCTATTTCTACCTTGGAAAACAATTTCTACCTAGGAACTTTTATCTATTTCTACCTTGGAAAACAATTTCTACCTAGGAACTTTTATCTATTTCTACCTTGGAAAACAATTTCTACCTAGGAACTTTTATCTATTTCTACCTTTTAAAACAATTTCTACCTAGGAACTTTTATCTATTTCTACCTTGGAAAACAATTTCTACCTAGGAACTTTTATCTATTTCTACCTTTTAAAACAATTTCTACCTAGGAACTTTTATCTATTTCTACCTTGGAAAACAATTTCTACCTAGGAACTTTTATCTATTTCTACCTTTTAAAACAATTTCTACCTAGGAACTTTTATCTATTTCTACCTTGGAAAACAATTTCTACCTAGGAACTTTTATCTATTTCTACCTTGGAAAACAATTTCTACCTAGGAAGTTTTATCTATTTCTACCTTGGAAAGCAATTTCTACTTAGGAACTTTTATCTATTTCTACCTTGGAAAACAATTTCTACCTAGGAACTTTTATCTATTTCTACCTTTTAAAACATTTTCTACCTAGGAACTTTTATCTATTTCTACCTTGGAAAACAATTTCTACCTAGGAACTTTTATCTATTTCTACCTTGGAAAACAATTTCTACCTAGGAACTTTTATCTATTTCTACCTTGGAAAACAATTTCTACCTAGGAAGTTTTATCTATTTCTACCTTGGAAAACAATTTTTACTTGAAAACCGAGAATTGGGATGATTTATCTGTATGTCAGATTATTAAACGATATATCCAATAAGCAGAAGCTTGAACAAAAACTTAGTGAAATTTCAGGGCATTATGCACATCTGGTTTGAGTATGACTAGCGTTCTTTCACAACCTCCCTTTTCTCTCGGGCCGCATCCACATGTTTGCTACGTTGCCACAACATAGTACACTATACACTTATACCTCGCTTTACGCCCTAGATACGTTCAGGAAAAGTCGGTCGTAAAGCGAAAAGCCGTATAACGAATCAATTATTTTGATACAAACCCATACAAATTTAATTGGGCTCTGTTGCAATTTTTTATGAATAATATAGTTTTTAATTCATAAAGCATTTTCCTCTTTCTATTTCCATTAAAAATGTTTGCATAAAAATAAAAGTACAAAACAATGCAATAGTAAACAGAAATTCAAAAAATAAACATAAACAACAAAAAAAAAGAAATTATATGCACGCATATAATAAAAATTATGCTATACATAATGCATACACATACAATAAAAAAAATAAAATGTTTAAAAACTGTTTTAATGTGATGACGAGCATTAAGGCTGCTATGTACTAAGAAAAAAAATCGTATTTCCCTTTTCCTATTCTTGCAGATTCTTGGGGTGCGAGGAGTCCAGTTGACAGTTCGAGATTTCCACCCCCCTTAGGATTGACATTTTGAGGGATTGTAATGGCTCTCTATATATATAGGGGGTTTAAGCGCTGTCCCCAAATTTTTTATCTAAAATATATTTTTGTCAACTATTTACAGGTACATAAATGCCGATAATCCAATAAAATTGGTATTGTCCGATAGCCTGAACTTTTCTGCAAAGCGCTACGGGATTCATTTTATAAATTTCGCCCACCGAATGAATTTATGAGCGTTTAAAACACACTATACTAGATTTTTCCCCGAATGATTTAAATTTTAAAATATTAATTGCATTTTTTTAAAAAAAACGACAAATGTACACAAATGTAAAATTTCTTTCTCTATGACGGAGTACAATTTAAAAAAAAAAAATCGTTGAATCCAAGTCGGCAATCCGTGGATGAATTTTCTCCGTAGGTTAACATTGAGGTGAGCGAATCCAATGGGGTTAGTACATAGCAGCCTTAAAGCCGATTCCAAACGGATACAGACATCCATGCCAACAGTGGGACTTGAACCCACAGACTGATACCGAATATCAGCACCCTAGCCATTCGGCCACCGTCTGGCAAAATTTAGATATAAACATACAATATAATCTTTGTATCAATCCCACGAATCATTTAAAAAAAAGGACTGTAACACTTAAGCTATTGTTTATATTGTTCATAAAATTCGTGATTTATGTTTGTACTAGCTGAAAACCCGCACTTAGCTACGGGGTACATTCAAATTAAATACAACGGTCAATGTATGCAATTAATGCCAAAAAAAATAAATATATATGACCCGAAGTGGACATCTCGTGATTATACTGCAATCGAGGCCGTATCAAAGATTCCGAATCATAATTAATGAATATAGTTTATTCGACGTAACGATCAACACATCTTACTCAGTTCGGAGCCAGCCTGCGTCTCTCGCTAAAAAGCGCCAAAATAGCATTAGGAGAAAGAGGTTGCCAGAATTGGCGGAGGAAGTTAGTATGTGGAAGGCGGAGTGTTTACGTCAAGACGGGTTACCATGGCAGAGATGAAGTACAGAATGGGCGATTATAGATAGTTAGTAATATTATCACATATATATATATATATATATATATATATATATTTATAATAAATACGACGATAAATATATACAATTGATGTAGAAAAAAATATATATATTTATAAAAATATCGTAAGGATATTTTTATATAATAACGTAAAAATAATAAACAAAATAATATCCAATCGTCTGCCGCATTAGCAAGAAAAAAAATATTTTTTGTCTATTTAGTTGTTATGCACGTGACGATAAATTTATTTAATGTACCAGAAAAAGAAATCACGTGATCGGCATTTAATAAATTAAATTCTAAAAATTAATCTTTAAAAATTCACCAAAAATCAGAAAATAGAGGTAAAGATTCGAAAAAGATTTCATTTCAAAGGAATTTTTATGATCTTTCTCGCGATATAAATTTTATAACCCTCAAATTATTATTTTAAATGCAAACTTAAAAACAGTTACTAAAACAGCTTAAAAATTTAATTTTAAAAAAATCTAAGAAGAATTTTTGAAAAATCTTTCTTAGTGCACCCCTACACCACCATAAGACGAATCGCCATGCAAAATTTCAGCCCTTTAGGTCCAGCGGTTTGGTCTGTGCGTTGTATGTCAGTCAGTGAGTCAGTTACGGAACTGTTTTATATATATAGATTAATGAACTTAATAAATCAAATTTTTAAAAAATATTACCGAATAAATTAGTCATGAAATTTAAATATAATATATCAACTTGATGTCAACAATAATGGTAAATTAATGCATAATATGATGTTTAATATGATAATAAGCTTTAAATGCTTAAAAGTGTAGCATCCTTTGATCTTAATATGAAAAAAAAAACTATTTTTTAACGCTTATGAATTTTATACCGCCAATCAGTTTTTGAATGCATTTGAATACCTCGCTTTTAAATGAGAAGATAAAAATTAAAAATGTGGCAATACAAATGTTTGCAGGAAAAATTGTGACTGAATTTGAATGAGAATCGAAATGATTTCAGTTACTTGGGATTTATCCTCATCATTATTTAAAGTTATGGATCATAGATTAAATCCTAACGACTCTCATACATACAACTTTCATTATAAATTATCTTAGTCTTTACTTTAAAAATTATTAGGGAACGTAAAAATTTTATATCACAATCATGTGATCTTTAGTCTGTGATGGAAAATCTTCTGTGCTGCTTTTTAATATAAAATCTTCGCTAGATAGGATCTACTGATCATGATTTACATGCAACTTTTTACCCGTGTCTGAATGCAGAATGAGATCTGGTCTAATCCTATATATAATAGCCGTTGTCTCTGTATGACACTTCCGGGCTGTACTCATCTTTCAATTGAAGCCCTCGGTAAAAAAACCGCCGGTTAGGCTTAATTTCAATGTCAGATGTAGATCAGAATTTTTTCTTACCTAAAAACAAATATCTTCTCCATCAAATCACGTTTGTTCAGCCTATTTTTCTATAAAACATTCAGAACTAAATAAAAATTGGATGTTTTTAGCTGTATATTTAACAGTTTTTAAAAATCTGTTTACTTTTGCGATGAATTCTGAAAGTAAACAAACTTGAATGTGAATGAATCGCGTATTGAACTGTAAAAAAAATTTTTTAACTTTCATATACTTTTTCCATTATGACGTCATTATTAGTATTATGACGTCAAAATGACGGGTTGGATGGCAGTCTACTACTCCAATAGCATGAAAAACTAAATAAATAAAAAATAAAGAAAGGGTTTGCTTTTACAAGGTGTGGATTAAATGCAATATTTTAGATAATTCGGGATATTTTTTAACTTTCATATACTTTTTCCATTATGACGTCAAAATGACGGGTTACCTACTAGTTTCATAATAATGATGAACGTCATTGAGTTGAACATTAAGTTTGTTTTACAAGTCCTAAATCCTTTAAAATAATTGCCGGTCAATGGCCAAATGGCTAGGGCGCCGGCATTCGGTACCAAAGTCTGTGGATTCGAATCCCCCTCTTGGCATGGATGTTTGTACCCGTTCGCAATCGGCTTTAAGCAGTAAGTCTCGTTCTAAGGAGGCCTTGAGTAGCAAAAGTTAGCGCTCGAAGCAAACCTCAAAATTAATCGTTTAAAACTCATGAAGTATCAGATAGCTTGGAAAAGAATGTTTTTTACATAAAAATCATAAAACATCATAAGATATTACAAAAAATCACAAAAATACGCGGGAGTATATTTGCATAAAAGCATATATATATATATATACATATATATATATGTGTATATATATATATAAAAATTTTAATATAGTTGATTTATAGTTGATTTATAGTTGATTAAAATTATAATTTTAATATAATTTTAATATTGTTAAATTTCAAAATTATCTAACCTGTTTACATAAATCTGTTTTTAATAACATTATTGTAAATCAGTTAGTTCGTATAAATAGGCTATGTTCTAAAGACAATAGGATTAAGCATATTATAGACTTGAAAGCAGTGCTAACTAGTAATAATTACCCAGTTAGTCTATCCAAAAACATAATTGGTTGTTTTTGTTTTAATGAATAGTTTGTTCTGTTGCATTAATAAGTTAAACATAAATAGGTTAAAATAAAAATAATAACTACTAAAAACAAAAATAAAAACATAAGAATAATAAAAATTAATTAACTAATAGTAGTAACAATAATAAAACTAAATAAATAATGGAATAATAGTCTTAAAATAAGTTACCTAAGTAAGTCTGTAACTGAGTATCCACTACCTCAATGGTTGCAAGTTATGACGTCAGTCATCTTGCGGTTACAAGTTCTTAACTTCCACTCTGACTAGCGCCAGGCTTGGTGTTCTTTGGTTAAGTACTTTAATACAAATTCATTTATTATTCAATTCTTCTGTTAATAATGGATTGTACGGTGTCTGAGTGTGTTTATTTAATAGATCATACTCATCAGAAACAATCCATTGGTTTTTAGACAGTATTGACACCGCTGATGAAGAAATGCTGTCAAAAACCGTAATCATACTTATCTTTACATGTTGGATGTTCCTGGCTTCATGTAGCTTTAGAGCTATTACTGGTTTTCTCTTTCATCTTATTCTTATTTATATATATATATATATATATATATAGAGAGAGAGAGAGAGAGATTTACACACAGCGAAAGTAACTGAGTATAAAAGTGTCTAGAATGATTTTCATATTGATTGGCAGCATGGCATACACCTACGATACTCTACAATTTATTCTAATACACTACTACTAATTTACACGCTTATAGATAAATCCTCGTTCCCAGCATCATCATCTGAAATTGTCATCTGAAAAACAACTCCCAGACATTAAACAGATTTCCAAAAAACTTCACGTAATGATGGGGAAAAAAAAAACGCGGCAAAAATTTCCCCACGCAGCCTTCAATACGCTAAGAGGCACTCTTCAAATTGAATAAAATTTAGCGAAAAGAAAAGGCACGAACACATCGCAACTCTAATGTGATCGCCCGTCAAGCCGGCGATCGCATTTGCAATGATACGTTTCCTTCAAAAGTCAATTAAAACGCAAACTGTTTCCCGTCCTTAATACAATTGCTTGCCGATTCTTCGCGCGTCATCTCAAGGTTTGCTCGAAATATAATTTTCGTCTTCGTTACCGCGCTCTACTCCGGTATTCGACAAAAACAGAATGACGTATGCCTAATGCAGAAATTTCTTTGAAGTCTGCGAGGCATTTCTTCGGCACACAGCGAGTGTAATGCGTATATTAAATTACGTTCTGCTTCTGAAAATGTTTATTCACATTTTGACAGGCTGTAAGAAATACACTCTTTCAGATTTTGTTTTTTAAAAAAATAAAAAGGGGATAAATTCCTTGTATATTAGAAAACACCTTTCTCTTTTATGATTGCATTAAAAATGCAAAGCATGGGGACTGGCCCGCGAGTTCAACTTCATTTTAAGCTGAAATTACTCTTTAATTAACACGCTAATGACGTTTTTGTAATAAAGATCAGACAAATATATTTTATTTTTTTATTTATTACTTTTGACTGCAAATTGTGCAGTTTAATACTGGTGGTGTAGGCATAAAAAAAAAAAACATTGAAAGGTATAGAAAAAAAGCAGTACGGTTATTGCGTCGATTTTTATTTATTGTTGATTAAGGTAGTTTAAGGCTCCTGTGTACCTACTGGATTCGTTCACCTCAATGTTAACCTATGGAAAAAATTTGTCCAAGGATTACCAGCTTGGGTTTAGAGATACAGTGATTTCCGCTTATAAGAATCACGTTTGTTATTACTGTTTTTGATTCTTATAAGCGGTTGATTCTTATAGCCGAAATTTAGGACAGGCACACACACACACACACTTACATATACATATATTAGAAAATTTACCATAAAATACTCTTTAATTTAGGTTAGTTATCTTTTATTAGAATTATTTTTTATAATTTTATAATTTCTAGACCTATAAGTCGATACACATAATTATAGTAAGAGAAGAAAAAATCCAATATTTGGTTCAACATACCTGCTTAACAGTTTAACATTTCAACTACAGGAAGGGTGCAAGAAAAAGTTTTCTATGGTAGCTTGACGTAATGAAGTTTACAGGTGGCTGTTTATACCTCTTTCAATACCAATAGTCTCAGACCAAGATTCACCTTCTAGCTTACTTTTCACGGTTTGATAACGTGCTGAATCTACTAATGTCACGTTTGCCTAAGTGTTAGTGGACACTTCGCCGAAAATTTGTGTGTTTCAGGGTCCAAGAAGCCGCGACCAGGATGCGGGAGGTGGGAAATAAGAGGCCCTGTCTTTGTTTGTCAGAGGAGAAAAGGGAAATCGGATCCGGACGGGTAGGATGCCCCTGGGTCAAACTAATAGGACAGTGTTTAGCTAAAGCGTTTAAGGGTAAACTATTAATTTATGTCTAACAAAGAAAGGGATGTATTTTACGACTGTATTCCATCCCATCTTATCACTCTTTCTTTAAAAAAAATAAAGAAAGAACTTCGTGCCTTTTCAGGGTTTAAGTCGCTTTTTTTGAAAAATAAAAGGAAAGCGAAGAGTGTAAACTGATTCTTAAAACCGGTGGATTGATTCTTTAAAGCGAAAATTTTAACATAGAAATAATGCATTTGTTTTTGGTTTTGCGATATTGATTCTTATAAACGGTTGATTCTTATAACCACTGATCACTATAAGCGGCGGTTACTGTACATATTTTTTTTTAATTGTACTTCGTAATAGAGAGAGAAATGTTACACATTGGGGCTTTTTTTCGTTTTAAATAAAAAATGGAAATAATATTTTAAAATTTAAATTATTCTGAGAAATATCTGGTATAGTGTGTTTTAAACGCTTCTAAATTCCTTTGGTTCAGAATTTTATAAAATGACCAGTTGGTACCCGTCAAAACATGACGGCTAGATAGTACATAAATGTACTAATACACAAATTATACTCAACACATCATTGCCAAATGTTGAAAATCATAGTTGTGCGCAGAAACAGATTAATGTGTTTGAGCTGCCTCATGTTTAGTGAGTATCTAAAGCCAGATTTAAAAATGTCACAGAGCATGCGCAGAAAGCAATTTTTTTAATTGCAAATTATCACTAACTAGCTGAAAACCCGCACTTCGCTACGGAGTACATTCAAATTAAATACAATGGTCAATGTATGCAATTAATGCCAATATATATATATATATATATATATATAATAAATACGACGATCTATATATACAAATGATGTAGAAAAAAAATATATATTTATAAAAAAATCATAAGGGATATTTTTATAGACAAAATAATGTCCAATCGTCTGCCGCATTAGCAAGAAAAAATATTTTTTTATCTATTTAGTTGTTATGCACGTGACGATAAATTTATTTAAAGTACCATAAAAATAAATCACGTGATCAGCATTTAATAAATTAAACTGTAAAAATTAATCTTTAAAAATTCACCAAAAATCAGAAAATAGAGGTAAAGATTCGAAAAAGATTTCATTTTAAAGGAATTTTTAGGATCTTTCTCAGGATATAAATTTTATAACCCTCAAATTATTATTTTAAATGCAAACTTTAAAAAGTTACTAAAACAGCTTAAAAATTTAATTTTAAAAAATCTAAGAAGAATTTTTCAAAAATCTCCCTTAGTGCACCCCTACACTATAAGAAGAATCGCCATGCAAAATTTCAGTCCTTTACGTCCAGCGGTTTGGTCTGTGCGTTGTATGTCAGTCAGTGAGTCAGTTACGGAACTGTTTTATATATATAGATTAAACAGCACGAAATAAACAATTTCCATCAGGTTTAATCTTATATTTCACAAACATAATTATCATAAAAATAAAAATGGCAGAGAGAGATCTAGAGAGACTCCTCGGAATAAACTTGTATATCATTAAAACATATCACCGAGCATGCGCAGAAATCCCTTTTTAATTGTAAATTATCGCTCATTAATAGAAATTGCGGTTACAAAAACCAAATTTGACAAATCTACAGATTGCAATCTTTCGTTTAAGACCAAAAAGAAGTAAACTGATGCAGTAGTTTTCTCTCACGGACTGCCCAAAAAGTCGGCTTAGTAACTAAAATATATAGATTCCTGTTACAAGGTTCAAAAGAGTCCAGGCTATCTTGAAAATACCATTTTTATTGGATTATTGACTTGGATTGAAATATTATTTCTTTTTTTTTTTTTTTTGATTATTTTTCGTAATAGAGTAAAAAAAAATTACTCGGGTACCTGTTTCATTTTTCAAAAGAAACGCAAATATTTTCAAAATTGAATTATTCAGAAGAAGAAAAATGTGGTATATTGTGTTTTAAACGCGCATAATTTCCTCCGGTAGACGAAAATTCTAAAATTAATAAGTTAGCAGAGTAAACAATTTCTTTCACAGTAATGGAGTATAATTAAAAGAAAAAAAATATTTAAATCTAAGTCGAAATTCGGGGGAAAAATTTTTCCCGTAGGTTGATATTGTGCAGAGCTATCCAATATGGTTACTGCCCAGGAGCATTAAGTCTGCTGTGTACTAACCCTAATAAAATACCCTAACTACTACCCTAATAATAATTCGTTCTAACCCTAATAATAATTCGTTCACCTCAATATTAACCCGTGAAGAAAATTTGTTTGCATTTTACAGCTACATAAATGCTGATAATCCAATAAAAATGGTATTTTCATTTAGCTTGAACTTTTCTGAACCTTGCAACAGGATTAATTTTTTTTTAATTTAGTCCACCAAAGGAATTGATGAGCGTTTAAAACACACTATGCCAGATTTTTCCCCGAATAATTTAAATTTTGAAATATAATTTGCATTGCTGTTTTTAAATAATTACAAGATAAGAGGAACTTTTTATATACCATGTTTTAAAAATTTCTGTTGAATCGTATAAACTTGACAATTCTATGTATTAATAAATACTTTTTTTAAATTTTTTTTATGAATTATCCCATCAATTTGAAAGAAAATGAAAATAATTTGAAGTTAACTTGCGTTTAACTTTTCGTTCCTATAGATGGCCTATAGATGGCTGCACCAGTCTGCAAAACAAAATTGACTGAAAATGAATTCAATATTGCTTAAGGCTGCTATGTACTAAGAAAAAAATCGTATTTCCCTTTTCCTCTTCTTGCAGACTCTTGTGGTGGGAGTAATCCAGTTGACAGTTCGAGAATTCCACCCCCCTTAGGACTGACATTTTGAGGGATTGTAATGGCTCTCTCTCTATAGGGGGGGTTAAGCGCTGCCCCCAAAATTATTTATTTAAAATATATTTTTGTCAACTATTTACAAGGACATAAATGCTGATAATCAAATAAAAGTGGTATTGTCAGATAGCCCGAACTTTTCCGCAAAGCGCTACGGGATTCATTTTATAAATTTCGTCCACCGAAGGAATTTATGAGCGTTTAAAACACACTATACCAGATTTTTCCCCGAATAATTTAAATTTTAAAATATTAATTGCACTTTATAAAAAAAACGAAAAATGTACACAAATGTAAAATTTCATTCTCTATGACGGAGTACAATTTTTTTTTAAAAAAATCTTTGAATCCAAGTCTGCAATCTTTGGACAAATTTTCTCCATAGGTTAACACTGAGATAAGTGAATCCAATGGAGTTAGTACATAGCAGCCTTAAATATGGCTAAAAGTATTAAAATAATGCATTTTCATCGTGCTCTGGGCTATTCTAAAAGTTTCAAATGTCTAGCTAGTCGGGAAGTTAGTTAAAAATCGGTTGCAAGATTTGTACGGGACAAACACACACACACACAAACAAACAAACAAGAAAGCGAGTTAATAAAAACATGGCAAAAAAAAAGAAAAATGCCCCAAGGTGTAAAGTTTCTCTCTATCTATTACGGAGTACGATTAATAAAAAGATATAATACTGTGATCAAAAAGCACATAGAATGGTGGCATGAAACAAAAGTTATCAACTTATTGGTCAAAATTTATTGCATCTCCTTTAAAGCAATATTCTCCGAAGCACTTCTGCCAACGTTTTTTTTCTGGTCATCAAAACATCCTTAAAAGTCGTTTTTGTGAAACCCCTTCAGAGTTCGTAGAAATTTTTCTTTTATCGAATTAATGGACTCAAAATGGCGACCACGAATAGGCAGGTTTCAACCATGGAAATAAGAAAAAGTCACACGGTGCCATATCAGGTGAATACGGAGCTTGTGGAACCGTATTTGTTGAATGTTTGGTTAAAAATTCACGAATAATAACATAGGTCTGCATTTAAAAAAAATTTTAAGAGCTATTTTGGTTATTCCACATATTCTTCATATTTTTCTGTACGCTGAATCTGAAAATGAATTTAGCCATAGGACCTCATGTTTCCTGACAATTCAGATAACTATGTTAAATAAGGCAATACTTCATAGTTAAATTAAAATAGAGTTAGAAAATTAATTTTAATTACAAATTTTACATGAAAATCATCTTTGAACTGAAATGAGCTCACTAAAACACACTAAAATCGTTTCTTCTTCCCTGTGAGACTCCTCTTGATATTAGGGCCGCCCAGAGGGGGGGGGGCAACTAGGGCACTTTGCCCCAGGCCCCCAACAGCCGGAGGGGCCCCAAAACAATTTTAAAAAATTTATTTATTAGATTTCCTCCGAAAGAAAATTCTGAAACTCGTACCGTGCTTCAAAATTTAAAATAATCTCCTGAAAAAAGCCCCCCCCCCAAAAAAAAAAAATAAATAAAAAAAAAAAAAATTATTCGATTAATTAGATTTGTCTTACTACAAAATAGTCTTCTGAAAAATAGTGTTGGGCCCCTCCCCCCCAACAGAAGTTTGCCCCAGGCCCCGTAAAGTCTCTGGGCGGCCCTGCTTGATGCATTTACGCTCGTGAGTGGCATCTGGAATGCCTCTCTGAAACATCCAACAGTAGTCTGCCATCATTGTAACGGTCCGTTTTCCCTGATATCTTCTTTGCATCTCTATAATGTCCTGGTGTTCTTCACTCATAGATCCCAAATTTTTGGTAAAGTAGTCAATGTGGGTTTGGAGGACAAACTCATCAGGCAACCTAAAGCTTGAAATGCTTTCAGCATTCGTCCGACGGGTCGTTTTTGTAGTCAGGATCTTTCTTATTGCCTAAATATTTCTCTATGACCTCTTTAAATGCAATCCATCCTTCTTTTTGAGAATCCGCCATGGTATTGACAAACTCTTGATCAGCTATAAGCCTTCTAATGTCTGATCCAACGAACATGCCTTCCTTCAATTTTGCCTCCGAGAAACCTGGAAACTTGGTGACCAAATATTTGAAGAAGAATTTTCCATCTCTTGGAAGTCATTTCACGAATTACTTCATCAACCCCAATTTTATATGGAGAGGTGGTAGAACAACTTTATATGGAGGTACCAAAGTTTCTCGGAGGACATTATTTTTACCAACTGGGAGCACCCTCGGCTGCCAACTCTTCTTGGCCCAGTGATTTTGTCGGTCTCGACTGTTCATAGACACAGGAAACAAGGGTATTTGGTATATCCAGATTTTTTCCCGAGAAGCATGCACAAGACATTTAAATCCCCACACACTTGCCTACCATGGTCTTCATATTTAAGTTTACGAAGAACAAAATCCAAGTTCTCGTAGGTTTCATTCAAGTGTACGGAATGGCCTACATGGATGGAAACATGAAAACTGCCGTTGTAGAGCAAAACTGCTTTGAGACTTCTTTATGAAGAATCTTTGAAAAGACGCAATGCGTTGAATCATGTTGGATTTTGAATTGACCCAACAAACCTTCGACATCGATGCAATAAACCAACTTGTCTTCCTGGGCAAAGTAAGGAACGATCTCCTTTCCACGATGTCTGAACCATGAAAAACACACTCCTGGCAACAACAAAGTCCTGCTTTTGAGCCTTGAACCAAGTAACTCAGCAGTATCTTTTTGAAGATTCAAGACTCATGCCAAATCATTCATCGCCTCCTGGGAAAAAATTTTGGTCTTGTATCATCTTTAAAGTCAGAACTTGATTCGTCATCTGGTTCAGGTATGACTTCACCTTCATCGGAGCTAGGTATCTCTTCCAAGGTAACAGAGGGCTTGGGTACTGATATATCTGTGACGTGGGGAATGGGGCGAATTGCTGAGTGAAGATTGGGGTATGAAATTGAATGCTTCTATTTGGAATTATACCCTTTCATGAACAAAAGTAAGTCTTCACTGTGGTTCTTTTGCTCTCGCCATACCATAGGGATCTCATAACAGAAAGCTTTTTCCTTACCCTTGAATGAATTTCGGAGGTCCTCAACACACCGTTTACACACTTTATGAGGCGCCCAAACTTTATCTTGATCTCCAAGTATTAGAGCCTGCGAGGTCAACTTGCAACATGTTGATTCTGGTATCCATTAGCTCACTCTAGAAGTTCTTTTCTTTGATAGTTGTGTTTTTTTTTGGCATTTTATATCTTAAAATGCACTGAAGTGAATTAGTTAATAGTAATTTTGACTTTCCTTTAGTTAAAAACCCTAAGATAAAAAAAAATCCCAAAATTGAGAAAAATTTGCTAAATTTCAAGAGAATTTCAATCGCCACACTTCAGGCCGTTTTCGATGAATCGCTTCACGCAGATGGCGAAAAACATTCAAATAATAATATTTATTGACTCTCTGGCCAGTTGGTAGGCATTCTAGGGATGCGACATCGACAACAAAACATCGATGTTTCGAAACATCGATATTCAATATTAAAACATCGATGCTAATAAAACATCGCCGCAAAACTATCGATATTTTTAAACATCGATGTTTTTGAACATCCATTTTTTTTAACTGGTTTAGTAACCTCTAACATTAATGTTACTTCGGTTAGTCTTGGGGAGGGGCATTGATTTAATTTTACTCTTTGATTGGGTTGACACAAAATGACCAAAAACTTGGTTGCTAGAGTCAGCGCATATCACAGAATTTCCGTGATACATTTTATTACTTTTACCAAAAAATTGAGGAAGAAATTATTGCTATAAAAACAATTGATAGGGACCAAAGCCTTAAAACCCTTTGATGGGCGCTGTTTGCACAGTGCAAACGCTTAAATCTCTTCCTTCTTTCACTTGCATTCAATATATTCCAGTTAAATGAGCAGAAAAAGGACTAGTGCTGCCATCTGTTATCAGTTTAAAGAAATGAAATCATTTTACAACCTTTAATTGGAAAAAATTTCAAGATTATTTAGGTTAAAAAAATCGAGAAAAAAGTCTGCACCGTGAAAACGTTGTATGTTGTTGCCCGTCAAAGGGTTAAAGAAAAATCCGCAATGTTTTCTAATTTAAATTGGTTTAATGTGAAAAATTATTGTAAATATCAAGTCATTAATTTACAAGTTGGAGAATAATTTACTTCCAGGAGGCTTAAATAATTTTGTAAAATAAAATAAAATAAAATGAAATAAAATAATATAAAATTCTGAAGTACATGACTGTAACACAAGACAAAAGAATTGGTTTCATATCAATAGAGAATACGGCAAAATCATTTAAAAGAATTTTTGAGTTTACATTTACTGAGTGTGAAAATTATGCTAGGTTGTTAATTTTTTTCATTATGGTGCTTTTTCATTAAAAAAAACAACCATCGAACAACGTAAAACATCGAGTACAAAACATCGATGTTAAAAAAAATCGGCTTCAATAAATCGATGTTTAGAACATCGATAATTTTATCGAAACATCGATGTTTTGAAAACATCGACATCGATGTCGCATCCCTAAGGGCCTGTTCACATAGGAGTCCGTTGCGTTGCGTTAAGGAAAAGATGACGTTGAGACGAAAACAAACCAATCATAGGCCTCCAAACGATTATCAATGAAATTTTTAACGCCTATGATTGGTTTATTTTCGTCTCAACGTCATCTTTTCCTTAACGCTACGCAACGGACTCCTATGTGAACAGGCCCTTAGGCATTCATAATGTACAACAGTACGACAATCAAAGAAAACAGTGAACATTACCTTGATTTTTGAGCGGCTTTAACGTGGTCTTTTCAGCCTTGCCTCACCCTTCAAGTGCCGTTCACTTGATTGTTGAGCTGTTTCTGTATCAAAAACGTGTATTCAAGTTTCATCACCGGTAATAGAGCGTTTTAGATATGAGAATCGCCTTGAGAAAGCATCTCTCGGTCCACTTGAACACGTTGTTGTTATTGGAACAAATTCAAAGTTCTTGGGGCAACTCGAGAAGCGACGCGTCGCAACCCTAAATGATCTTTTAAAATTGCTTGACAGGAACCAAATGATATAGGAACTTGTTCAATAATGCCTCTTATTATCAAACGTCGATCACCAAGCACCGATTCTCTGACCTTATCGATATCTTATCATTAATCGAAGCGGATGGTCTACCAGATCGTGGATCATCTACGACGGATTCCGTACCATCTTTAAACTTTTTATACCAATCAAATACTGTTCTTTTACGTAAACAGTCGTCTTTAAAAGCTTTTTGCAACATTTCAAATGGTTTTGTAGCAGAAATTTCATCGCGAAACCAAAATTTAATGCATGTTCTAGGCTCAATAACATTCGCCATTTCGGAAAATCAACAGGGTTAAAATCCTTATCTCATTAAAAAAAAATAAATTTATTTTTAAACGATAAAATGAAACAAATTCCTGGCTGTTGTTAGATGTTTATAGAAGTCGTAAAAATGTCTGATAAAAGTTTGCAGACAATATCTACTATAGAAATATTTTAAATGAAGCATTCCGGATACTTTTTGATCACAGTAGTATATTTAAATCCAAGTCAGCAATACTTGGCAGGGCTGCCCAGAGACTTTACGGGGCCTGGGGCAAACTTCTGTTGGGGGCCCCGAGAAAAATAAAAAATGGAAAGAGACGAAAACACACAATCAAATTAAGTTACTTATACTTAAAATTTTATTACATGAATGATTAACGTAATTATTATGTTTCATTGCACTTCTCTCTTGTTATATTCTCCATTAAATAGGAGATCTTCCATTCACAAAACTTTTTTACTGTCTATTTTAGTAGTTAGTACTGTCTTCAATTTATTAGAGAGAATGTAATTTTATAGCAGTTAGGACTAAAAAGTCATATTTTTCATTAAAACTAAATCGCGTATTTTTCAGAAAACTATTTTGGAGTAAGAGAAATCTAATTAATCGAATAACTTTTTTTATTTCATTTTTTGGGGCCCCTTTTTTCAGGAGATTATTTTGAATTTTGAAGTACGGTACAAGTTTCAGAATTTCCTTTTGGATGAAATCTAATAAATTAATATTTTACTATTTTGGGGGCCCCTCCAGCAGTTAGGGGCCTGGGGCAAAGTGCCCCAGTTTCCCCCCTCTCTGGGCGGCCTTGATACTTGGACATATTTTCTCCGTAGGTTAACACTGAGGTGAGCGAATTCAATAGAGTTAGTACACAGCAGCCTTAATCGTAATTTTTAGCAGATTGTAAGTTTCATGCCACCGCCTAGCATGACAGAAATAGCTTGGCTAAGGAACTCGAAAACAGCACAACTCTTCATTAATGTTCCGTTATTCATCAGCACTAACTGAAAAGACTACAGAACGGACTCATTAATAAAAAAATTCATAGACTCATTTCTTGTATTTCTAATGTGTTATAAGTACTGAAATACACTGAAGTGCCACTGAATTAGGGATACCTACCTAGTAACGAGTTGGGCCTCCTCTGGCCTTGATAACGGCTGCCACACGAAGAAGCATAGATTCAACAAGTTTCTGGAAACGTTCCACGGGAATGGCTTGTCAAATTTTGTCTAAAGCTGTCCATAATTCAGTAAGGTTCTTTGGTGCTGTGTGATGGCCTTTCACGCCTTGTTCTAAAACATCCCAAAGATGCTCAATAGGATTTAAGTCTGGGCTTCTAGGTGGCCAATTCATGACAGAGAAGTCAGAGGAATGCTCATCCAACCAGCCAGTAGCCAACCGGGTCTTGTGAGAGGTACAGTTGTCTTCCTGGAAAACTCCATTACCGTGCGGATAACAGAACAGCATAAACAGATGGAGGTGATCACCCAGCAACTCTACGTACCGAATTGCATTGAGGGAGGTTGGTACACGCACCAAAGATCCCAAACTGTCCCACGAAAAAATACCCCAGACCATGATTGAGCCACCATGGTCTTGTACAGTTCCAGCCAGGCATGCAGGATCCATGGCTTCATGAGCCTGACGCCATATTCTCAGCCTCCCGTTTGCGTTAAGTAGTCAGAATCGAGACTCATCACTCCATGCTACTCGTTTCCAGTCCTCTACACTCCAGTCTCTGTGCTCTCTTGCCCAGGCAAGACGTGCAGCCCGATGGCGAGTATAGAGCAAAGGTTCTCTCGTAGGTCGACGGCTCCCGAAACCCATATGGTGAAGCGAGCGTTGCACAGTCCGTTTACTGACTGTACGATTGGCACCGTCATTAAACTGGGTGGTAATTTGAGCTAATGTTTGGCTTCGCTGGCTACGTACAATACGCCTGAGCCGTCAAGGCTAATTGTCCTTTATAGTTTGCCCGATCGCTAGTTGGTATACTCTTGACACTGTCGACCTTGAAAATCCTAGCTGTCTGACGATTTCGGAAATTGAATGGCCCATGCGTCGCGCACCTACGATTTGTCCGCGATCGAAGGCTTCTAAATCAGGCAGTTTACCCATACTGGCAATTCCAACAACTAATTCAGAACAACCACAGTACGCGCTATATATGCAGTTACCACAGCGCCCTCACTTGCGCATACTTGATGCGCAGCGGTTTACAATTTGCATAGGCTTTACTATCCCTAATTCAGTTGCACTTCAGTGTATATAGCGTGCAAATGTCTCACACAAAAAATACTAACAATCGTACTATTCATTACTTCTCTATCATTATTAAAAACATTTTTATATATATATAATCGTCACCCCAATTTTCATCTTAATGAACGCAAATTAATTAAATCAATCAGAAATCAATTATACTCATTCCTCTCTCCCTTTGCGGGGACATTAGGATTTTGGGAGAAGAGAGGAAGGCGGGGGGGGGGGGGTGCTTCTAATATCATTTAACATGAACTATTTCCATTTGTTATAAATCTTCGTTACCGGAAATAATGGACTTGTTCCCTCCAAGCGACAGACCATTAAACGGAGAATGATCATTATGCATGGGCAGCTCAGTGAAATGGAAATTTTCGGGAATGGTAATGAGCCTTCATCTGATGAACGCAAATGCCATTCTGACGGGTTGGAATAAATTAAGAGGGCCTCCCCCCCTCCCCCAGTATGGGATGGCACGTTCGACGTTTAAATCCATTCTCTTGCGAAACGGACATGTCTCCGTATATATATATATATATATATATTCGGGATTATAGCGTTGCGTTTTGCATCTCACGGAGATGTGACTGCCCGGTGTGAATTCTGATTCACAAGTGGAGCTGCAAACGTAAGTATCTGCTGCGGCCGGCAGTAAATAGCGAATAATTGCCTGTCGGCTTATAGTATACGCCCCGGCGCGTAGCCCACGCAAAAATATCGCACGAATGTCCCCCATAAACAATGCCTCGTTTAATTTATCTTCCGTCTTTTTTTTTTATTATTATTTATTATTATTATTATTTCGGCCTTTCCCGGCACAGTCTAATTACTTTTATCGTTTCGAATTGCTACTGACATCGGTGTTAGATGTTCGGGACTTTTATGGTAATGAAGCGATTTCAAGCGCTGAGGAGGTACGTCAGATAACAGAGGGGAGGGGGGGCTCTCCACGCTACTACTGCCTGTTAGCTTTCGGCGAAGTGCGTGCTGCGTTCGAAACTTTGATAACATTTAGCTGTGAAACTTGATGGCGTGTAAGTTTTGTTTTTTCTTTTCCGACTGTAAACTTATGGTATTGTTGAGTCTTGTTGACCTATCCGGATAATGAGATGAATCGTTTTTCTTTCGCTTGTCTATTAGTCTTATCAGTGTTTCCAACATTTGTATGTTATACATACATCTAAGGCGATGAACGTGCAACCGTAAGATCAAAATTGTACCAAACCACCAAATTACTAAATACAAAGCTGCTAGATACGGAATTCAATATTAATACTTACACAGAAAAAAAAGGTGATCACAGCGTTACGGTGTAGTTATCTTCAAGTTTTGGATTTCAGTTACGACTTTTATATACTCGCACAGGAATACCCACGCCCACATCCACTCCACAGACGCCAACACTCAAACACACACACAAACACAAGCACATACACACACACGCACACAAGCACACACACACACACACGCACACACAGACAGACAGACAGACAGACACACATACACACACACACACACACAAATATATATATACAGTGGAATCTCGATCTATCGTTTTTCAAGGGACCGATTGAAATGAACGATAAATGCGGGAAAACGATAGATGCGGAAACATAACAAAGCAATATGATCGTTGGGACTGGATAAAATGAACGACACATACGGGAAAACGATGGATCCGAAAACGATAGATCGAGATTCCACTGTATATATATATATATATGTCGGACATTGGAGCTTGTATGAAGTTTTGTGACACCCCAATTTTTTACAAGAACAGTAAATATTTCAAGAACTCTGAACTTTGTCAATTTTAAAGTCAGGACTCATTTTCTAGGTGATGGACTCAAGGTGCTTCGGCACGAGGTCGGTACCGGTGTCTACGCCACCGGTTCACCGACTGCATCATGGTTCTCAAGTTTCGGATTAAGATGTATTTCGATCGGGCGTGAAGCTCCAATGTCCGACAAAAGCCGGTAGGATTCGAACCTACGCGGGGAAACCCCAATGGATTTCAAATTGTCAGAACATTTTTTACTGAATTTTAACTTTTGTATTTTAACCACAATTTCCAAAATTTACAAAAAATTTTCACATTTTACATAAAATAGTTACTTATTTCAATATTCATCAATACAATTTCAATTTTTAAAATTTCAATACCTTAAAGTCAAAAGTAATTCACATCTTCAACTTGTACAATTGCTAATTTAACCAATTTAGTAATTTTTCATATTTCTCATTTTTAATAACATTTTTTTAGAACCATTTGTTTTTAATTTATCGCGACATAGTTATTAACATTATTATTAATTCATGTAACATTACACTTCAAAACTATTTGGCATGTTTATTTTGTAAATTTAAAACAAAACGCTTACCTTAATTTTATCCCAATTTAACTTAATTTAATTTTTTACCTATTTATTTGTTTAGATTTCACAACAATTTTCTTCTTAAAATTGATCCTGAAAACGGCAGACAGTCCCGGAGAGCCACGGAAATCTTGTTTCGCACACATCCTGACGCTGGGAAAATTTTGTGAAGAAAGAAAAAAAAAAAAAATATTCTGAAGTTTCACACACAAAACATTTTCGATGACAAAAGATGGCACAACACCGCTGACACATCTCATAACAGCCATGTTGCCGCTTGAGGACAACCTTATTCAATTAATTTTGAAAAACGATGACTAATTTCTAACTGGTTTTTGTAGCACAAAATGTAGAACACTTTTAACGATGAGCAGCCGACACGACGAAAAATTTTACTAATTTCATAATTTTAAACACAGATGACATCACTGCCTTAATTTTTGAAGCGCAGAAATATGATGACCACAAGCCGAAGATTTTTTCTTAATACGATGAAAATTTTTTGATTTCGTAAATTTTAAAGGCTGGGTTCCCACAGCGAAAAGGTTGCAGAATCGCTGTCGACTTTTGTCGGACATTGGAGCTTCACGCCCGATCGAAATACATCTTAATCCGAAACTTGAGAACCATGATGCAGTCGGTGAACCGGTGGCGTAGACATTCATTAATTAAATCCATCAAACAGCAAGATGTTAACACAACAGGCATAAAACACTTCAAATGATCTTCCTAAACATCTTTATTAAATTTCTTTAAACCTCTCAGCTCCATAATTAATAAAATTACTTCCCAACCCTTCCGAAAAATACGTACCGTCGAGCGGCACGTCCTATCATTTCCTATCCATCCATGACTCTGGCGATAAATCCTTTGTTCATAGCTTTTAACGAACGCTTAGTGACGCTCATTACTTATGCGTGATGTCATGTCGGATCTTATTGCTAAACTCAGCATTTCCTTTCTCTTCGACACTCAAACCACAGATGCGCCAAGATTATATAATGAAAAGGGGAATTTCCCTCTATAATCTGTGGTTCTTCGGAGATTGAATCAAGCCGACCCATTAATTCCATTTTCACTGCAATACATGCGCCGCTTATTTGAACTCCCAGACTTTTTAATTGTTAAATCCTATATTTTAATAACTAAAATCCCATTTTAAGGTCGCGTGATCGCCCCCCATATTTAAGCCTCACATATATATATATATATATATATATATAAGGGGAAGTCATTAAATCTCAATGTAATAAGAATGAAGCTATTACGTGAAATAAATATAAACTTACTTTCAAAATAGACCGAAAATATAACACTAAATATTATGGTTGAATCAGATAAAATTTTAAATTCTGTCTGAACCTTCATTTTCACATATATATATATATCTTTAGCCTCGACCGATCTACACTAAATTTTTCCGGATTACACTCTACTAGAAAATGTCGGGGAAAACTTGTTTGAAAAATTTGGAACCAAAGATTTGGTCTTTACTCATTCCTCCTTAACCCTTTCGTGGGCCATTTATTTCTCTTTCGAATTTCTTCCAGTTTTTTGTGTTTTATTATCAATTAAACAATAACATTTAAGGAAATATATTTTATTTTACGGAATTTCAAATTTAAATTTAAATTTTAGAGGTGGGAAGCATACTTCCCAAGGAACCATCAACGGACATAAAAAAAATTCGATTTAATGATGATTATTTGCCATAAAAAGATGAGAAGCATGTTGCAATGCCTAAGGGTACATCACACTCTGCACACATGTAGCGGGTCCTCTTTTCTTGTGCTTTTGTGCTACATTTCCTACATCGTCTATAGTTTGAAACCAACTTTGGCATATGCTTTCCCACACTGGCTAATCGCACATTATCTAGAACTGCACACTTCTTCGCTTGGAAGCTAGCAGAACGACCTTTCCTTTTTCTTGTAGAATATCCGTCTATTAGCTGACGAGCTAATGCTATACAGAATGTCAGCTGGTCTAAACTTCTATTCCGTTTATTTACTCGCCATTTAGTTGCGAACAAATATATACCAATAGAGGTGTCATAGCAGAACAGATTTCACAGAACCGGCTTCCGAACTTAATAATATATGTACTATTTCTGTTTCAATTGCTGGAAACTAGATGGCAGCACAAACCTGAAGTGGGAATTATTCTTCCCAACATTATAATAGCGAGACCAATATATTATAGTGGGTTTTGCGCTTCCCGCAGGTGTATTTCTTAAGATCATGTAGGTGGGAAGCCATCTTCCCCAGACCCACGAAAGGATTAAAACGCAGTCCCGCCACCCTTTCTCCAGGATTTCACAGGATTTCTTGGCATTTTGCCGTCACCTTATTAAATCTTAATTTTGTCTGTTTTCTCGGCACACACATTGACTACTGATCTGACTACCTAGCTTGTCGTATACCTCTCACCACGGAATATTCTCGGGCATTCGTTTCTTGGTCAACTCAGTTAAAGGATGCACTAGGTCAGAATAGTTGTTGATGTCCCCTGATAATCCCTATAATGATTACATAGCCCTAATAGACTTCTCAGCTGCGTTTCGTTTTGGGGATCTCGATTTTCCGATTCCCTCGAGTTTTCTTGGATCCGGTTGGTACCCCCCCCCCCCCCAGACCCGATCAAATGTCCCAAACAATTTATATTTGCACATGCAAAATTACGCTTTCTAATGTTCACAATAAGTTCCGGCTCTGCTGATTTTCCCAGAGTCGTATCTAGGTGTTCTGACTCGTTAATCTGATCGTCAACTATCGGCCGTTTTAAATTCTTTCTCGCGGTTTCTAAAGAGGTGCATTTCTCTTGTTCTTCCCTCAGTTTTAATGGTTCTGCACCGGACATTTCAGTTTCTTTATCGCAAACAGTCCGCAGGCAGTTTCGAATGTCTTCCTCATTATTTCCCGACTCTACCTCAAAACACACAAAGCGAGATTCCCTCTCCGTGCTTTGTTGACTGTTTCCACGCCAGGATAATTGACCGCTGTCGCCCCTTTCGACGACGGGCACTGTTCGTGTCTCGGCAAGGGGTCCTAAGTCTCCTGCTAACCCATCTTCGACCCAGCTGTACTCAGGGGTCATACACACTATCGCTGGTCTTCGCTAGCAATTGATAAGTACTTGGGGGCAGCAAGCAAGAAACATTTAATTTATCAGCCACGGCGACAATCACTTCTACGGGAAAAAAGATTTGATTTCCATGACTGCCAGTATGCAAAATAATTGGAACCTTACAGAATTTCCCCTCTATTTCCTCTCCTACAGAGAAGGTTACAATTACCTTCCCATGCCCATTCGTTTCCATATTTGGCACGTACGACGAATGCAACAGGGGAATTTGGGTTCCACTGTCCATTATTTGGTTTAACTTATTTGTATCCATTGATCAACAGATCCACATACTCCAAAGGTTGGATCGGAATTTCTGGTTTGGAATATTTTGTTTCCACGTTTACTGCTAATAGCTCATTGCTATTATTTTTAGGCTTATCTGTTAGGGTTTTAGCATTATGAGAACTTCCTAAATCTTGTCATTCCTTCTCATATTTCTGTGCTAAGTGTGCATTTGACCCACACACATAACAATCTTTGCTTCTATGTTTCGGATAAGTTTCAACTCTTCTAAATTTTTAATTCCGCACGTGGGGTGGTATGTATTTCCCCCTCTTAGGTGTTGTGCAGGAATGCTCTGTATTTCACGAATTATTTAAATCAGAGTAAGCTCTTTTTTATAAAAAGTTCTCCCTCCAGATATGTAAAATGTGTCGCATTCTCTGCAGAGTTCTATTGGTTTGAACCATCCCTCACCTTGCCGAACACCTATATGAGTCTGCGTTTCTTGATCGGATGTTGCAAACATTTTATCTGCAACCATTAGATCTCACATGCTCTTGAAATCTTCACATTTTCTTAATTTTAGATAATAATGAAAGGTAGTTCTTAGCCGCAACGCAAACTGTACGTGGGTCTCCATTGAGGAACTCGCCTGTTCAAAGTTTTCCAAACAGATTTGAGCTGTTGGTTCGAATTCTCTAAACACTTTTGCTTTTAACGCTTCACAATTTTTTATTTCTTCGTCATTAATGTAAATTAAAATATTTTCTGCCTTCGCACCCAATAGATTTATTAAAATTTCTGCTTTATGTTCTCCGACTACATTTTTAGTTACAAAAGCACGTTCTAACGAGGTGAAAAATATGTATCACGGTTCTGGTTTATTCGGGAAGGGAAATAGTCCGTGCCTTCACACTCTTGATGGTATTTATTAGAAATCTATCCTCGTTAACATTTTGTCCAGTTTCCGAATTTAGGTTGGCATCTCGAGCCCTTATCATCTCTGAACCATTTATCTTTAGTTTGAACCATTTATCTGTAACGTTTCTTGACTTATAACAATTTAAAGACGAGAAGTGGTGAAAAAACCCATCATGCAGAAAATCGCATTTAAAGGTTTAAACAAATATTGCCTGCTATTAGAATGTTTGTTGCAAAACAAAAAATTAATATATCCTGTTATAATTAAGATAAAAACATGATTCAAACGTTATTTTAAACAGGAAAAAAAACTGAAAAAATTTTAATGCAATAAAAATATTTTCGAGATTTTGAAGAATTTTGTGTCCTGGAGTTTAAGTCCACAAGTTAAGAAATTATTTTCCTTGACCACATCCTGCTGTCTGTGACAATGTCGTCCTCACTTCGGTCTCTGATCGACGACGTTATCGGTAACAGATTTAGCACCACTCGAGTGAATATTCAAAATATTTTATTCACACGGTTCACAAAACAAACGCAATACTCGACTTATTCACAAAACTAATTTACAATCAATATATATATATATATATATATATGTGTGTGTGTGTGTGTGTGTGTGTGTGTGTAAAGAAAATAGTAGCCGAGTGTCCAAATAATAAGTCGTTGTTCTTCTGAAAGACACTAATTTTATTCACATTATGCTCGAAGTATTACAGCGCCTTTTCTAGGCAACAGAAATCCGCAGAGTGTACGGGTAGCTGACCACAGGCCCTTATATAAACTTTTGAGGTGGTTCGCCATGTGACAGTGCTGGCTGTGCAATGATTGGATGAACCCATGAATCTGATGATATAGGTTATGTGGTTTCTTAAATAAGATCGCGCGATAGATTGGGGCTTCAAGGGACGATATGCCGATTTCCTGCGTTAAGTTTTAGGTTATTTATCAATTCCTTTGTTCTTTAAAATCGAACTGCGCAATTAATCCACGCCCATGGAAATTTAAAAGAATTTAGAATTTTGAAAGGGTTTAAGGGTTTTTTATGTTATATATATATATATATATATATATATATATATATATATATATATATATATATATATATCTGTATATATCTGTATCTGGAGCTGTATTATATCTGTGCTCCAGATGACTGGAGCAGAGATAGTTCATGTGTGTATATATATATATATATATATATACATGAACTATCTCTGCTCCAGTCATCTGGCTCTGACTGAGAGCAAACAAACAAACAAACAAAAAAAACTCAGTACGTCTTCAGGGTCACACTCCCACGCCCTGTACTCTCCAACAACCCAACGCAAACTGACCATCGTGTGTTTTCCCCTCATAGGACACACACGGCGTCCCCCCACCCTCAGTTGTAAAGAGCGGCAAGCACGACAATATCCTTATACTTTTGTTTTACAAATTTTCTTGTGGTGATAAAACCTCCCCGGAGAAACAGGCTGAGTCCAGTTATCATAGTCCAATCATAACTGGACTGAGTCTGTTTCTTCATAAAAGGCCATAAAATTTAAAGAACCGATAAACGATAATCTTTTTAAATTATAGCAATAAGTAATTTATACCAATATTTTTTTTTAATTAATTTGTCTTCAGTTATGGAAAAGATCCCTTTTTCTGCTCCTGAAAAGAATTCTCGGAAAATTTTAAGGCGTTTTAAGCATAATTTTATTTTGTTATGTCTTTTGCCCAGAAGCAAAACATTAAAAATATCGTTTCGCGAAATCTCTCTTGTTAAATTGAAAACTACTTAATTAAAAAAGGGGGGGAATTAGTTTATTATGGCCATCCTTTTTTCTCCCACAACAGGAGTTGCATGGCGTTTCCAACCTTGCATATGTTGTAAACCTTGGTTAGCACTTTAATAATAATACCTTAAAGTCTTTCATTAAATAATATAATATAATCACATGTTCCTAATTGAACCTGCAGTTTGAAGAAGGGAACAAGCGCCAAAAAAATTGAAATTCGTTTTTTGCGCCAAAGCGTCATTTACATACAAACACTCCTTGTAAGCTGTAAAAAAGAAACGAAAATCACTCACGTACTGGTGTAATCGGGCCTGGTTATATTTGTCAGTTTGAAGAAGGGCACATATCCTGGTTTCGTTTCCTTCTTCAAACTATTGATACTGTGCATGACCAGACTGTCGCTGTTGTCGCGCTCGTTTACAGCCGATGGAACTGACTATGTGTGCTCTGCATACACGATATGAAAACAATCTGTCGATTTCTACGTTTATCCAGTGCTTGAAGCTAAACGTGGACTTGACGAAGTTTGTAGCATGCTGTGGCTGAAAATTGAAAATATAGACCCCGAGGTTAAATATCTTCACGTTTTCAGTGACGCCTGCGGATGTCAAAACCGCAACAACACTCTAGTGCGCTTTTTTTCTTGCACTTGAGGCGTATGTTGATGTACTGATGTTCAAGGAAATATAATTTTTATATTATTTACACTTTGTTTACAACACACTCATATTGCTAATTGCCTCTAGCTAAGCGAGAGACATCGTCGCAGCTAGCAAAGAGAATCGAAACGCGCGAACATAAACAGACAGTGTTGCCAATCCAAAACAGGGAAATTTTGGAGGTGAAAATATTTATGAACATGGAGTGACCACATCACTCCCCTCCTAGTCTTCAATCAGTGAAGACGAATCGTTTAGGAAAATGTACTTTTCTACCGGAACGAGTCACAGTTGTGCTGGGACGTATTGGAGTGGTTGTCGTTGAAATAACTGTGTTGTCACTATCCGTACATAATAAATATGCTGGTTTCAGTCTGTCGATGGACACAGTTTTTTTAGTACCGTTGACAGAAATTACGAAGTCTTTTGGTAAACGCTTGACAACCTGAAATGGTCCGTCATACTGAGGTTGCAAGGAGCGACGAACTGCATCGTGTCGGAGAAAAACATGACTGCAAGTCTCGAAGTCTTTCGGCACATATAACTTGGATATACTATGACGAGAGGCAGCACATGGACGTGTTTCCCGGATGACATTATGGAGAGTTTCAATAAAAGCTGGTGTCAATGGAGGAAGGGTAGTATCATCATAAAAGTCCCCAGGTAGACGAATTGTCTTACCATAGACAAGCTCTGCAGATGACGCTTTAAGGTCCTCTCTGTACACAGATCGGAGGCCTAAAAGTACTGGAGAAAGTGCATCAACCCAACTGAGATGCGATAGGCACATAATGGCCTGTTTTAATGGTCGATGTAGGCGTTCAACCATCCCATTGCATTTTGGATTGTACGCAGAGGAACGATGGATTTGAATGCCAAAAAGTGAAGCAAAAGCTCGAAATAGTGACGATTCAAATTGTTTTCCCTGGTCGCTGGTAACACGCACTGGGGTACCAAACCGCGCAATCCAATTAAAGTATAATGCTTTAGCAACTGTCTCCGCAGTTATATCGGTTAAAGGAATAACCTCGGGCCAACGAGTAAAGCGGTCAACAACTGTTAAACAGTAAGTGAAACCACGGCAAGTTGGCAAAGGGCCAACAAGGTCAATATGTATGTGTTTAAACCTACCTTCAGGGAGGGTGAAGTTACCATAAGGTGTGACAGTATGCTTATGAACTTTCGTTCGTTGACAGTGCACGCATGTGCGACACCATAATTTAATATCGTCGTTCATATTCGGCCAGACATAGCGAAGGGAAATGAGCTTTGTGGTTGCTCGAATGCCTGGATGTGATAATCCATGGACAGCATCAAAAACAACTTTACGAAAGGTAGAAAGAACAATAGGTCGAATTTTAGAGGTAGAAGTATCACAAAACAAAAGTTTATCAGAATTTGGAATAGGAAATTGTTTTGGTAGCAAGGAATTTTTCTCCGTGTTAGCCAAAATTTCTGGGAAGCCGAGATCAGTAGTTTGTGCGTCAGCTAAGGATTCCATGTCAATTGTAGACGGAAGTGTTATCTCCTCTATACGGGATAGAGCATCGGCTATGAAATTATCCTTTCCAGTGACATATCGAATGTCGGTGGAGAATTGCGAGATAAAATCTAGTTGCCTCAAACGTCTAGGGGATGCTTTAGAATCCTCTGTCCGAGCAAACGCAAAGGTTAGAGGTTTATGATCAGTATAAACAATAAAAGATCGCGCTTCCAACATGTATCGAAAATGAACTATGGCAGAATATACAGCTAAAAGTTCACGGTCATAAGTCGAATAATTCTGTTGCGCTGCAGTTAGCTTTTTAGAGAAGAAACCCAATGGCTTGGCTCCTTCGGGTGTGATTTCATGTAAAGCAGCTCCCATGGCAAGATTACTACAATCTGTAAGTAATGCCAAGTTAGCATCCGGAGAGGGAAAATGTAAAAGAGTAGCTGATGCTAACATTGCTTTACATTTCTCAAAAGCAGAAATGGCTTCCTCTGTCCAAATAATATCAGTTTTGCCTTTACGATCACTACCATGTAAAAAGATATTAAGAGGTATCTGAGTAGCAGCGATATTAGGTAAGAAAGAATGATAAAAATTTAACATGCCTAAAAACTGACGTAGACCTTTTACGGTAGTTGGTTTACTAAACTGAAGAATGGCTTCAACGCGACCAGGTAATGGTTTGAATCCTGATTTAGTAATAACATGTCCCAAGAAGGAAATTTCAGAGACGCCGAAAACACATTTTCCTGCATTAATTTTTATGCCGTAATCTTTGAAACGCTGAAAGAGTATTCGGAGATGTGTTTCATGTTCAGCTTCGTCAGCGCTAGCCACAAGGATATCGTCGATGTAGACAAAACAAAAATTTAGTCCACGAACTACTTCATCCATAAATCTCTGGAAAGTTTGGGCAGCCCCACAAAGGCCAAAGTTCATATATGGGAACTCATACAAACCAAAAGGTGTTATTATGGCAGTTTTACAAACGTCGTCAGGATTTACTGGGATCTGATGGAAAGCCTTAAGTAGATCGATTTTGGAAAAGATTGTAGTATTATGAAGTTGTTGTGCAAAATCTTTTAAGTAAGGCAGGGGATAGCGGTCTTTGCGAGTAATCTTATTTAATTGTCTATAGTCCCCTGTTGGTCGCCATTCACCAGAAGCATTAGGGACCATATGCAGTGGGCTGGACCAATTACTACGAGAAGGGCGACAAATACCACGTTCAAGCATGTATTCGAATTCATTTTTAGCGATTTTATATTTTGCCGGGTGCAAACGCCGAGCTCGCGCTTGAACAGGGGGTCCAGAAGTCTGAATATAATGAAATGTAGTGTGAGAAACTTCATCAGGCGAATGAGAATTAACTTGAGTAAGAATTTTGAATTCGTTTAGAATGTCATGAAATTTGGAAGAACCAGATATGCTTTTAATTGAAGGTAAAGAACATTTTAGGGTTCGACCGGAAGAAGTGAGAGATGTAAGTGGATCTATAAGAATTTTGCGTTTGATATCAACGATAAGTCCAAAATGTTGAAGAAAATCGGCTCCAATGATTGGTTTACCAACATCTGCAATAATAAATTGCCATTTAAAATCTCGGCGTAAACCAAGGTTAAGTGATAATAATTTAGTCCCAAAAGTTTTGATATTAGAGCCGTTCGCGGCCGACAATAATAAAGGAGTCGCATTTCTATTTTTATAGCGGTCTTGAGGGCAGCAGCTGACGTCACTTCCGGTATCAACTAAAAACTGCGCGCCTGTGGAAGTATCATTAATGAAAAGACGACGATTTCCAGAAAACTGTGCAGTAAACGCCGTGCTTACTGACAGCTTTGTTAGTTTTTTGAGTTAAAGGTACACGGGGATCTACATTTAGTTGCTCTTTCAGCAAAAGTACGATGATACCAGCACGCACCTTGTGTACTTGAAGAATCCTTAGCTGATCGATGACCAGATTTACTGCGAGAGCGCGATGACGAAAAATTTCGAGCACGTGACTGACGAGTACACAATTTGTCAAGCTTAATGGTCAAATCATGAACCTGACGTTCCAATCTTGCAATGGTTTCACTACTACCTACATCTCTACCACTGTTATTATGAGTTACAGCTGCTATAGAAGGAGTTTGTACTACTTCAGCAATTTTATCAGCCAGCATTGCAAGCTGTGATAAAGTGCCTGTACTCGCAGCTAAAATTATCTGCATATTGTTCGGTAAATGACCTAACCACAAATTTTTTAGAAAAGAATCATCCAATTTATTGTTGCTTAGCTCTCTCATCTCATGTAATAACTGCGAAGGCTTCTTATCGCCTAGTACTAAATCCTGTAACAAAGTTTTTAACTTTTTATTTTCCGAATGTTCAAATTGTTCTAAAAGTTTGGTTTTCAAAACGGAATAAGGATCTTGCGCAGGTGGAGTAAAAACAACATCCGATACATATTTCAAATATTCAGTATCGATAGCAGCTATTAAATAACTGAATTTGGTTTTCTCCTCTGTGATATTCGCTATACCGAAATTAGCTTCAAGCTGAGCAAAATATAACTTAACATTTGTTGGAGAAAACTGCGGAACTTTCATTCCTATTTTGTCAACACCCAGATTTGAATGATCTAAAGCCATAATGATTTAAAAGGTAAAAAAAAATTCTGCGACCAAAGAAAACAAAAATGAAACACTCACTTCGAATCCGAAATACTACTACGCAGCAGACGGTAAGTGCTAGAATCGTAAACAGTTGGCGGGACGATTGCTGATGATCTAAATCAGAAGTAAACACTCTAATAAACAGAATAAAATGTTCCAAGTCCGGTATTCACCAGTGAGGCGTATGTTGATGTACTGATGCTCAAGGAAATATAATTTTTATATTATTTACACTTTATTTACAACACACTCATATTGCTAATTGCCTCTAGCTAAGCGAGAGACATCGTCGCAGCTAGCAAAGAGAATCGAAACGCGCGAACATAAACAGACAGTGTTGCCAATCCAAAACAGGGAAATTTTGGAGGTGAAAATATTTATGAACATGGAGTCACCACACACTAGTTGATACTGGGCTACTTAGAAAGATTTACCATTAGGGCCTGTTCACATAGGAGTCCGTTGCGTTGCGTTAAGGAAAAGATGACGTTGAGACGAAAATAAACCAATCATATGCCTCCAAACGATTAGCAATGAAATTTTTAACGCCTATGATTGGTTTATTTTCGTCTCAACGTCATCTTTTCCTTAACGCAACGCAACGGACTCCTATGTGAACAGGCCCTTACTTCCCTGTACGAGGACCTCCTTCCTGCAATGTAATCGCAATTTTGGGACTGCTAAAAGGACGAATAGATAGAATTTACACAGCGTAAGGGCCTGTTCACATAGGAGTCCGTTGCGTAGCGTTAAGGAAAAGATGACGTTGAGACGAAAATAAACCAATCATAGGCGTTAAAAATTTCATTGCTAATCGTTTGGAGGCCTATGATTGGTTTATTTTCGTCTCGACGTCATCTTTTCCTTAACGCAACGCAACGCAACGGACTCCTATGTGAACAGGCCCTTACAATGCACTTATTTGATTCAATCTTCTATGAAGAAAGGATTCAACATTATTAAAATCGCCCCAGAAAGTATCCTGGACTTCAAGAATCGGTGGCCTAAACTCTACAAATAATGGGAAAGTCCCTGGAAAAGTCCGAATTTTTAATTTTCAAATACAGACAGTTAGAATACTCCTTTCCAAAAGGTTATCTAAGAATATCTGAGTTCATTGATGGTTTGGTGAAACATGAATTTTTGCTCAAAAAGTCAAACACAAGAATACCCCATATTCCAACAGAAAATCTTACAATGAAAAAATCCCAATACAAGACAAGGAGATCCAGGATGTTGGCAAGTAGTCACTCACATTCCACATGAGAACAAACCATTTTATGAAGAAGTTTTTATGAGACAGACTTCCGCAACCACTGCATATTATGACGATGAAAGTAATAATTAGTAATAATTTTCATATTTTTTTATAAAATTTTACAAAATGAAAGATTTACTTTCATATTAAATATTAGGGAATACAAATAAAGATTTAGCTTGTCTCCTGCAGATTTACTATTATTATTATATTTGATACCCGCTGCCAAACAGTTATGTCCGATGATCAGATAAAAATGATTACTGATTGTTGAGGATTAGATAAAAAAGATGAAAACATCTGGCTCACGACAAATGTATGTCGTTTCTCTCGACAAGAAACTGTCGAGAGACACGAGGTACATTTGTCTTGAGCCAGAAGTTTCCATATTTAAAAAAAAAATATTTCTATTTTTAATGTTCTGGCAAAATTTTAAATGAAAAATTTTTTTGAGAAGTTTTTTAGCAGGAAAAGATGTTTCAATGCCAGCCAGTGCGAGTTTTTCAATGCGAGTAGAAATAGATACGATAGCCCCCTTAAATTTAAATTCAAGACCCTCCTGTTGATCTAAGGACACCAGTTACTTCGCCACTGAAGACTGTTTTAAGTAAAAAGAAAAAAAAATCACAAGACATCCCGGCTGGAGCATTTGGAGAATCAACAATAACTGTCCTAAGCTATTTCTGGCGCAAAATTTTAGATTTTTTAAAAGATTTTTCTGAGAATATTTTTCTTTTACTAGAACTCATTTCCATGTGAAATACTTGCTAGAATATGTTAAAAATATGTGGATTACAGTTGTTCACATAGGAGTCCGTTGCGTTGCGTTAAGGAAAAGATGACGTTGAGACGAAAATAAACCAATCATATGCCTCCACATGATTAGCAATGGAATTTTTAACGCCTATGATTGGTTTATTTTCGGTTAACGTCATCTTTTTTCCTAAGGGCCTGTTCACATAGGAGTCCGTTCGGTTGCGTTAAGGAAAAAGATGACGTTGAGACGAAAATAAACCAATCATAGGCGTTAAAAATTTCATTGCTAATCGTTTGGAGGCATATGATTGGTTTACTTTCGTCTCAACGTCATCTTTTCCTTAACGCAACGCAACGGACTCCTATGTGAACAGGCCCTAAATGAGCCAATAATTAACGAAATGATTTTATGATTGTTTTTACTGTCAAATCAGCTTAAAATATTTCATATATTTGTCAGGCATGAATTGTAAATGAATGTAAATTATTATAAATGATAAAATATTATTTTTAACCCAACTTTGAAAATGCCAGGAGTCAAAAAATAATTTTAAAAAAATAAATAAATACGAACTGTAATCGAATGTTTAAAAACGATTAAATCGTTTGATTGATAAAGGGTTCGATACTGGAAAGTAAACATAAACAGTATGGACGAAATATGTTGTCTTCTGGATTAAACTATAAATTTTCTTGTATATCTTACCTTTTAATTTTAATACTATGACTTAATATATTAGTTTATTTTTGATAGTTTGAAATGTTTGAAATAATCCTTTCGTAACTGAATACCTCAAAGTATAAAGTACATCAGACTAAACTGTTGACGTGTATATGTTATCAAGATATTTTTTGTACGTTTCGTACTTTTATTCCCCCCTATAATTACCCTCTTAAATACTTTAATGGTATTGTTTTATTTTCTTGTTGTAAATATTTAGGAAGAAATGAACCTGTTAGAGTGTGTAGTAATATGAAATAATATGTTATGTTGTCTTCAAATTATTTGTGATGTAGATTATAAGAAGAGATTTAAGCTATATAAAAAATTTCATCAATATTCGTCATTTCACCATCTTTATTTTTTTAAATTAGTGTTGTACTTTTTGTTTCTTAACCGAATGTTTATGTCATGGAGGTAAAACTTAAGCTTCGATTCGTTTAATCAAAGATAACTCTGAATGCTAGCACCCTCATTAAACAGCAATGTATAGAAATTGACGCCAAAATATTTCTCTACACTGTCGATTGTTGTTTTAATTTTTATAGTTGATGATTGTTGAATTAGAAACGTATTTCATTGTCTTGCATCATGAAATAAATGTAAATATATTAATCGAAATATCTAAAGAAATTACCAAAAAAATTCTGTTAGTAGTGAATTAGGCACATTATTAATAAATTAAATGTATTTATTTTTATTGGTTAAAAATAATATACACGGATCATTATCTATTAAGATATTCTTTAAAATGATACATGTAATTTTGTTATTACTTTTAAAGAATCATATTGCATTATAGTAAAAGCCAATCATTGCAGAGTTTTTCTTTTTTCTGTAAATTCACGCGATTTCTTCATTTCAATAACTCATTTTTATGGTTATGAGACTATGTTGAGGAATTTATACTTGTGTTTCTTTATATAATTTGAAAACATTTGTTTAATTAACTTTGTCTTTTTAGGTATTGGATGGCATGCTAAGGAAAAGAGGAATGCTCTGCACACGTTGTGTAAATTGGTGGCACATTAGTAAAACATGCCTTCTTGTTTGCTTTTTACTCTTCTTTTGTGAGGTATGTCTTTCAGCTCTCATTATCAAACTCAAAGTTTATAGCTGATATGATTAGTACTTAGCTAAAATATTCAATACTTATTTCTTATCATACTTCAAATTAGGGATTACTTTTTTCTTCATCATGTATTATAATTGAAAACATGTAAAAAATAGTTTTCAGATTCTTGTCATTTTTATATTTTTAATGTAAAAACCTTTTTTTATTATTATTTTTAGGTACTCATCTATTATATTGTACTTTTACAATGTACCTGGCCTCAGATCGAAACAAATACGAGACATTCAACTGTAAAAGCAATGTTACTTGCTGATACCCACTTATTAGGTCCACGATTTGGACATTGGTTTGACAAACTGAGAAGGTAAATATATAACTCTAGGTTGTTTTTATATATATTATTGAAAGCAGTTTGGCTAGATGATTATTCTAACTCAACTGATTGTTCAAGTTTTTGTCCTCTTTAGTATTATCATAATAATCATCACTTGTATTTTTACAAGATTAATGTCATTGAAAGTCATTGAAATAAGGATATTAAAGTATTTCTATATAAAACCTTATATTTGAAGCTTCTTTGTGTTGAATGATAATCAAATTTATTCATTTGTCTTTAACATATCTTTAGCATTTTTCCTTTAACTTTATAACTTTATAATATTTATTTTTCCACTGTTAATTGAGTATGTATATTCAAGATAATATAAAATTTGTTTTGACAGTGTGTTATAATGTTCTTATTTCATTCAATTTCAGGGAATGGCAGATGTACAGAACTTTTCAAACAACAATGACTCTCCATAATCCTGAAGTAGTTTTTATATTAGGTAAAGATCCAATGTGTATTTGTTTATGCAATCATAAATTTTTATATTATAAGGACCAAATATATTTTGATCATTTTTATTAAAAAAAAAAAAAAATTGTTGTAAGAGCATTTAATGAAACTTTGATATGATCTCTTAATGGATGAAAAATAAGATTTAGTGTAATAAAAACAGAAGTTATAGTATGCATTAGTTTGAATAATCTTAAATTTACTTCATAATTCAAACCTATTTTAGTTCTGTTTAAAATTTGTATTGAAATAAATGTGTTTAATGAACAAAACTGGGAAGTTTAAACTGGGAGGGAAAAAGTTTCTGCATCTCTTATGTAAGATTAAAACATTAAAGGAAGCAAAATTTAAGAAATGTTTGTAAACTTGATGCTCTATAAAAACAATCATGCACCTTAAATGTAAGAATTTTATTTGAAAATAAAAAGTTACAGTTGGGGCATTAAAAATTATCTTATAGGGTGTTTATTATTTTTCTTGCCTACTTGTTCTTACACACATATATAAATCTTAAGTTTTAAGATAAATTGTATGAAAGTAAAGAAATTTATGTAAGTGTAATATGTTTGAAATATTTAGTCAGAAATGATGCTTGCTTTTCTAAATTAAAATTTCTTTTTGAAATACTTAATTAAAAATTTTATATTTTTTCATTCTAGTTAAGGAACTTTATTTTTTACAAAAATACAAATTAATTATATCAATTTTATATTTTAACATTCTGAGTAAAAAGATATTGGCTTAAAAGGGATTTTATATTAGTAAATTTCAATATGCATTGAAGTCCTAATTATTCGTATTAATAAACACATTAGTTATCATAAAATCACCCAGTGTGCCATTGATTAAAAATATATATGTAGAGGCTTTTAAAAGCTGCATATAGTGATTTAAATATAATTTTTTAAAATAACAGTAACACCTGGATGTACTGTTTTCCTCCAAGAAAAAGCTTGTTATATGACTTCATTTATGAGTCACACATTGTTATTATTTTGAATTTTTTTTTTTTTAGTTATACATGGATAATCCCTTGGCATAGATTCGGGTGTTTAATGTTAGTTTGTTTTTTTATGCATGCATGTAATTTTAAATTATAATATTAATATTCTGTATATATAAACTAAAGGGCACAAACTGAATATAACTTGGAGTAGTAATTTCATTGTATAATATGTACATCAGTGATTTTTAACTGGTGTGCCATGAGAGAATCTTAAGTATGTGGCAAAACATTTTAAAGATCATCAATTAAATTATTTTCAAAAGAAGTCCAAAGTGGAATAAGTGTATATATCAAAATTAAAACCTCTTTATTTGATTATGTGGGTATATTATTGTTAGAATCAAAGTGTACATAACACAGTAAATACATAAATGCATAAGCATAAATATATGTGCATAATGCTGGTCACTGCCTACAGCACATCTTAAGCCATGATGGTGAGTTTTGTGTTAAAAAATAAATCAAAAGACTCTCTCTCTCTCTTTTTTTTTTAAGATCATAATTTAAGTATGCCATGGAACCATATGCCATATGGAAATTTAACCATATGCTTAAGTCTGCCGTGAGATAAAAAAAAAGGTTGAAAAATACTGGTATACATCATCAGCATAAATGTAAAAAAAATTCTTATATTTAAATCTTACTCAAAATTATCAGAATTCTCGAAATTGAGAAATTGCTGTAGGAATTTCCTAATTGGTTTTTAAGTTGTCTACAGAATTCCAATATCATCATTTACAGAGGAGTAAAATACCTTTTTTACTTATCTATTTTATCATTAAACAGGGAATTTTCTCTATTAGCCACATTGAATAGGTAACTTTCATTTTATCACTTGAAAGTTAATCCTGAAATAAAAATCATATATATTTTACTTTTTGAGTAAAATGCACTATATAAGTATTTGATACATTTCAAATCCATTCATGAAAAAAAAATTTTCTTTTATGAAAATAATTGCTATTCTAATATCTTCTACAGCAATATTATTACTCTGAACTCCTGATTATCCATATGAACATTTTATGTCCTTTATAAATGAAAAGGGTGAGCAATGAAATACAAAACTTCTGAAAGATTGTCAACATAACTTACGTAAATAAAAATACAACAAACATTTTACAGAAGTCAAACTGAGAATAATTTTAACCTTTATTATAACTGCACTAAAAAGATTTTAAATTAGTCTTTATTATTCATTCAAAACTTCCCAACAGTTCTTCTTCTTTTTTTTTTTTTTCGTGGTATTAAGGGCTGTGTTTAGATTATTTGTGTTCTATTCATAATTGTTCAATAATTAGCTGAAAATAATGGGAGTTCAGGGTACCATTTAATAATGCACACACACACATATATATATATATATATATATGTGTGTGTGTGTGTGTGTACAGTGGAATCTCGATGTATCATTTTTCAAGGGACCAACTGAACTTAATGATAAATGTAGGAAAACGATAGATGCAGGAACATAACAGAGTAATATGATCGTCGAGACTGGGTAAAATAAAAGACACATATGAGAAAATGATGTTTCAGAGAACAATTGATCAGGATTCCACCCACTCTCTCTTGCTCTCTCTCTTTATATATATATATATTGCTGCTTTCAGCTTTTAATATGTTTTTAAATCTTTTTAGGTGATATTTTTGATGAGGGTCACCATTGTAGTGAAGAAGAGTTCAATAATTATGTTAAACGATTTCATAGTATATTTAGTGCTCCAGAAGGTACAAAAATCTATGTAGTGGTTGGTAATCATGATATTGGATTTCACTACAGGTAATTATTTCAGTTTTCATTATGAAGTTTAAGATAATCAATGTAAGCCTGGGAAAATTTCATGATGATATCCTTTATCTGTATTATGTATATAACATATGTTCTAACTTTATCTGTTCTCATTTTTCTGTTTTTGTTATTAAAACTGATTTATTTAAAAATACTTTTGTAATGGGAAAGTACTGATAAATCTGCCTGTGTAAGGTATTGAAAGTGATAAGAAATGCATCCTTGTGTCTTATTAACCCAGTAGTAGGAGTGAATGACTTTTCATATCATATAATTCTCATTACATTAGGAAGAGATCTTTTGTTATTGTTGGTTATTTAATAATACGGAGTGTATTCTCTCTTTGATAGTCACCATTATTTGACATAAAATATCTTTCCCACAGACATCTCTAAATTTAAAGATGAATTGATAAATTTCACGAATAAGTTGCTGAAACTGCAATATGGTTAGTGAATAGAAATTGGAACAAAGCATTGCTTATTGCAGCGGTTCTCAACCTGGGGGGGCATAGAAGAATTTCAAGGGAGGCGTGAGTTTAAAAAAAAATTAAATAAAAAGTAAAACTGTCATTTACTGTACTCAATTTTGTGGTCACAATGTAACTGTAATGTATTTTGGACATACGAACATGATAATTGTCGTATGTCTGGCAACACTGCAAGAGCTTGAGAACTGTTTCTCGCTCAACCGCTTTCCCTTTGTTATCAATTTTTCCCTTTCTTCATTCAAATTCTCCTTTGTTGCTTGGAAGCTTTGAGGTTGTTAGTGCAGTTTTCATCCACATATCTCTGTGAATCTGGATTTTCAGCATTAGCATACATAAAGTCAAAATATCAAGCAAAGCTGGACGTTGAAAGTGACCTGAGGTATGTTTTGTCACAGTTACAACCTATTATTAAAAAATTATTTGTCAAGGACAAACACTGCCAGCCCTCTCATTAATGTTGTGAAAGTGACTGGTATTACATGCTGACCTCACCTAGATCCTTGATTACCTCAAATATATTTGATCTGTATTTAATTCTTTGATTTCATATGTTCTAATAATAATAATATATTCCAAATTAAGATATGTGTAGTAATATTAAATTTTCTGTATGAAATTATCTATTCTATATTTTCATTTAATAAGCAGCTTCCGTTTCAAATTCCAATTGTACTACTTGTATTGACCACATATGGTAGTGGTGGTGGGGGAGGCATGACCTCACATCAGTGTTCAAAGGGGGGCACACAGCTTGAAAGGTTGAGAACCCCTGGTGATTGGATGCTGTGTCATTTTCACATTAGGTTCTGAAACTGCATTCTAAATTTTTTATGTATAGACTGAGTTATCTGGAGAATTTTCTTATTTATGTCACTGGTTGTTATCTTTTAATGTTCAAATTGAAGATTTTAATTAAAAAAATGATTCATTTTTAAAAAAATTCTAGATATTAGTAGAAGGTTTTTATGGTTGAAACTATTAAAATGCAAGTGATTTTGTTACTTTTTTATATGGACTGAGTATATGGTGTAAGATAAATATTTAGTGTTAGGCTAGGGTTTTTTTGTGTTCTCCTTCATCTCAAATTTTTATTCCCATTTGAAAATGTGCTTGTAGTGAATATCATGAGGTAGAAAAAAACTTAATAAGGTGGAGATGTGTACATATAGAGTAATCCTCTGCAAAAGAACTGCCAAATGAATAAATTATGTCAAATCATTCAATTTAGTTATCAAATATACTGCTTGATTCATCGTCCAAAAAATTGTATTATGAATTATCATAGTATGAATCAATAAGAGCATTAAACTTTTTGGAGTATTTAAATCTTTACATTCACCTTCCTTGAATCAATTACATTATATTTCAGTAGGCTGTATGATAAGATTTGCCATTTCATATGATAATTGCCATAAAAACAAAACAACTTATTGTTTTCTCCAGGAACTTTGTTCATTTTAATGCTTATTGCCCAATTATCTTCAGTTTGATAGTATTTAAATTATTAATTACTTTACATGTTAGTAACAATAATTTTTTCTAGTGTTTTTTAAAATCATTTTGAAATATATCAAATGCTTATTTCAAAGTATTTTGATCACTTTGGAATTTTTATTATGTAAATATATCTGCAAAAATTATAAGAAACCTTGAGGTTTATATATATATATATATATATATATATATATATATATATACAGTGGAATCTCGATCTATCATTTTTCAAGGGACCGATTGAAATGAACGATAGATGCGGAAACATAACAAAGCAATATGATCGTTGGGACTGGATAAAATGAACGACACATACGGAAAAACGATGGATCCAAAAACGATCGATCGAGATTCCACTGTATATATATATATACACACATATATATATATCTATATATATACATATATACACACACATATATATATATATATAATATACATTTATATATATATACACACACACACATATATATATATATACAGTGGAATCTCGATCGATCGTTTTTCAAGGGACCGATTGAAATGAACGATATATATATATATATATATATATATATATATATATATATATATATATATATATATATACATACACACACACACACACACATATATATATATATATATATATATATATATATATCCATTCCAAGAAGTGTATTATTTTTTTCAGAATCAATTAAATTATTGGTTGCACAATTCTGCTCTAAATTAGTTTCTAATCAGATAATGATTTAAATCTATTTCATAAGAATTCTCAGAATTTGTATACAAATTTATACATTGTATTTTTCATGCTAGAATGAATATATATATATATATTAATTGTTATATGTCTTATGAGAGGGAATCTTTTACTGTGTACACATTTCTTTCTTGAGGAATCCATGCATAGAAGCACATATATTAATGTACTTCATTAAATAGATTCCTTAATGATATGTGTGGTATCACTCTGATCTGTACTTTCCATTAAATTTAAAGTTTTCTTGTAATTTGTTGGGAAAAGTGTGGCATAACTTTTTAAATATTCCAACAGTTATATTTCCTAATATTTATAGAGTAGTCCTTTGCAAAAGAACTAGTGAAAAAATGTGATGTTTTACTGTTAATATCACTCCTCAATTTTTTTTATGGCCTAACATTTGTAAAATCTTAAGTTATCAATGAGGTACTATTAAATCAGTCACCAAGCCAAAAATATTCACTGATATTTAAAACTAATATTTTTTTATTCATAAAAAGTATATTTTTTAAAATTTTTTACTCCATTGATTATTCAATTTATTTCATTATTTTTAACTCATTATTGAGTTTATTAATTTTTTATTTATTGTAATTATTTAAGTGGGGAAATATGGGCATTAATAATGAGTTTAAACTAGCTGGTTTAAGGTTCTCTTAGAAGAAGTTTAAGTTCTTAAAATACATTCTTTATGTTCAAGGAAGGGAAGAAAAGGGTAGATACAGATAGCCCTCCTGCAGCACGGCATCTTACAACACGGTTTTGCTCTAACACAATAAGATAACTGGCGGGAACCCTTGTATAACACTGCAAGCTGTAACACGGTTTCACTCTAACACGATAAAAAATTGTGAAACCCTTTGTACAACACTGTACTTCCACAGCACTAGATAACATGATTTTTATTTAACACATTTAAAAAATAAAGCACCTTAAAATAATGACGGGAAGGAATAATGAACTATCAGTGGCTCTACATAAAAATGTATAAACAAATTATAAATTATTCCTTTGTAACTCTATAAAATTACAAGCAGGCCTAAGCTTAGCTGAAAATCTTGAATCATTTTTCCCGAATGCAGACCCTTCTGCTGAAAGAAGCTGAAAATTCAAAAGGGAGCTGCAAAATTGTCTATGTCCATACCATGAAATCTACAATGACTTTGTAAAAACCAACAAACAAACCAAAATTACAGATTTTTTATAGGATAGAAGGTGCAAAAACTCTAAATGAAGAAAAAGGTTCTGAAAGGGAAGGTGATATCTTTCAACCGAAAAACGTTCTCGTTTAATTGTATTGAGCAGTGATGAGGAAGAAATTTATTAAGTTGTTTATATGGAATTTTTAAAAAAAAGCTTGCTTTTAATAAGTTTTTAGAACGTAACCACCCTTTTTGTACTGGCTCTGGGTCTCATATAACACGGTTTCACACAACATGGCATTTTCTAGGAACCTATCTACTGTGTTATACGGAGGGTTACCCGTACTTTTATTTTTATGAGAAATTTGTATAAGTTTAATATTGAAGAAGGGAAGGAATTTGTACGTCATTTAAGTTCTAAGACACCTTCCAAAAATGAGCAGTGGCTCACTCTTGGGGAGAAGGTTTCTTTAGATTTATCTAGGGAAGTAAAATGTTGGTCAAACACATAATAAAAGAAAGTTTATGAACAAAACAGTATCATCTACACATCCATTAACATTAGTACTTTTTTATGGTTTGTAGCTTTTATATTGATAAGATATGCTTAACAACAAATCAAATTTCCTTTCAGAATTTCTCATCATCTGAAGGAACGTTTCGAAAAATCCTTTAATGTGTCATCTGTGGAAATGCTTAATATACATGGCAATATTTTTGTTCTAGTCAATAGTATGGCACTTCAAGGGGATAATTGTTTTCTATGTCAACCAGCTGAAAAGAGGTTGCAAGAATTATCTGATATTCTAAATTGTGCTAAGGTATTCTGTTTTTCTTTTCTTTTTACTTTATTTATGATGAGCATGCACACTACTAGGGCTCCCAGACCTGGGTTTTTAAACCCAGATCTGGGGTTTTCAGTGACCATATGGGTTTATGGTTTTTTTTTCTTCTCAAAATCTGGGTTTTTCCCATGTAAGTAAAAAATTTAGCAAAAAATTAATATTTATTTCTCATTGTAAGCATGATTTAATTACATCAATATGTAAAATATGTATATGTAATTATATAATTTCTTAAAATAATGAATGTAAAATGACACAGATGGACATCTTTTTGATTGAATCATGATATATTTCCCTGTTATAAAACCTGGCCAGGTGATGGCCGAATGACTAGGGTGCTGGCATTCGGTTCAGATCCTGTGAGTTTGAGTCCCACTGTTAGCATGGGTGTTTGTAGCCATTCAGATTCGGCTTTAAACTCTAGGTCCCGGTCTAATTAGCCCTCGTGTAGCAAAAAATTGACCGTAGTGCTCCAAACCAAACCAAACCCTCTTACAAAACCATTCCAGAATTTTGATATTGGTTAAGTTGTATCAAAGATGGATTTAATAATCCCAGTTATAAATTCTTATCAACCTTTTGACCCATTTTGAAGATTTTACCTCACTCTTCAGAGGGCATAAAGAGTTTTTTCATAAGTTAATTGATTCAAAGCATACAAATTCTCTTAAAACTGAAACTGTAAACAATCGTATGAGGGCAAAATAAATAGATGGATATCATCAAAATTGTCATATCTGGATACCTAAAACAGAACTGGTAAAGGATTCATAGAAAGAATGTGTTATAAATGATAAAAGAAACAAGCATATTAAAAATATAAATAAATAAATAAATAAAACTTCGGAAAGTTAATTTGGAAGTTAATGATGAAATGGATTTAATTTGATGATAATTAAATAAAATAGTTTTAACTTCGAGTAATTTTTAAAAATGTGATGTGCATTATCTTAATTGTATTTTTTTATTATTTTCTTTATCATTTTGAATTAAAAAATATATAATTTTAAAAAGATAGGCTGTTTTAGATGCAATTTGGGTTTATTACATTTTTCTTGATGGGAAACCTGCACACTATCCTTTTCAATTCAATCATTTGTTATTTGTGTAAAATTCAAACAAGAATAAAAACTCATTAAAGAAATAGTCTAGCAAAATATATATCCAATTTTTTTTTAAATCAGGAGGCATTGTATTTAATGATGCTAAAGTGTGTTTCATTGTATTTCAATTATGTGTATTCACAAGAGTTTTGAATTCTGGTTATTTGTTTAAAATAATTTTATTGACTTTGTCTTCTCAGGGAAGTATGAATTTACTAAAATTATTTTTGATAGCTTTTAATTGTGGCAGGGAAGAGACCTTTCCAAACATAATTTTAATTATGATTGGAAATAGTGGAATTTTATCATGCTTAACCTTTTTCTTACGGGGTGGGATAGCATGTATCCAAGAATAGGGCCAAAGAATGAATATGTTTGTGTATATATGTATATATATACATATATAATACACACACATGCATACATATATAATCATATATATATATATATATATAAATAATGCACACACATGCATACATACATAATCATATATATATATATAATCCCCTTAATGGCCGTTCTTACAAAGGGAGTATGAAATTTCCCATTCTAAACAGGAAAGTGGAAAAATGAGCCCCGTAAGCTAAAGGTTAATTGAAATAAAAAACTTTCTTTGTATTTGCAAGAAAATATATTTAAATGCATGTGTTTCCAAGGTTAAGTTCATGCATAAATGCAAAAACTTGTAAGAAGATGAGGATGTTTGAAAAGTATCTTATGAATTGTGTTCTATTTCAATTCTGAGTATGAATAAATTTTAAAAGGATATGGGAGAGCCATAAATGGCTCTCTGATAGCTGTATGGTTAGTAGACTAAAGTAATGTTTTTCTGTTTTGATATACTTTATGTATGCTTCAAAGATTAGACATATAAGTAAGATGTTCCCATCTGTATTAGAAAACATTTTGGACTAAGAAGTAAATAATTGAAGTTTACTTATACAGGAAAGTAAGAGTTTCAAGGTCTTTAAATATTAAAATGTTATTAGTTTTTAATATTCATGCTAAGTTATAACAGATATAATGTAAACAATCATGAAGAAATACAGAAGCATATTATATGCTGAATTTAGAGTATTTTTCATTTAAAAATATAAATGCAATGAAAAATCTTGTTTGACACTGCTATATCATAACTTAATTATTATGTAATCGCTTCAACAATTTCCTATCATAATTAAAATTCACTTTTATCATTTGCACATGCTTAGAAGTATTTATTTAGGGCATACATGCACACACACATATTGTCCACATTCAACTTTTGTGAAATACTTTTTAGAATAGTTCAAAATGAATGGGGTGTTTATTCCTTCCCTGTTATAATTTATTGCAAACTAAAGTATTTTTTCTAAATTAATACTCCCCTGAGAAGGTTAGGGTCGATAAAATTAACCTAAAATAAACAGAATTGAAAAGTCTTATGAATACACATTATTGAAATGAGAGGAATCATATAGTAAAGAACTTATGTATTTGATCTAATGCAGTGCTCCCTAACCTTTTTATCTCCGCGGACCGGTCAACATTTGATAATTTTACCGCGGCCCGCTCAGGGGAGGTCATTGATTGTTAATATTTTAGATTGTTTTGATTTAATAATTTTAATTTAATTGTACTTAAACATGCCTTCAAAATAAAATACAGCTACACCAAAAAATGAAAATAAAGTGATTTAACATTTTAACTCACTAGAACGCTAAATGAATGAGAACCCTGAGCTTGTGGCCCTGAGCTGGCGGCCCGGTACCATTTCATCCATGGACTGGTACTGGTCCACGGCCCAGGGGTTGGAGACCACTGATCTAATGAATTCATTTTTATTTGGTTCACATTATAGGATTTTCACTGGTATTATTTTTTATTAATTTGGATTGATATTTTTTGATCTGCTAATTATAACTATTATATAATCTCTCTCTCTCTGTATATATATATATATATATGTGTGTGTGTGTGTGTGTGTGTATGTGTGGGTGTACTATAACTATATTCTAATAAATTCTCTGTATATAATACAGGTTGAAGGAGTTGGTGATAAATGCAAGAAATATGAAAATTTACCAAAATTCAGTCCTCCTATTTTTCTTCAGGTGAGTTTTTTCTTGTATATTTGTGTTCTTTTATGACTACAAATGGGATAGAAACTTTGTCTCTTTCAATACAAAATACATCATATGCATGAACTGAAACCAACAAATTATAGTCATTCATCAAAATCTGTTACATCCTTACATGTTCTATGCAGAAATATATTTTAATTAATTTTAAAATGTTTGATTCATTTACTGGAATGCATAGTGCTTCATAAGCTCTGATCATATATATACAGATAACCCCCGTATAACAAGACACTTTATAGCATGGATTCACTCTAACACAGTTCGAGAATTGGGAACATCCCTGTATAACATGGCACTTCTATAGCACAGATTCACTCTAACACGGTTCGAGGATTGGGAACACTGCCGTATAACACGGTGCTTTTATAGCACAGATTCACTGTAACATGGTCCAAGAATTGGGTAAAACCCTCGTACAACATGAAATGTAATAAAAACTGTTGAGAGCAAACTTTATCTAATTTGAAATTAGGGAAATCCCTGTACAACAGCTCAATAAACATGATAAAACTTTTAAAATCGAAAGATACCTCAATGGAATAATGAAGAAAAAGGCTCAGAGGATAGGGATATCTTGCCAAAAAGAAAACGCCCTTGGTTAATAGTGTTTAGTAATGACGAAGAAAACATTGTTTAATTCATATTAATATGTATTACTTGTTAAGAAAATTTTAATAAAGATATTTATCTTAATTATGAAAATATAATAGCATGTTTTTTAATTTTTGGAACCTAACCCCCTTTTCATACTAGTTCTTTGTTTCGTATAACACAGATTCGCATAACACGGCAATTTTTTTTTAACGTAACTCCCGCATTATACAGGGGTTACCTGTATATATATATATATATATATATATAGTGTGTCATCACTTGCAATTTCCCAAGAGTTAAAATATTGCTTGGCTCAAAGTTTAAGAATCACCCTCTGATTTATGCTTATTTTTCTAGTTATGTATATATGTAAAAGTATGAGAGTTTGTGTTTGTTTTAAGCTTTGGTTTTTGAACTTTTAATTTTGTTATAGTTAAGGAATGTCCATAAGTTTAGTTTTAAGCTTTAATTCTTGAACTTTTAATTATATAGCTAGTCAGGAATACACATTTAAAAAGAATTTCTCTTTTAAATAGCTCTTAGAATAGTTATGTTTCTTTAATTTTGCACATTTTCAACTCATGTATTAACGTTGAACACATGCTTTAGGATGCTTTGTTTCTTAACATTTTTCTTTTCTATGGCATTTTTATAATTTAACGTAAATAAGTTTGAATTAAGTAGATCATTTGAAGTCAAAAAGTATTCTTTTATATACCGTAGTTGAAATGAGAAGTTATTAGAAAATGTTTATATAAATACAACTTTATTCTTTCTCAAATAGCATATTAAATGTTGCATGATATGTGAGCAGTTCAGGGATCAAATTTAGGAAAATGCTATATGTGTATTTAAAAAATCGGTCATTTAATTGAATTGAATTTTAAATAACTATAAAAAGTAATTGTGTTTTGGAATTGCCTGGTTTTAAAACAGTATATTAATTTCTTTCATGTTGTAGTAAGCAGAAACCATTGTTTTTAATAACACTTGTTTTTACTATAGCATTTCCCCCTATTCCGTCCATCAGATGCTCACTGTACAGAACCAGATGCTGCTCCTCATGATATAATAAACGAGCCTTTCAGGGAAACCTGGGAATGTTTATCCAAGCAATCTACAAATAAGGTATATTTAACATTTATACCCTGTTTTTTATCCTAAGATTGAAATTTTTTTAATAAACCAGTGAAACTTTGGTTGGTTTGGAGAGTTACTTACACACACACACAGTTCATCTGTATCAACATGAGTATCAAACTGGCCTCAGCTTACAACTTGAAACCAATTACAAAAGATGACACCCATACCTTCTATGGGATTCAAACTCTAAGACTCTGGCTCCAGACTAATGCCTTGCCATCCAACCAAAATAAAAATTAACCAAATAAAAATTAAGTAAACTTACCTCTAACCAAATAAAAATTAAGTAAACTTACCTCTGGAAGTGCAGGGTCAAGTGTTCCAGTCTCGGCACTTAATTCAGTTCTAAATTTTGGGACCAGCTTGTAGGGGGTAATGCTGGCCACCTACACGGTGCCCCCTTAAATAAATGTGAAGAGAAAAGTCTAAAGGTTAAAATTAAAGGAATGTGCAAAAATTTGTAAAATAACAAACTGTTACATAATTAAGAGATAAATAAAGGTAAAGATAATTTATTGATAAATTTTAAAAGCTATCTAACTAATGTTCTTTGTAAATATTTTTTGCAAAGTTTAATTTGGGATCAGTCAGCAGTAAAACATGATGAATATTTAATATAGCAGTGAACATGTTTTTTATTTCTTCCAACATTAGATAGTCAAAATATCTTGAAGCTTGAAGTTATCATTTGAGTTTTTTGAATGGAAATTCTGAACACATGCTTTGAATTTTGCTCTATTCTCAAGTCTTATATCTTAATTATTATTATTTTTTTTTGAAGAGTAGTAGTTCTTATTACACTAAAATCTTAAGTATAATACACACTTTTTTTCACATTTTAGTCCATAAAAATGAGGATGCTTATTATACTCATGTACAAAAAAATGTAGTTTTAAACATTTAATAAACAACAAACAAATAGATGAGCTGTATTCTAGTGAAAGTGATTTAGACTGATAATTTCCAAGTAATGTTTGTTTTGAATTAAAAATTTAATTTTTTTTCTACAGAATTTGATCTTTTCGTTTATTTTTGTTACAAATTTTATTTATGTTAATAAATATTTTGGCAATTTTTAAATAAAATATTGAAAAGTTATCGGTGCATATTGTAGTCAAATTTTAATTTTTTCTAAAAATTTCATGCAAAATCAAGCATGTGTATTATACACATGTGCGTATTATAGTCAAGATTTTATGATAATTTAAATACATTTAGCTATTTTTTGCAACTCTTTACTTTTGCGCTTGTGATTCATAAGTATATCTGTGATAATAAAGAAATTTAAATTCATAATGAAACTGACTAAATTTTTTTCAGTTTGCAGAATAATTATGAAGATTCTCATACTTTTTTCATGACTAAAGTTTCAATAGAATGCCAATCTGAATAAATTTTTGTTGTAACTATATGCATTTTTTTTCTATTTTCATGTAATACTGCTAATTGAAAAAAATTGTTATTGAAAAAAAATAATAATTATTTAAATATTTTTCCTATAGATTTTAAATTTGCTTGAACCTAGAGCAGCTTTTACTGGTCACACTCACCATGGTTGTTTAACTGTACATAGGGAGCACATTCCAGAATGGACTATTCCTTCATTCAGTTGGAGAAACAAAAATAATCCCAGTTTTATACTAGTAAGTTTTATCCATACTTTTAAATTATGTTAGGATTAAATTTGTTTTAATATGGTGTATTAGTATAAGCAATTATAAGCATGAAAATAAAACTGTTCACTTGTATTTGGAGAAAGGGATAAATTTATTAATCTATATATATATAAAACAGTTCCATAACTGACTGACAGATACTGCACAGACCAAACCGCTGGACCTAAAGGGCTGAAATTTTGCATGACGATACTTCTTATAGTGTAGGAGTGCACTAAGAAAGATTTCTGAAAAATTCTTCTTAGATTTTTTAAAATAAAATTTTTAAGTTTTTTTTTTTGTAATATTTTTTAAAGTTTGTATTTAAAATAATAATTTGAGAGTTATAAAATTTAAATCATGAGAAAAATCATAAAAATTCCTTTAAAATGAAATCTTTTTTGAATCTTTACCTACATTTTCTGATTTCTGGCGAGTTTTTAGAATTTAATTTACTAAATGCCGATCACGTGGTTTCTTTTCTTTTTGTGATACTTTAAATTAATTTTGCATCACGTGCATAACAACGAAATAAATTGACAAAAAAAATATTCAAATACGGTAAAAGATAAAATTTAACCACTAGATTCATTGAGATGAAAGTTTTTTAAGAATTTAATTCAAATGAGTATGTTTTATGGATATTAAACATACAAATTAATTGCATTCATTGACGGTTGTATTTGATTTGAATATTTTCTTCTACGTTATTTTGTCTATAAAAATATCCATTAAGATTATTTTATAATTAATTTTTTTCTCGTTTTTTTTGGCATCAATTGCATACATTGACCATTGTATTTATTATAAATATATATATATATATATATATATATACAGTGGAATCTCGATCTATCGTTTTTCAAGGGACCGATTGAAATGAACGATAAATGTGGATAAACGATAGATGCGGAAACATACCAAAGCAATATGATTGTTGGGACTGGATAAAATGAATGACACATACGGAAAAATGATGAATCCGAAAACGATCGATCGAGATTCCACTGTATATATATATATATATAGGCATCAATTGCATATACTGACCATTGTATTTAATTTAAATGTACTCCGTAGTGAAGCACGGGTGTTCAGCTAGTCAATTATAAGCATGAAAGTGAAACTGTTCACTTGTAAAGAGATAAATTTATTGATTTTATATATTTATGTAGAATAACATATATAGAATAAAGTAACTAGATGAGAAAATCTTTTAAAAGTGGGTGACTTTATTTTGATACAAAATATCTTATGCATATACTGTTCAGAGAAGTAATTCACTAAATTTTGTGATATGGACAACATTTGGTGTTCACATACTACATGGATTAAAGATTTTTACTGTATTAAAAAAATTTAATTTTTTGTTACTAATATTCTGTTTTATTTCTATTTTCTAGGCTACATTTGCACCTGATACCTTTATGGTAACAAAGTGTTATATGCCAAAAGAAAATACAATCATTAACTTATATATAATAGGTATCTTTTGTATTTTAATCTGGTTTTACTGTACAAGATTCAGGTTTTTCAAAGGTGTATCGTACAAAGAAAAATGAAGTATTAATTAGTGAGATTCTCCATTTTGTACCTGTTACTTCAAGTGTGATATGTGTTGTCTTTCAGTTTTCATATTCTAATTATATGTTATGGGTTAAGATTCGTTATGTAGTAAAATAGTTTTTTGTATATTTTAAGACTTTTTGACTTCATGCTCAGTATGATATTTTACAAATATTTATCTTACTAGTTAAAATAATAGCTAGTTTTTATAGCAGTGTTTCTCAACCATGATTAACATTACAATTACAGTTCAACATATGATGATTTACCTATGAATGAGTAAGAATGTATAAATTTAAATTTCTATATAAAATTTGTTGATACTTAATGATGCAGATAAATATTAATAAGTCAGTTTTTTTAAAAGCATCATATTCAAAAGCTATTTTAAATACTATTATCTAATAAATTTATTGTATATCAATCACAAAGTCAAGTGTTTTGAATCTTAAATTAGTTAAATTCAAATGACTTGTCTGTATGTAAAGTCAAGATATTTGACAGTATATAAATTATAAATAATTATTTTATCTTCTTTTAATTTTATTTAAATTCTTGGCATGTGAATTTCGGCAATGAAAGTGACTTTTATTAGCCATTTAAATACATGTTTTTAAAAATTAAACTAGTGTAAATCATTTTTCCACTCTTACATTATATTTGAGCAGTTCTGATTGAAATAAATGAACTATGTGAAAGCAAGAAAGGATTTATTTTTATAACATTGCATGTACTGGACATATACTTGTTCATTACATCCCTTGAAAATATTTGTTAAATTTATAGTTCAAAAATGTCTGTTTCACATTGATTTTTCTGAATAGATTTTCTTTTAGACTTCTTTGCAGTTCAGGTTATATTACATAACATAGTTTCCTGTGATATTATGTTCAGCCAGTAGTTTTGCAGTGTATTTTTAGGTGTTTCACATAGGAGTTTGGTTACTCTTAAGTCATGGAAGTGGGTTAACCCCACTCTAGATCTTCAACTATTTCTGGCACAGAATTTCACCAGTTCATAGTTGATTGAGTTTGCCACATATTATGAAAAAAATACATGCAAAACAGATGTTATTGCCCAATAAAAATCAAATTGGTGTAGTCTTTTAAATTTTCATTTATATTCAGAACTAAATTTCAGTTCAATGAAATAGCCCTTTCTCAAGCCAATAAGAATGTAAATAAAGTACTTAGTAAGTTGGCAGTGACTTGGCGACATTCAACGTGGTAACTAATGAGATAGAATACAGACAAAAGGGAATTTCACTCGATGAACAAACTATATATATAAAACAGTTCCGAAACTGACTGACTGACTGACTGACATATAACACAGACCAAACCACTGGACCTAAAGGGCTGAAATTGTGCATGGAGATTCTTCTTATAGTTTCGGGGGTGAACTTAGAAAGATTTTTGAAAAATATTTTAGATTTTTAAAAAATCAAATTTTTAAGCTGTTTTTGTAACTTTTTTCAAATTTGCATTAAAAATAATTATCTGAGGGTTATAAAATTTATATCACAAGAAGAATCATAAAAATTCCCTTAAAATGAAAACTTTTTCGAATGTTTACCTCCATTTTCTGATTTTTGGTGAATTTTTAAAGATTTATTTTTAGAATTTAATTTATTAAAGGCTGATTACGTGGTTTCTTTTCTTTTTGTGATACTTTAAATTAATTTTGTGTCACGTGCATAACAAGGAAATAAATTGATAAAAAAAATATTAAAGTACGGTCAAAGATAAAATTTAACCACTAGACTCATTGAGATGGAAGTTTTTTAAGAATTTAATTCAAAATAGTATGTTTTATGGATATTAAACATACAAATTAATTGCATACATTGACCATTTTATTTAATTTGAATATTTTCTTCTACATTATTTGGTCTATAATTTTGTCGCTCTCTCACTCTCTTTCTCTCTCTCTCTCTCTCTCTCTCTCTCTCTCTATATATATATATATATATATATATATATATATATATATATATATATATATATATTTTCGCACTAATTGCATACATTGACCATTGTATTTAATTTGAATGTACTCCGTAGCGAAGTACGGGTATTCAGCTAGTGATTATATAAAATATAAACAAGCATACATTAGAAATTGTTGTCACAATTTTATTTTTATACCCCAAGAAGTTTGTTCTCGCCATCATCTTAATTATATCATTCCTTGCTCATTCCTGATTTGTCAGTTGTTTGAAAAACTCATTCAACTTTTTGAAAGTAGACTGAACTGTCATAAAAGAAGTTGATTTTGTTGAACTTTGGTTTGAAAAATGCTTGTGGAAGAGTTGTATCTGCATAACGGTGCCAGAGACTCTGCTTTCTGATATTGACTTTAATGTGTTGTAGATATTGTGATTGGCAGAATCTAGGTGTCAGCAACAAAAATTTTGACGTGTTAATTGTTAGAAAATTGAGCTCTACAAAAATAATTATTCTGTATTATGAAATTTAAGAGTTTACTTGTTCATATGAACATGCAATTTGATATACAGTAATATTTATTAGGTTTGGTTTGGTTTGAAGTGCTATGGTCAAGCACTTTTTGCTACACAAAGACTAATTAGACCGGTACCTACAGTTTAAAGCCGATTCTGAATGGCTACAGACATCCATGCCAACAATGGGACTCAAACCCACAGGATCTGAACCCAAAGCCACCGCCCTAGCCATTCGGCCATCTCCTATAATGGGGGGGGGCATACAAAGGGGAGTGATTCATGGACGAATATAACTTGGCACTAAAAACAAGATAAAAGGAACTTTTTATATATCTTGTTTTTAAATTTTCTGTTGAATCATATAAACTTGACAATTCTATGTATTAATAAATACTTTTTAAAAATTTTTTTGTTGGATAATCCCATCAACTTGAATGAAAATGAAGTTAATTGAAAGTTAACTTGCATTTAACTTTTCGTCCCCATCCCGGTCGATAGATGGCTGCACCAGTCTACAAAACAAAATTAACTGAAAAAGAATTCAATACTGCTTAAAGATGGCTAAAAGTATTAAAAAAACGTATTGTCATCGTGTTCTGAGCTATTCTAAAAGTTTCAAATGTCTAGCTAGTCAAGAAGTTAGTTAAAAATCGATTGCAAGATTTGTACTGGACAAACACACACACAAACAAGAAAGCAAGTTAATAAAAACATGGTAATAACTTGTATACTTATGAAAAAGGTATATTTATTACATAGTGAGTATGAAAAGTTTTTTATTGTAACTCTAACATTTGACCATTAGCTCACCACCTATATTAGGACTTGCAAATGTATAGCTAATGTATATACTTGCAAATGTATAGCTAATGTATATATTGTCAATATATAATTGTTACATATTGACCTATAAAACACGCCTGGTGGCATAGTGGTTAAAAGTGTCACATTGCCATCCCACAAGTCCAGGGTTCGACTGGGCAAGGTCGACTCAGCCTTTCATCCCTTGAGTGGGTTGATAAAATGAGGACCAAGCATGCTTCGGAACTAAACTCTGGGGGTCCCACATCAGGTTGACCATCTGAATGAGACATATGCTGTATGGCACCCCAAGCCCACGGTCAAGAAAGCGGAGATGGGCACCGCCAGCCTTTGTCCACAGCTGACTGTTGTGCCATGAGTTTAGTTTAGTTTATTGACCTATAAAAACATTTAGGTCAACATTTAGGGATTTATATTTGAAATCAAATGATTTAAAATTCATAAAAAAGAAAAAAAAATGTTTCAAAAATTTGTGGTGACTAATCTGACAATCATTTCATTTAACTCTAAAATGTATCATATTACATGTTAAGAGATACTTTTGAAACTTAAAAAAAATTGTTGATTAAAGATAGATATTTGGTTCAAGTTCCAATGCCATTGAATGGTAATTTGAAACTATGCTACTTTGCTGTCTCTTCCTTCCTTGTTCACTCAGTAGGAAATTAAATGAACCCTTAAGAATAAGCAGTGAACATGGAAGACACAAAGTATTTCCTGAATTTTAGAAAGCAAAAGTGTTAGATTCCAGATATATGTAGCAGTTATCATTGATTTTTCTATTTTAAACAATATAAAGCTCTTCTACAATTCCCAATAAGTCTTTTAATCCCTTTCTTTGTATTAGTTAATATCTTTAAAATTTACTTATTATCTCTTTGTATAATTATTTTTAACATGTAAAAATCATGTGCCAAATAAGGAAGTAGAAAAATCAAAATTTTTAAAATGTTTATGCATATTTTTCAATTGCTTTTAAAATTTTAGAAGTTTTGCTAGGTTTTGCAAAAATGAAATTTTTGAAGTCTTATTCTTTTTTCATGATAAGGATTTAATGGCTTTGTTTTATTATTTAAAATTGCTAATTACTTTTGTTATCGATGCATGGTATAAAATCTTTTTGATATGAAGGTTGGGAAACACTGTATATAATTATAATGAAATTTTTTTTCACTTTTGATATCAAAGCTTATTTGGTATGAAATTTTCTTAATTTAGCAACTTCATATGTTCTTATTTTCAACAAAAGTTATTAGTCCTTAAATATCTTCTTTTTCATAAATTTTTAAATTTGAGTATAATTGAAATAGAATCTTTTAAAATTTCAAATGATGTTGATAAGACTGAGGTATCAAAGTAAAATAAACTGTAATTTTTTATATCCTTAATAAATTAGTTATTTTATACCTATTGCATCTTAGAATAAATCATATTTAAATATGTATCTATTGGCTTGAATTTTCACTCTTGGTATTTGAGACTCAAATTCTTTTAAGTAAAATTTTAATGCTATCTTTAAAGTGGATAGTATACACTTCATTTTCAAGCATTTTCTTTAATTTTCTTAGTCGTAAGTTCATTACAATTCCTTATAATCATGCCCAAATGCACATTTGTTGAGCTGTTTACCTGTTTTGAAGTTGACAACAGTCTTTATATCCTTATACTTCTGTTATGTTTTTGCATTAAAATCGATATCTATTTTTTTAATGAATGTTCCTAATCTATTATTTGTGTATAAATGCATATAATGTTTCATTGCTGTTGATTGTTTTCTTTTAAAAATCATGTTAAAGTAGAGCTCTACAATTAAAGATAGCTGTACAGAGCTTTTTTATTTTTCTTTCCAAGTTTTATTTTAATCTATCTCAGATCAGAAAATACAGCAGCACAATACTAAAATCAAGCCTTGTTTGTATTTTTTCATTTTAAATATATTTTTTAAATTTTGGGGATGTTTTCATTGTAGCAGAAATAAGGCAGTGAAATTTTGCTGTGAAATATGCTTTTTAATATCAAAGTAGTTATGTGACTCTTTGTCCATTTTCATATTCAGATGTGATTCATCGATAACTATTTAAATTTCAGTTTGTATCTTTACAGTAACAAGAATGCTTCCCATTTCATACAGGTTACTATAGTATTATGATTCTTATAAAAAAAATCATCGTCTGAAAATTTTAAAACATTGTTTTTAGTAAATTTCAAAGCAAAACTTTTTAGAAATTCAAATAATTCTGAATTTCTGTAATTGTTTTAATTATATTGTAAAATTTTTGCACGATAGTACTGCTATTAGTTTATAACTTTAAATAAGAGCTATCCTGACCCCACAAAAAAAGCATTGTGGTGAACAAATTCAACAAAAAAAAAACCACTATAGAAAACTGCTAAAAAAGCCAAAACTGTTTATATCATTGCAACACTACAGATACATTTGAGGTTCACTGGGCATGACCAAAAGAAACCAAATATGCGTAGCAGCTCAAGATCATCTAGGTTCCTTATCATTTTATTAAGTGTCATGCTATAACATACAAAAAATATTTTTTTACTCTGATTCATAAAGTTTACTCCAAGTTTGATTAATGTTTGTTTGTTATTTTGTTTATTATTGCTAATATATGAAACATTGCAGCTTGAAAAAAGAAATATTAGCTAGGGGCAAGGATTACAGATAGATTACAGCTATGTAAGATGACAGATTAAATATATTTATTTCTTTAATCAAGTTCAAAATATCCCTATATGAAGATAGCACAAGAACATCCACGTCTTATCCAGGAATCGAACCTAAGCACACTTTGTTGAGCCTGAAATGCTAGCCATTATATTATGTGGGCAGCCATCAAAACATTACACTCTAGAAAAGTTACAAATAAACTTTCAACTAATTTGAGGTCTTAAAAAAAAAAAACACAATACTTCATATAGTTTTAGTTATATTTACATTTTAATGGAGTAAAAGGTGTTGCTGCAATATCTTTAGAGATCTGATATCACCTGCATCCTATGTTTTGCATTGTTTTATAAAATTATTTTTAAATAAATAGGAAGAAATAGGCATAATGTGTTGTGCAGAATATTTTTCCTGAGTCAGAATGTGTTTGTTAGTGTATTATTGCCTTAAAAAGTCTTCATTTGAGAATGACTCATAATGCAACAGCTAAAGGTTTTTTGTTTTGAAGCCAGCATGTTATTATTTGGAGTTTTGATAGCACATAAAATTTTGTCTGATTTTATAAACTGAATATTTTGGATTTGTTTTAAACTTAATATTTAGTATTACAGTATTGCTGTTCCAGAATTTCAATTTTGCTTGCCTTAATCCTACAAATTGGATTTTTTAAATTTTTTAAATACCTTACTTTACTGAACCCATGGGATATTTTTGAACATGCTACACTTGCTGCATAATGTTCTAGACTTTTCCATATTTTTTATCACTGTTGATTTCAGCATAATTATCTTTTTATTTTTAATTAGTGTTTTTAATTTTAATTCCTACTTCAATCTTGCTATTTACTTTAAAATTATTTTCAGAAGGAATGTTCTTTTTATTGTTTAAATAGTATATCTACAATTGAAAAGTAAATGAATTGTAGTTAAATTTTATCGTTCATTATTCAGAAGAAAAAGAATGTTTAATTGGGCAAGAGATTTAGAATTATTCTTGTGTATGTTTATGCTTTTCATAGTAAAACTTTTTAACATTCCACATAACTGAAAATTTTTGACATTCCACTTTGACTTAAATTTTAGTTTTAGTTTGGTATGTTTTTAACAAAAAATACTTAAAAACATCAGGTTCTCTTGGAAAACCATAGTGGTCTGCTATACTTCATAGAAAACAGATTTGAATGCCTAACAGTACCATAACAGTGCCGTAACTAGACATTCCTGTGCCCTGTGCAAGAATTTGCATTTAGGCCCCTTAATTAATTAGGTTTGAGAAAATAATAAAGAAAATATATTGCAATAGATTTTTAATAAGAATTTATTTTAATTGCACTTTTGTAGCTTTCATTTCAGCAAATTCACTAATTACATCATTATAATTAATATTTTTAACAATATTGTGTTCTATTGAAATAATAGATTGAATAATCATTATTGTCCAATAGTTGATCTTAAATAATTTTTTATTCATTTCAACTTGCTAAAACTTCTCTTGATGAAGCAATAGAAACGGGATTCAAGTTAGAAATATTCGAAGAGTAACATTGATATTTGAGTAAGACTCAATTAAACCAAAATCATGAAGAACCTGTAGAATATTAAGTGGAGATGCTGTTTCTATATTTTGCATGCATCATTACTTCAAACTTTCAATTTCACATGTAAATTTGTGCTTTTTAAAATGTTATTTAACCTTTTCCTTATGGGGTGAGATAGCATGTATCCCAAGAATACAAGCCCAAGAATGAAAATGTGCATATATATATATATATGCACATACATACATACATATATATATATGTACATATATATACACACACACACATACACATAATACAAAAACACAAGTATAGTGACTATGTTGCTGTATTTACCATAGGCGTAGCGTACTTCTAACTTTTGGGAGGGCATGAATTAAATTCAGTTAGGGCCCTCTTCAGTTGATTACCAGACATTCCTTAAAATAGTATGAAATGTGATTTATTAAAAATTGAATTACGATAGAATTGATGTTTGAGTATTATTCAAAAGTTATGCAGTGAGAAAAAATATAATATAAATAAAATGAGAAAATAATATAGCATCGAATTTTTGTTATGGAATATATCATTGTTAAAAGCTATGTTAAGATTAGAGATGTAATTGGAATTTTCAGTTTCACAGTTTGAAAAAGCGGAAAAAAAGCAACTTTCTTAAAAGTTTTCTGATTTTAAAGGAACTTCTATTAATGTTTTAATGCATTTCAAGTTAAGTTGGGAGGAAACTTCTCCCCCCCCATCGTAGTTTTTATTAGAATTTCTATGTCTTACAGCAGGTTCCTTTAATATTCACAGACCCAGGGAATCTTAAACCCTTTTTCCTCCATCTTGTCAAGGGTAAGATGGAATTTTCAGAATTGTTTATACATATATACTTGTGCAACAATTATTTTGTTTTTAATTTCCTTCGACTTGATATTTATTTTGTTAGCTACAGACAGTTATGAGGTCATAACTTACAGTTTTGACTTGAGAAATTCTGTACATATTTTCAGAGTAAATTTTTTGTAATACAAAACTGTTAATTTGTCTTTAATCTAAATTTAACCTACTGTTGCAAAGTTTTACAAATTTGTCTTCTTTCATTACCTGTTGAATACAATTACTCCTTTATATTTATATATATTACTTAGTTTATATACCTTTTTATTATCAAATCACTTACGTTATTTGCCATTAAAAATTGTTTTGATATTATTCGTAGTACCTTTCCCTTTGAAGTATTTTTTCAAAGTAAAAATGATTTAATTATTACTCTATTACGTATTTACACTATCTTAAAACAAATTATAGTTACTCAATTAACTGCATAATTGAAAAATATATTGATATTACTTTGTTATTTAGTTTTATTTGTTTTTATATTGTGTAATATCTCTATTATAGAGTGTCACAAATTATAAGACTGCTGTTAAAATAAAGACTTTATTTTGCTTCTTTTGTTTGTTTTCATTTTGATGTTGTAGATTGTGTGCGATTTGTACGGCATATATTGTAGAATTACACCTGAATTGGATCTTACTTTGAGTATATATTATACCGTCTAACATCTTTATATTTGACAAGACTTACAAGTTACTAGCTGAAGTAACCGGCATTGCCCAGGATTTTAAGAGTGTTTGTTAACCAAAATCAATTTAAAAACTAAACACAGTATAAATAACATAGAAAAAAAACGCATGTAAAATGTTATACACATCTCAGAATTGAAGTAGATTCAGCCTTTCACCATTGTACCACTAAAAGCTGAAAGTAAAAATATCAAATTGTCAAATGTTTGTTAACCAAAATCAATTTAAAAACTAAATAAAGTATAAATAACATAGAAAAAAAAGCATGCAAAACGTTATACTAAAACTAAACTAAAAAAACAACTCATTGCACAACAGTCCGTGTGGACCAAGGCCAGTGGTGCCCATCTCCGCTTTCTTGACCGTGGGCTTAGGGTGCCATACAGCATGTGTTTTGGTCAGGTGATCAACCTGATGCAGGACCCCCAGAGTTAGTTCCCAAGCATGCCTGGTCCTCATTTTATCGACCCACTCAAGAGATGAAAGGCTGAGTTGACCTTGCCCAGTTGTAGGATCGAACCCTTGACCTGTGGTGTGGTAGCTTGAAGCTTTTAACCACTACACCACCGGGCATCGAAACGTTATACACATGAATAAAAAGAAAACCCAGTATAAAGATATATAAATTTATAATACACTCCTCAGAATTCAGCTAGATTTAGCCTTTCATTGGAATTTCAAAGCTGAAATAACATAGAAAAAAAAAGCATGTAAAATGTTATACACATCTCAGAATTTAGGTAGATCCAGCCTTTCATCATTGTACCACTAAAAGCTGAAAAGTAAAAATGTCAAATTGTAGAATGTTTATTAACCAAAATCAATTTAAAAACTAAACACAGTATAAATAACGTAGAAAATAAAACACATGCAAAATGTTATACACATCAATAATATGAAAACCCAATATAAAAGTTGTATAAATTCATAATAAACTCGGAATTTATCTAGATTCAGCATTTGAGCAAAAAAACCTGAAATGACATGTTGAGCAGAATTTTCCAATAGAAACATGAAATGACTCCAGCAGTGTCCGTTAAAAAAATTTTTTTAAAAAAGTGTTTTATTGAGGGCTGCAAACCATTCAACGACTTTTCACATTAAACTCCTATGAACATCCTCTACAAATTAAACTCCTTTTCTCTCAATAATAAACTCCTCAGAATTTAGGTAGATTCAGCATTTCATCATTGTACCGCTAAAAGCTGAAAAGAAAAAATGTCAAATTGTCTTTTTGCCTTGAGAACTGTACGTGATGAAAGGAATTAAATAACATAGAAAAAAAAAGCATGCGAAATGTGTTACACATCAATAATATGAAAACTCAATTTAAAAATATATATAAATTTATAATAAACTCCTCAGAATTCAGCTAGATTCAGCCTTTCATCATAAAAATGCTGAAATTAAAAAAAAAAATTAAAAATTATAAAAGCTGAAATAAAAAAACTTCATAATAAAGCTGAAATTACAGGTTTAGCATAATTTTGGTAGCCGCCGAAAATCAAACTGGGGCCAAAAGTACAGGAAGCGCGTACTCCACCGAAAAGGCTACTATAAAATAGACTTATGAAGGAGTAGAGTAAAACATATTCGCACTGAGATTATTGGAAAGTTCGCGTGAGTTGGTAAATATACATGTGGGAAGAGTTTTAAGTTAGCAGGATAGAAGGGAAGTCGTTAGCTCTTCAATAGACACAAAGATATAGGCGAGGGGGTTGCAGTAGCGATTAGCGACAAGCGTCTACAGACAGCAATCTAAATCCAGCATCAGTTTCGTTTTGCTCCTGCTGCCATCTGTTGACTTATATAGGAATCTTTTTATTTTATGATTTTATTACATGGGAATTGACCAACTCTCGAGAGTGTCAATATACCGTTGGATCTGACTATTTTAGAGTATAAAATCTGACTTGAAAGATTATTATTTTCATTTATTATTCTGGTTTAATATATGACTTGAAACTTTTTGAGTTTATTTATTTTATATCGTTTTGGCTCGCTGTTCGCTGGCTAAACCTCACATGGCCGACAGTTGCTATAAAGTTGTGATGTGAATCAGGGGTTATTCCAGAAATTGTAACAGCTTACGTTTACTGGAACCCTTCAAAAATTGTTGGTTTTTTTAATTAATTAAAAATTAACGGTGATAAATTTCGATTCCTGCAATTCTTACTTTCCTCCGTTGTGTTTAACGACGCCTGTATGTAACATTTCACGATCGTCGCTTCTAAACTGTGGATTTCTATACAAAAAAAGACAGACAAATTTTCATGTTTATATATTAGATATACACGGATTACCAAGCTGTAGGGTCGTGATCATCTAGGGCAGCTGTTCTCAACCTGTGATACGAGCTGAATTTTTCAGGATAAGTAATGGCGGAAAAACCAGCTTCTTGTAATAAACGGGGGGGGGGGGGGGGATCAATATTCCGAATTTATTTTCTGGAATTATCACAAAACTTCAGCCGAGATGAAATTTTAACGACCGATGGCAAGATAAATTTTGATTATCTGCGCAGAGTTTCTGTGTTGAATCTACGTCACTTCCCCCTCCGCTCACCAAACCGCTTGGAAAAAAGTTTTGATTCGTCAATTTAAATTTTCCCGCGTTAAGCACATGCTCTTTTCGTTCACATCATGTTTGTGGTGGAATGTTGGAATTTATTGGTTGCTAAAAAAAAAAAAAATTCATACACCGTTTTTTTTCATTTATTTTTCCCTCATATGACTTAATTAAAATGACTTAAGCACACCCTAATTTGCATAATCTATGGCCTCAGGAGGTCTAAGTCCTCCAACTAATCCTGGGGTATAATCGATGAAAAAAATATTTCAGGTAGTCTCAGGTAGTCTCCTTTAACGAAACTACTGCGGGTTATTAATGTAGGATTACCTATCATTTGCTTACTTTTTTTGACTCATTTTGGTACTTTTCTGTTAAACTGTTTACTGCTATTAGGTTTGGCGCACTGCCAAAATTATAACTCGCGACGCAGGACATTTTTTTTTCTCTTTGTAGGACCGTTATTGAGGAACGTAATCCTACGTTAAAAAATTAAGGGGTAGAAGGCCAGAAAAAGGCTGAGAAACGCTGCTCTAGACCAGGGGTCTCCAAAATACACGGCCTGCTGGCCACTATATCTTATTGCTTCATGGGATCGCGTAATCTGTGTATTAGCTTTGTATGATAGCGAGTCAGGGCCCGATTTAAAAAAATTCTTGACTATAGGCACAACTCGGGATGGGGTCCCCCTAACACTGGTAGGGGGTTAACCCCTAAAATTGACACACACAAAAAATAAAATCATGAATCATTGTGAAAGTATCATTTTACCAAGAATTGGCTATTTGAAGCGTAGAAGCCTAGAACATTATCAAATAACAAAAAGTAATACAACATATTAACTTCATCATTAAAACACCAATACAATGCAACCAGAAAAACTTATTAATCCCTTATATACACTATAACATACACATGATGAACTATACATATAACTATACATATGATGGACCAATCAATCAAATTTGAAAGGATATATAAAAAAAATTGTTATTAAAAAAGGTAGAATTAAAAGAAAGTTTTGAAATGGGAATTTTTTTTCTTTTAAAATAAAAATTTTGGGGGGAGGGCCCAACATTCGGGGGCCCCTAGGCCCAGTGGCGTAGCGAGCATAACTGGCGCCCGGGCCACGATACCTTTGTGGCTCCCCCCCCCTGAAAAACATATAGTAATATAATATATAGACCCTATATTGGCGCCCTCGATAAACATATAATAACATAATATATAGACCTTATATTGGCACTCCCCCCCGAAAAGCATGTAGTAACATAATATATAGACCTTATGTTGGTGCCCTCCCCTAAAAACATATAGTAATATAATATATAGACCTTATATTGGCGCCCCCACAAAATAATATAGTAATATAATATATATACCTTATGTTGGTGCCCTCCCCGAAAAACATATAGTAATATAATATATAGACCTTATATTGGCGCCCCCACAAAATAATATAGTAATATAATATATATACCTTATGTTGGTGCCCTCCCCGAAAAACATATAGTAATATAATATATAGACCTTATATTTTGGCCCACCCCTGAAAAACATATAGTAATATAATATATAGACCTTATATTGCATCCACCTCGAAAACATATAGTAATATAATATATGGATCTTACATTGGCACCCCTCTGCGAGTGGCGCCCGGGGCATGATAGACCCCTTGCCCCCCCCCTCCCCCCTTTGCTACGCCACTGCCTAGGCCCGGGTCTATTGGGCCTAATTGAAAATCAGGGCCTGTAGCGAGTAAAACGCAAACTATTTTGACTCGGCATTCTCGAAGAATGAGGTCCCCGTACGCATGAGACTGAAACAGTTGTTTGCTTCAGTACTTCACTCACGCTTGAGAGAAAAATTTGCGAATTTTCTGTGTTATGTACGCGCGTGGGCTCACGGGAGAGAACACCCCATGGCATCATAATATCTCCATCACGGCGATCCATGATTGGCTGGAGATATAGCAGTTCTTATGTTTCAAAACCTAAGTTTTGTTGAATCAGGTGCATTATTGCATTTTAAATTACCCAGATGGTGACTAGACTCTTTCTTCATTAGACAAACATTTCATTCGATAGATGCGAGGAGAGATTCGTGCCAGGAAGGTCACAGACCTCGACTGAAGACGCATAACATTTCTTGTTCTCTTTCAGTGGCGTAGCGAGCATAACTGGCGCCCGGGGCACGATACCTTTGTGGCTCCCCTCCCCCGTAAAACATATAGTAATATAATATATAGACCTTATACTGGCGCCCCACCCCGGAAGAACATATACTAATATTATAGACCTTATATTGGTACCCCCCCCCCCGAAAAACATAGTAATATAATATATAGACCTTATACTGGCGCCCCACCCCCAAAGAACATATACTAATATTATAAACCTTATATTGGCACCCCCCCCCCCCGAAAAACATAGTAATATAATATATAGACCTTATATTTGCACCCCCCCCGAAAAACATAATATAATATATAGACCTTATATTGGCGCCCCCCCAAAAAAACATATAATAATATAATATATAGACCTTATATTGGCGCACCACCCCCGAAGAACATATACTAATATATTATATAGACCTTATATTGGCACCCCCTCCTCCGAAAAACAGTAATATAATATATAGACCTTATATTGGCAACCCCTCCCCCGAAAAACATAGTAATATAATATATAGACCTTATATTGCCGCCCCAACCCGAAGAATATATAGTAATATAGTATATAGACCTTATCTTGGCACCCCCCCGAAAAGCATATAGTAATATAATATATAGTAATATAATATATAATATTGGCGCCCCTCTGCAAGTGGCGCCCGGGGCATGATAGACCCCCTTGCCCCCCCCCCCCTCGCTACGCCACTGTTCTCTTGCGGTCAAGGAAGGAGCGAGCAGAGTTATACGTCATATATATATATGCTTGGACTTATAATATCTGAATTTCTAAGACAAGTTTTGTGAAATCAAGGTTTACCATTTATTCATTTGAAAAAATAATTAGTCAAGTTT
>OU015498.1:12074569-12177069 GCA_907164885.2 Dolomedes plantarius | reverse complement strand
ATAAACCAATCATAGGCCTTAAAAATTTCGTTGCTAAACGTTTGGAGGTTTGTCATTGGTTAAATATATTTCTATACTTTAACGCTCCGCAACGGACTCCTATGTGAATAGGCCCTTAGGGCCTGTTCACATAGGAGTCCGTTGCGTTGCGTTAAGGAAAAAGATGACGTTGAGGCGAAAATAAACCAATCATAGGCCTACAAACGATTAGCAATGAAATTTTTAACGTCTGTGATTGGTTTATTTACGTCTCTACGCCATCTTTCCCTTAACGCTACGCTACGGACTCCTATGTGAACAGGCCCTTACTCATGGACAATTAATTATATGTTGGTCTCTCTAGGTCAGGAAATGCGGAGAATCAATTTATTTTAAAACCTCAGTAAAGCGAACAAAAAAACGTGGTATACCATGAAGTTTTGAAATAAATTATACCTACCTAGTATCTACTTACGAAAGATAATTGTTAAAGGGCCGCTAGTGTTAGGATAAAAGAAGGAATTAAAGCATTTAATCTTGATAGATATGGAGCCTAGCCTCCTAGCGAGGAGGGTCGACCAACGCGTGCCCAATTTCACGGGTCTTTGTAGTATGACGTGAAAGGGAAATTAAAATTTGGATTAAGAAGCTGAAGAAACAAAAAGTAGGCTTGGTCAGCTAATCATAAGCATTCACACAGTGGCGTAGCGAGAGGGGGGGGGGCAAGGGGGGTCTATCATGCCCCGGGCGCTACTCGCAGGTGGCGCCAAATGGTCATTTTCACGAATTTTATAATTATATTATTATATTTTTTCGGGGGAGGGGTGCCAAAAAGGTATCGTGCCCCGGGCGCCAGTTTTGCTCGCTACGTCACTGCATTCACAGTCTCCTACGCTTCTTAGATGGTGGGAGGGAGATATCTGGACGGCGTAGTAAAGCTTTTGGCTTTTTCGCCGAGATGGGGATCCCTGTATCGTAAGGAGGAATGCTGTGAAGAATAGGATTAGTTATACGAGGGAAACTATTGTAAAATTTAAACGCCAGTCTTTTAATTGCTGAAAGAATAGGTTTAACGCGTAGATCCCGATGAATCACGTCATTTCTGATAAAAATAGGAGCTTTAGTTACATAACGTTTGAGGTCATAATTTTGTACAGCAACAGTTTTAATTTTGGCGACAGGCGACTGTAATTGCTCATGAAGGTTGCTATGTTTCAGAAATGCCTCCCGTTTTATAAACTAACTAGCTGAAAACCCGCACTTCGCTACGGAGTACATTCAAATTAAATACAACGGTCAATGTATGCAATTAATGCCAAAAAAAATAGATATATATATATATATATTTATAATAAATACGACGATCAATATATACAATTGATGTACAAAAAAATATATATATATTTATAAAAAAAATCGTAAGGGATATTTTTATAGACAAAATAATGTCCAATCGTCTGCCGCGTTAGCAAGAAAAAAATATTCTTTTGTCTATTTAGTTCTTATGCACGTGACGATAAATTCATTTAAAGTACCAGAAAAAGAAATCACGTGATCGGCATTTAATAAATTAAATTCTAAAAATTAATCTTTAAAAATTCACCAAAAATCAGAAAATCGAGGTAAAGATTCGAAAAAGATCTCATTTTAAAGGAATTTTTATGATCTTTCTCGTGGTATAAATTTTATAACGCTCAATTTATTATTTTAAATGCAAACTTAAAAAAAGTTACTAAAACAGCTTAAAAATTTAATTTAAAAAAATCTAAGAATAATTTTTCAAAAATCTCTCTTAGTGCACCCCTACACTATAAGAAGAATCGCCATGCAAAATGTCAGCTCTTTAGGTCCAGCGGTTTGGTCTGTGCGTTGTAAGTCAGTCAGTGAGTCAGTTACGGAACTGTTTTATATATTTAGATTGTGAGTACGTGTGATCGAGGATCAGCAGTACGAAATTGCTAACAAAGACTTATCCGATTTGGATCGGCAAATGTAAAGATATATGGCTGTATTTACCACCATTGCCCAGGGCCGGTTCTAGACTTAGGCACAAGAGGCACCATCATGGGGGGGGGGGCAAGGGCATTGGGGCACCCACATCATTATAGTAAAGTAATTATTTGTTTTTTGCCACGATTTTAAATAATTATTTAGATACTTTATTTTATTTATTTTTTTTTGAAAAGTTATCACCTTTATTATTACCATACACCTATTTTATAATCATAATTTAAAATGTTTTATTCAAGAATTTTTTTGTTTAGTTTTCGAATAATCTGTTGTTATTTTATACCTTTCGTAAATAAATTTTGTAAATGCTATTTAAGATTTAAAAAAAAATATTTTCCATTACAACATGCCCCTTTTGTAAAACTTATAAAACTCACAAATTTAAAATTTGTAAAAAAGAAAAAAAAATCGGGTGCTTAAAACCACACTGGCCAAGGGGCGCAACGTACCCTTGGAGCCGGGCCCGCCACAGGCTCTGTAGAGTGCATTGCAAATTTCCATTCTTTTCTTTTTAATAAACAAAAATATTAAAATTTCGTTTCTATTCAAATTTGTTCTGTGGCTTATACCATGATCGCAGTCAGACGCTAACGCTTTCCCCCCTATTCAACCGCAGCAGTTTCTGGGAGACAGAGCGAACTGTCTGCTGTAACAATATTTTTTTTTAATTTCCCTCGGGCGATTTATGCTAGCTTCCGGATTGATAAGGCCTACTTCCTGCCTATCTCATGATTGGGTCTCCGACACGTGTAGAACTTTTTCTTTCTCGTTACTTTTTTTTTGTTCTGTGGTGAAAATTATTCGTATGCTATAGAAATGCTTCAGTCGACACTTCTGTTTAAATCGACATGCGACAAGTGCACCTGCACTTCACTCCTAGATACTGAAAGTACAGTCGAACCTCCATATATCGAACTTCCCTATATCGAAATTTTCTATATATCGAACTCTTAGCAAATCTCCACGTTCATTACATAGAAAAACTGTTTCCATATATCGAAAAAAATCTCTATATATCGAAATTTTTTTTTCAAGACATATTGGGAGATTTCATTCTAGTTTAGAATAAAATCTCCCAATTTTGGCGTTTGAAACAATACGTCGTAGACTTCAATTCGCGGAAAATGTCCCTGATGAAGTTTTTAGTGGACTGAATAAATGCGAACATTTCTTTGATGAACTTTCCGCAAAACTGGCTGTTTAGCAAGATATTCGTAGTTTTTTTTAAAAAGAATGTAACTGTGATCATTGTAACCACTGTCTGGATTATTGTTTTTTAAAAGGTATGTAGTACTCAATAAATCTTTCATATTAATTCATTTTTTTGTTATTAACTTTCATTTAATGTGATTCGCATATAAATTGGAAATGGAGTTTCGTATACGAAAATTAGCTTTAATTTTAATGTTTTAGGAGAATTATGATAAAACTAAGATGAATTCTATATATCGAAATTTCTATATATCGGATTTTTTTCCGGCACTTTGCTACTTCGATATATGGAGGTTCGACTGTATATACATTTATTCCGCATTTGGCATCTGTTGCTTTATTTATTCATTTGCAGCTGATATGCAGAGGGGAATGGCTAGAATACTATTTGGTGCGGCACCGTACTCATACATTGCTTCGAATTGTACTGAGTAAGGTGATCAGAATGATTGTGTACAATTTAACTAAAACGTTAAATGATATGTTCTTTTGTATGACAGTATGCCTTTTTAAGTTCCGAGAAAAAGATGAAAGTATAATATACGAGGGTTGGGGTATAAGTCAGGGCAACTATTTTTTTTCTTGTAGATGTGTGAACGGATCACAAACTTATATGTGTCGTGTGGAAGTTCTGCAGGCATAGTGTGTATGCAGAACAACAGATGGCTCTGTGATAGCTGGTAGTAGCGCAGCGAGGGCTCTGAAATCAGTCAGTTGGTGAGTGTCATGCGAGATGGAAGTAACCCGTGTTGAGCAGCGCTCTTACATCAAAATAGCCGTTCTCCGAGGGAGAAATGCGATGGAATGTCACAGTGAATTAGTAGAAGCCCTTGGGAATAATGCCCTACCATATCGTACAGTAGCACGGGCAGAGGAATACATTGAGGGTCTTTAGGCCCAGGTTTGTCATGTCAACTTTATGTGTACTGTGTTATCATTCTTTTGCACGGTGAAGGCCATATTGCCCTGTATACTACCGTAATAAATTAGTGTGTTACGATATTTCAGTGCTATTCATTGTCCACACATGTAGTTAAGACCTTGTCCTTTCGTCTGTATATGTCACATTTTCCAACCGGACTGGTATCGTCAAGAAAAAAAATAGTTGCCATGACTTATACCCCAACCCTCGTATATACATTTTCTCTCAGCAATATGCGGAATTATTATTTAGGATGAAAGTTTTTGGTGCAGCATCTATCCAAACTAAAGTTATAACAACACTACCTTCATATTAGATTAGGGGAGAAAACTGTATAAAAATTAAGATGCATCATTAAGGCTGCTGTGTACTAATCCTACTTCATTCGCTGACCTCGATGTTAACCTATGGAGAAAATGTGTCTACTATTTACAGCTACATAAATGCTGATAATCCAATAAAAACGGTATTTTCAGATAGCCTGAACTTTTCTGCAACCTTGAAACAGGATTCATTTTATAAATTTCGTTCGCCGAAGGAATTTATGAGCGTTTGAAACACACTATACTAGATTTTTCGACGAATAATTTAAATTTTAAAATCTTAATTGCATTTTGCTCTAGTAATTTAAATTAAAAAATATTATTTGCATTTTTTAAGCGAAAAATGCCCCAAGGTGTAAAATTTCTTTCACTATTACGACGTACAATTAAAAAAAAAATCTTTCAATCCAAGGACACATTTCTCCATAGGTTAATGTAGGGTATTATTTATCTTGAAACAATGTGTGCATGCGTGGGTTGGAACAAGCAAGGAAGACAAATCATTGACCTTAAACTTACATTTATTTGATAACACAAATTTCAATTAACTTGTCATAGCTATTAATATAACAATCCGTTTCATATTAACAATTTTGACATTGAGAACCCAGAATCAGAGGTAAACTATATTGTCAAAGATGATTTTTAGAGTCTATTGTTGAGGCACTTACTATAGCTGATGTATGCAGCGATGATGGTAGCATCGGCGACCGGGACCCAGAATCATCTCTAGTACAGGAACATCTTGGCGGGATATTCGCAATTCTCCAATGCTCTGGGGCAGTCGAGAGTCTCTAACCTCTAACTCTCTGGAACCAAATAATCCAAGAGCCGTCACCTTCTTTTCCAAAACCTTCTGTCCTTAGCGGAGCTGTTGTCCGTTTACAGTTACCGTTTGGAAATATTTCTGCAAAACCTCTGACAAATTGGCGAAATGCAATATTTGCCTTAAGTCCCTCAAAACTTCTGGCAATACCACGAATTTATCTGGACATTTGAAGGCAAAACATGGCGATATTTACAACAAGAATTTTGAAGTCATCAATGTAGCCCAAGGTAAAAGCAACCAAGTTTTTGTCATTTGTGTCAGCCCAATCAGAGAGTAAAATTAAATCCCCCCCCCCCCCCCACGACTAACCGAAGTAACATTAATGTTAGAGATTACAAAACCAGTTTTAAAAAATAGATGTTGCTAAAACATCGATGTTTAAAAACATCGATGGTTTTTGGGCGATGTTTTATTAGCATCGATGCTTTAATATTGAATATCGATGTTTTAAAACATCGATGTTTTGTTATCGATGTCGCATCTCTAGGATGGGCACCACAGGCCTTGTTCAGCAATGGACTGTTGCGCCATTTGTTAGTATTTCTTTTTTCAATTATATGTATTAAAATAATAATAATAATAATAAAAACAATATTCAATTTATTATTTTAATATCGTATAACACTTTATTTTAAAAATGTTACAGTTTACTTGTATAGTAGTATAACTTCGTAATATTTTTGGAGAGTTGTTACGTTTTGAGGAATACAATCGAACCCCGTTATAACGAACTTCAAGGGACCAAATGTTTAGTTCGCTTTATTCGGTGGTTCGCTATATCCGAACCGTTAAGAAAAATGCTAGAGTTCACAAAATGTATAACTCATTAGTTGCAATGTGTATTCAATAATGATGTATTAAAAAAATGATAAAATCTATTAAAACGATCATTAATGAGTTAAATCGACTAAAATTGGTGACATTAAACTGGCATAATACTAATTAAATTACGTACAATAGGAAAACGGCGAGACCAAAATTTTCGTTCGTTATATCCGTGAGTTCGTTATATACTGGGTTCACTATAACGGGGTTTGACTGTATAATCAGTTCTATTTCTTTGAAATGTATCGAAAAATTCAATCGGGGTTTCTTGAGAGTTGTTAAGAAAGTATTACTGTGGAACTTTGTATTCACATGATTTTTATATTCTTTTATTTAAATACATTTAGGTATGTAAACTGAAAAAAAAATTCTTCTTAAACTTTTTCGCTTATTCTTTTCATTAGTATTTGTATTATGAATAATTACAAGATAAAAAGAACTTTTTATATACCATGTTTTTAATTTTCTGTTGAATCATATAAACTTGACAATTCTATGTATTAATAAATACTTTTTTAAAATTTTTTGGATGAATTATCCCATTCACTTGAAAGAAAATGAAGTTAATTGGAAGTTAACTTGCTTTTAACTTTTTGCTCCCGTCTCCGCCGATAGATGGCTGCACCAGTCTACAAAACAAAATTAACTGAAAATAACTGAAAATTCATTTAATTCTGCTTAAAGATGGCTAAAATTATTAAAAAATGCATTGTCATCGTGTTCTGAGCTATTCTAAAAGTTTCAAATGTCTAGCTAGTCGGGAAGTTAGTTAAAAATCGATTGCAAGATTTGTAAGGGACAAACACACAAACAAACAAGAAAGTAAGTTAATAAAAACACGGTAAAAATCAAAGTACCGGCAAGACTCACTGACACATTGGGACAAATGCCTGAGAACTGGGAAATCAAGTTATGAGCCAGTGGCGTAGCGAGCATAACTGGCGCCCGGAGCACGATACCTTTGTGCCCCCCCCCCCTGAAAAACATATAGTAATATAATATATAGACCCTATATTGGCGCCCTCGATAAACATATAATAACATAATATATAGACCTTATGTTGGTGCCCTCCCCTAAAATCATATAGTAATATAATATATAGACCTTATATTGGCGCCATCCCCGAAAAACATATAGTAATATAATATATAGACCTTATATTGGGGCCCTCCCCTGAAAAACATATAGTAATATAATATATAGACCTTATATTGGCATCCACCTCGAAAACATATAGTAATATAATATATGGATCTTACATTGGCGCCCCTCTGCGAGTGGCGCCCGGGGCATGATAGACCCCCTTGCCCCCCCTTTGCTACGCCACTGTTATGAGCCACATTACAACGAGTTGGTCGCAGATTTGCAATGTCAAATATCACATTAACCCTTCAGCGGGCGCGTCAATTTTTGGAGCACCAACCGGCGCGCCTGTCACAAAGTGCAACGTCTCTTTCAACTTTCATTATTCCTTTTGTAATAAACTTTTTTTTTCAAATTGAAAATAATAGTTCTGCGTTATATGATAAGATATAAAATGCTGATAATATTGAGATATATTTATAATTAAAGGCCAAAGAATGCAGATAGAATCGCCTTATTTCAAAACTGTCCGATTTATTGGATCTATGGACAACTCGCGAATGGATTCCTATTATATCCAGAAACCTGAAAAACAACGAGATTGTCTATCTTCGTGATATGCGGGATACCGTGTAATAGCTGCACATTTGATCAACTCCTGCAGTACATCCACTCATGCTTTTGTCGTATTGTAATCCAGTATAATCGCTGGTTTACCACGGTTAATTCACGACTAACAAATGAATGGAAAGGAATACAGGGGTCAGAAAATCAGACCTGCATAAGAAAGGGTGTAGCTATAAATAGAAACTGCTCAGAACATTCAAACCTTACATGTTAAAAACAAACCATTCAAAATTAAGGAAATGTTGCACTTTGTACACGGGCGCGCCCGCTGAAGGGTTGATTACAGTTGTGCAGGATTACAGTTGTGCAGGGTTGATTACAGTTGTGTGTGATTTACAGTTGTGCCACAATTAATTATCAATTTTAAGATTGTCTAGTTTAAATTAAAATCTGAATTTATGTATTAAAAATTTATGTCGCATTTATATTTTCATGCTTAAATATTACCCCCCCCCCCCCACCTCTTTATCCAGCAGTGTCCGCCGAACTGCCGCATTTCTGAAATATGCCCTCCTAGTAAAAAAGTTTGCCGACCCTCTGCTGTAGAGTCTGTCTAAAACTGTAGAGCAGTGATTCTCAACCACTGTGCCGCGGCACTTTTGTGTGCCGCCAAATTCTTAAAGTGTGCCGCCAAATTTTAAAAATGTATATAGTAAAATTTATAATGCTTTTTTTTATTACGAGTAAAGTTTGTTTAAATTAAAGAAAAGTACACTGTAAAAGAAAACTATTGTTTTTACAGTTTCCCTTCCTGGTACAGATGTAGTATACGCAACGAACGCCAAGGGGCGATTTTTTGCCAAATCTGATGGTTGTTTGGCGGTTTTTATATTCTGGCAGGGAGGATTTTAAGATCGGATGGTATTTTTTAAATTTTTTTTGCGATAAGCTTTGTTTTACTGACCACTACAACCAGCGGAAGCTTTTTTTTACTGTACAACAGCCAGCGGTATGTAGCAAAGCCAGCGGCTGGGGATTTTCTGTAATGTTTTTGGACGGATGCGTAACGGAGCAAAAGCTGAGTGAAGCAAGGGTATCTGAGCGAAGCGAAGATCCCGTGTGCGCCTACGAGTTTCATAAAGCCAGCAGTAAGTATGTTTTCTAATTTATTGTTTACATTTCGCAGTTTAAGCCTAACAGGCCTCCGAACGGGATTTTGGCGCCAAATTGGCGATGGCCCGTTGCGTATACTACATCTGTTCCGCCATATTTTTAACTGTTTTTATCCGTTTTAAGCAAACAACTTTTAAACTTATCTTTTTCTTTGTGTGCCGCCAAATTTGGAAATCGTTAAAAGTGTGCCGCGGCAAAAAAAAAAAAAAAAAAAAAAAAAAGGTTGAGAATCACTGCTGTAGAGACTGTTTTAGCTACTAAGAATCAGAAGTTGCGGAGAAAATTTCAATTTTACGCTGTTTAAAATTGCAAATCCACTTACTCAGGCTCCTGAAATATTAAATATTGTTACAGGTGTTGTAGTCTTCAGCTGGATAAATAGATCCGAAGTGGATCATCCGATGTCTTTGCCTTTTCTGTTCTTACGTAAACTATTTCTGCGTGTCGGGGATTGTTTTTTCAGCATACCAGCTGCTGAAGTCCATGAAGGTAACCTTCACATGGGGGAGTGTTCGAAAACTTCTGGAATTGTTATATCTGTTATATTTGAAGTTGACTTTAAATAAAGACACCATTCTAGAATGATACACTACTCATTTAAATAGCCGAACACATCACAACAAGAAGCGGCTGTTGCCATACATAGAATGGAAATACAACAGGAATCCAAGGAGAAATTTCTCAGGGATTAATCGTGATTAACAGATAATGTAGAAAACAGTGGAAGATATCTCTTCTCTGGTTTTTCACTATAAGCCCTGCCGTAGAGACCAAACTTGCTGAAATGTGTTCGGAAATCCGATAACTTCGTCTACATATGGAGTTGTTACAACTGTGGGATAAATTTCAGCACTTTTTCCAAATTTAAATGAAATTTCCTACTTTTAATGGAGATATCCCCGTTTATCCTCTGGTTCAGAATATTTGCGGTTAAATTTTTAGATAACACATGATTGCAGGCCCTGATTTTCCATTAGGCCCGGTAGACCCGGGCCCAGGGGCCCCCAAATGTTGGAGGGCCCCACAAAATTCTTATTTTAAAAGAAAAATAGAAAAAATTCCCAATTCAAATTTTTTAAAATTTTACTTTTTTTAAATATCCTTTCAAATTTGATTGATTGGTTCATCATATGTATGTTATAGTGTATATAAGGGATTAATAAGTTTTTCTGGTTGCATTGTATTGGTGTTTCAATGATGAAGTTAATAGGCTGTATTGCTTTTTGATAATGTTCTAGGCTTCTACGCTTCAAATAGCCAATTCTTGGTAAAATGGTACTTTCACAATGATTCATGATTATATTTTGTGTGTCAATTTTGGAAATTTTACGCCCACATCAGTGTTAGGGGGCCCCCATCCCGAGTTGTGCCTATAGTCAAGAATTTTCTAAATCGGGCCCTACATGATCGCTTTCTACATGCACACGTCTTTTAAAAATTACCCAGTAACTGTTACATGTCCAGAACGATCTTTCTTTTGGTAAATTTGAAGGCATCTTTACATATCTTCTGAAAACCATACAGGAATAGTAACAGTTGCCATATAAGAAATCATACTTTTTGCTCAAAGATCAGAGAACCAATGAGATCTCAGTGTCCCACTTCTTCCCCTCTTGTTCATTTATTTTTCAGCTAATTTAAAAAACTACATTCTAATGACCTAATCGTAAACACTTTACAATCTGCTTTATGTCTGCTATCGGATCAAACGCCTTTGGTTACGATCTCACCTTTAAATGGCTTGTCTACTTCTTAGACATGTACATTTATATCTGTAACAATAGCATATCAACATAATAACAAATGATTCTCTCTCTTCCATAGGACCATAGGACCATAGGACAAGGGTTTTAACTGAGTTACCTAGGCCAACGCCTTCAAACTCAGATATTTCATAATTTTAACAACGAAGAGCTGGAAATGATCAGAAAGTAGAAAAAGTTCGTTGTGGAACGTCAAAAGTTCAGGAAGTGCTACACAAAAAGTGAAGCAATGAGTCTTCTGGTCTGTTTCCCTCTCTTCCCAAATCAACATCACCAAATAAACACCGCAACGGACTGCACTGTGCTGATAGCGGTTTTTTTTCTTAGCAAAGCGAGCTTTTTATCGCATTTCTCATCACTCTTTAAGAGTATTGGTGTTTCTGGAGCGTGAACATCGGAATTTTTCACTCCTAATAATTACAACTATGGCAGAACAAAAATGAGCGTTACGTCGGGCATGGTTAGATTTCGAGAACACAAATATTTGGTTCTCTGTGAAAGAAATCTGTAATCAGTGGTGAATCAAGCCAGTGTCTCGGCTGGGCTCAGAATCCCGAAGCTGCTTTGTTTTCGCTTTACTTGTCTCCCTAAAAAAAGATATTTAAAATTGTCTACCAAAATGGCGCAAAAAATAAATTATATTTATCGATCTACTTTGCTTATAAATGACAAACCATCCACAACGAAAAATGACTGCTGTTTAAAAATGTGTTACGTACTTTAAATGTAGTAAAGTTTAATTATTTTCTTCTTCCCCGTTTCAAAAGAAAACAAATATTTTACTGCCTTTAAACATAGAACTTCGTTTTTCTTCAACCGCTAAACCCAAAAGCTGTCCGTGAGGAATTATGTCACATTGAGTGTTCTTATATATTCCATCACTGCAAACTGTACCCGTATCGGATATGACCTTAATAAGTTTTTGTTTTCGTGAAAAAAAATTAAAATTAATTGTTTATTATTCCTGTTATGTATCTGAGAAAATTTTTTTGTTGGTCAGTAGACATATTTGTTATGATATTTTAGTATTATTTGGTAATGAGATAAAATTTCAATTTAATTACAGTTTTAAAATAATTACAAGATAAAAAGAACTTTTTATATACCATGTTTTTAATTTTCTGTTGAATCATACAAACTTGACAATTCTATGTATTAATAAATACTTAAAAAAAATTTTTTTTGATGAATTATCCCATCAACTTGAAAAAAAATGAAGTTGATTGGAAGTTAACTTGCGTTTAACTTTTCGTTCCCGTCCCGGCCGACAGATGACCGCACCAGTCTACAAAACAAAATTAACTGCAAATAATAAAAACATGGCAAAAAATCTGCTTAAAAATTGCTAAAAGTATTAAAAAAATGCATTGCCATCGTGTTCTGAGCTATTCTAAAAGTTTCAAATGTCTAGCTACTCGGGAAGTTAGTTAAAAATCGATTGCAAGATTTGTACTGGACACACACACAAACAAGAAAGCAAGTTAATAAAAAAAATGGTAATAAAAATACCCAGGTATATAGGACGGTGTTTTTTACGGAAAAAATTAACCCTCAAAGTTTAATGATTTCACAATTTAGTTCACTTTATATCCGTATGAGTGCTCTGCCAGTTTTAATGTTAGTGAAACAGTTAATAAAAGAAGATAAAGGGAATTTCAGTGGTTCCACTAAAGGACATCTGGCTGCAAGAGAAATGTTGACTACTTTTTCCAAATATAGAAATCTTTCTAATATTAAAACACCATCATCGTTATCTACATTTGGAATATCATCTATACCAAAAATTTATGTTTTGTAAATTAAACTGATCATTGCAACAATGATGTAGCTAAAACTAAATAACCAGGAATAACACTTTTCAAAGTTGTGAAATCGGATAAAGTATTACAGAAGTAAATGAAAGCAAAACATGCAATAGAACACTCACAGTGGAATTGCAAGCTGCTATGTGTAGTGACGTATTTGACAAAAAGGTGTCGAAACACCACGCTGTAATGACTCTCTGTTTATCTCTTGGGTGCTTTCATCACATGTATTATACTTTAAAATAAAGACGGTGTTCCAGTCTGATCATCTCCGGACTTTTCCTTCTTCGATTATATTAACTCTTTTTTATTTTTAATCATAAACTGTTCCCAATGTAATTCTACTTAGGAATGCGACATCGATGTCGATGTTTTCAAAACATCGATGCTTTTATCAAAACATCGATGTTTTAAACATCGATTTATTGAAGCCGATGTTTTTTTAACATCGATGTTTTGTACTCGATGTTTTACGTTGTCTCGATGTTTTTTTTTAATGAAAAAGTACCGTAATAAAAAAAAATTACCACGTAGCATAATTTTTAAACTCAGTAAATGTAAGTCTGAATTCTGAAAAGGACGAATACAAAAGGGGGAATGATTCCTTAGCAAACAGACAAATGACAATTAACAACTAATGAACCAATCAGAGCGCTTGGAATGTTCCTGACACTCCAGAACTTTCCATGGCGTTTTATTTTACAAATAGTATATACACGAGTGCATCCATTTAAGTTTTTGTTTTGTTCTGGTTTTATATAAGTTGACGTTAATATTATTAGTTAGATGCCTCCCAAAAGTACTGTTTGGAAATATTTTTACAAAACCTCTGACAAATTGGCGAAATGCAATATTTGCCTTAAGTCCCTCAAAACTTCTGGCAATACCACGAATTTATCTGGACATTTGAAGGCAAAACATGGAGGTATTTACAACGAGAATTTTGAGTCATCAATGTAGTCCAAAGCAACCAAGTTTTTTTCATTTGTGTCTGCCCAATCAGAGAGTAAAATTAAATCACCCCCTCCCCCCACGACTAACGGAAGTAACATTAATGTTAGAGATTACTAAAACAGTTTTAAAAAATGGATGTTCTAAAACATCAATGTTTAAAAACATCGATGTTTCTTGGACGATGTTTTATTAGCATCGATGTTTTAATATTGGATATCGATGTTTCAAAACATCGATGTTTTGTTATCGATGTCGCATCACTAATTCTACTAACATCTGCTGTAGTGAATTGTAGCCCAAGATTTCTATAAATAGATCACTTCCTGTATAGCGCGCATGCGCATTGATTTTCAACTCGAAAGCGTCCTTCTTACTAAGAGCCAGGGCCCGACTTTGACCCAATGGGGCCCTGGGCAAAGCAGACTTTGGGGGCCCCCTCCAATGACAGATCCAGAGGGAGGCCATGTGCCCTCCCCCTCCAGGAGTAGATTTCCATATGAACATGTGGGACACTCACCAAGGGCCCCCCCCCCATAAATTCGGACCGGAAATTCAAAAAATTTTCGACCAAAAAGTCAAACATTTGAAAAATAATAATAATAATAATAATGTGTTAATTAATTTACTTTTAATGTTAATAAATAAATTCAGGAAATTTTCTTTTGAAATGAATATAGTGGGTGCACTGTACCCCACCCAGGATTTTTTTCTATATCTGCCACTGCCCACCTTTACTGAATTAACCTAAAACCAAATTTTCAAAAATATGTACAACTTAATACTAAATTAGGGGGCCCCATAAATTTGGGGGCCCTGGGCAAGTGCCCCATTTGCCCATGCGGAAATCTGGGCCTGCTAAGAGCACATTCTATTTTCATTAAATGTTATTCTTAATATTAATTCTGTTGACTTTCGTGTCTTTTGTCGTTTGATTAAGAAACTTTTAACCACTGAACATCATGTTAACTACTTCCAGACGGCACTCTAAAATATTGCTGCCGTAATCAAAAAGCAACCGCAAAATTTATCAAATTAATTTTCTCCGCGAGAATGATTGAAACATTTATTAAAGCGACTATTTTTACTCAAAATAAAGGGCGAGGTTATTTTCTGTCGTCGAGGTAATTTTTCAGCTACACAGCTGGCAACTGTCGCTTATCAGACGATTTAAATTTATCTTGTGACAGCACCACAATAACCAGCACTAATGTCGGAAACATCATGTGGTGGTGACTCACATTGGCAGTCCCAAGGGTAAAAAGAAACTGATCAACGGATGCATCAGAATTTCGGTGACAGAAAGTAGCAGTTCCTCAAAGATAAATAAGTTTCCTTTTTGCCACTGAGGTGATTTTCTTCGCGCGCTTTAGCGACTGTCATTCGATATTTCCGTTTACAGATAATATCATGTTTTGTGACCTCAACGATGTGTACAGCAAGGGCATATACTATATAGGGATGATGAGCAACTAAAGAGTAGAGCTTTCGTTATTAACCATCCGTTGATGGTATTTTTAAGCAGCAGGTTCCGGCAGGGCCCGATTTAGAAAATTCTCGACTATAGGCACAACTTGGAAGGGGGGGGGGAGGCTAACACTGATGTGGGTGTAAAATTTCAAAAATTTAAAATTTCAAAATTGACACGCACAAAAAAAAATGATCATGAATCATTGCAAAAGTACCATTTTACCAAGAATTGGCTATTTGAAGCATAGAAGCCTAGAACATTATCAAATAACAAAATACAACATATTAACTTCATCATTAAAACACCATTACAATGCAACCAGAAAAACTTATTATTCCTTTATATACACTATAACATACAAATGATGAACTATACATATGATGAACCAATCAATCAAATTTGAAAGGATATATAAAAAAATTGCTATTAAAAAAGGTAAAATTAAAAAAAATTTGAATTTGGGAATTTTTTCTTTTTTTTCTTTTAAATAAAAGTTTCGGGGGCCCCTAGGCCCATGCCTAATGGAATATCAGGGCCTGGGTCCCGGTCTAATTAGTCCTAGGGAAGAAAGGAAAAAAATGATCGTAGCATTCTAAAACAACCAGCCAATCAATTTTAGTGTCACAGAAAGTGACAAAATTCCAAACGATTCCTTTTTTAATTATAGACAGAAAATTCGTCACGGGTCAAATTCGTGAAAGTGAAACCCGCAGTTGTCGAGGTTGGGCTTCAAACAAATTTTCGGTTGCTGTTGGTGGCAACGGTCTCTTCTTCTTACTACAAAGCATATCCCTAAGACAATGTATGAGAAATATTCTCTAGAAACGTCTGAAGAACAAATAAGGCACACTCAAAAACCTCTTGATGGATTCCTCTAAACCAGCGGTTCTCAACCTGGGGGGCGCGCCCCCCTGAGGGGGCGTAGAAGAATTTCAAGGGAGGCGTGAGGCTTTCCAAGATTGAACCACCCCCTCGGTGATAAAAAAAAAAAATCTATTGCATTAGATAAATGAATTGAAGGACCTTATATCAGGGCATTTGGTAGCATTGCAAAATGAAATTGCAGACTATTTTCCAGATATTACTTCAGAGAACTGGGAGTTTAAGTTGGTAAGAGATTCTTTTAAAATCGACGTGGATGTACTTCCTGATGATATTCAGGAACAGGCAATCGACCTACAATATGATTCTCAAGCAAACGCGGAATTCGAAAACATGGATGTTGGAAATTTTTGGTTACGCTATTTTCCTGTTTACCTAGAAGTTGCTTTGTAAGCTTTGAGGTTGTTAGGACAGTTTTCATCCACATATCTCCGTGAATCTGGATTTTCAGCATTAGCATTCATAAACTTAAAATATCGAGCAAAGCTGGACGTTGAAAGTGACCTGAGGTGTGCTTTGTCACAGTTACAACCTAATATTCAAAAACTTGTAAAGGACAAACAGTGCCAGCCCTCTCATTAATGTTGTGAAAGTGACTGGTATTACATGCCGACCTCACCTAGATCCTCGATTACCTCAAACATATTTGATCTGTATTTAATTCTTTGATTTCATATGTTCTAATAATAATATGTTCCAAATTACGATATGTGTAGCAATATTAAATTTTGTGTATGAAATTATCTATTCTATATTTTCATTTAAATAATCAGCTTCAGTTTCAAATTCCGATTTTACTACTTGTATTGACCACAAATGGTGGTGGTGGTGGGGTGGGGGGTGGGGGGCGTGACCTCACATCAGTGTTGAAAGGGAGGCACAGAGCCTGAAAGGTTGAGAACCCCTGCTCTAAACAAATAGGAATATTTTTGGGATCGAAATCGTGACTCCCGCTTCAGTTTATCTAAGAGATGGTTAATTGGATTCAGGTAAGGGAATGAATAAAGAAGTCAAACTAATATTTCAAGCTCACACCCTGCAGACTCCTGTATTTAACATACTTTTAGACAAGGCCTTTAACTGGGCTGAAAACCGTCAACTTTTAAATGCTATAACAAAATAGAAAGAACAGAATTGCTTAGTATGTTACGATGCGACACTGATCAGACTACACGCTTCCGGATACTACATAAAAGAGACTGAATCTCATCCAAGTGAAACAACTAAACAATCGTAACGAAATTCCCTCCATACTTGACAAGCGGCGTCCCAGTGGCGTAATATTAATATAATATATAGACCTTATATTGGCACCCCCCGAAAAACATATACTAATATAATATATAGACCTTATATTGGCGCCCCACCCCGAAAAACATATATAAATATAATATATAGACCTTATATTGGCACCCCCCCCGAAAAACATATAGTAATATATAGACCTTATATTGGCGCCCCCCCGAAAAACATATAGTAATATAATATATAGACCTTATATTGGCACCCCCACCCCAAAAAACATATAGTAATGTAATATATAGACCTTATATTGCCGCCCCTCTGCAAGTGGCGCCCGGGGCATGATAGACCCCCTTGCCCCCCCCCCCCCCTCGCTACGCCACTGCGCCGTCCCTTTAGAACAGCGGTCTTCATCACATGGTCCGTCCCGGACTGTTCAGGGGTACGCGGAGAATGTTTAGTATAATAGCAGAAAAACCAGCTGCTTCAATTAATATATATAAACTAGTATATAACCCCCGTCAAAAATGACGGAATGTTGATCAGCGTTTCAAGAGGTGATTCATCATTTTCATCGGGCATTGCTGAAAACTGTACTTAAATAGCAGTAAACAACAAAACAAAACTAAACTAAATCAAAACTGAACCAAAACTGTTTCAAAAGTGAATGAGTCACCACACAGCAGGTATTGCTGAAAACGATACTTAAACAGCAGTAAACAACAATAAAATAAAACGTGAAACACAATTTAATTAACATTAAAATTAAACATTAAAAATGTAGTTATTTAAAGGGAATATGAAAAACCATGGAGTAGAATGAATTCGAAATTCAAGTGAATGACTCAATTGAATAAATGATTCTTTTCAATGGATATTTTAATTTGAAGATATTTCAAAAACTAAACGGTTTTGAGCTAGGGTGTTGGCTTGAAATTTTCATATTTTTTAAAGGGCTTTATAAATATGTAACTTTTGTGGTATTATTTTTCAAGAAAAATTTCAGAAAATGGCGTCGCAATGTTAAGATGTTTCCGACTTCGTCCGTCCCGGAATGGTTACCTACACTTTTTCTACTCTAGGCTTTTATATAAGTAAAGATATATATATATATATATATATATATATGACACGGATGCTGTTTTACACCCGTGTTAAATTCATCTACATGCAGTCCTCGTGTCCGTATTTTAGTGGGTGAGTGGCAGGCAATAACTTAAACAACAGTTCATGATCTCTTAATCCTTCTTTATTTACTTTCTTCAACTAACCACACGCCAGGGTATATTTCCCGTTTCGCCATTTTGATAATTTATTCGGCACGCAGCCACGCGCTTCCGCGGTCAACGAGAATCCCCAGCAATCTGCCGCCAAAACCTACTTTCTCCAGGGTTTATGCCGTCCAGCGCATGTGCAGACATCTCCCTTCCAGCATCTGGAAGTCCATTTCTGCTGACGTTCACTTTTACTCCGCGCGAAAAACCTGTACTATTCTAAAAATGAACCCTTTCGCTAGAATCGCCCGCGTTTTCGACTAGACTGTCGCTACTAAAAGGAGAATTTCCTCACAGAATACACGCGCTTTGCAAAATTGATTGTTAAATTCTTACTATTTTAAACCCCCCCCCCGTACTTCTCAATTATGTTTTGACAACTCAATTATGTTTTGACATATATATATATATACATACACAGGGTGATCGTAAACTATGTCCAAAACTATGTACAAAATAAGATGGATGATAGTACTCATCAAGACAAATAATGTTTTCAATGGAACCCAGGGCAGCATTCCCCTCAGTCTGTCAGAAAAAGGTAAAGTTGAACTTTCGTCACTGGAAAAAGTAGGAATAAACAAAATTAGAAGTTGCACAATCCCATTTAGATCTAAGAAAGAATAAAAATAGATGCTCAAAATGGCGTCCAAGGGTGGCGCTGCATAGTTTCGAAAATATTACGGCGACCACGGCTCTCGCCTATACGCCCTATCGAACTACTGACCGGTCACTACGTAGCAAAACCTGTATACGCAGTCGAGGGTTGATGTCCCAAGTTCGAGCAGCTCGTTTTTATAGGCCTGGGCGCCGGACGGACAGTACAGATCTGCCGACCGAATTGGGCAACCCCAAGGTGTCGCCGCATAGTTGTCACCCATGAATGAAAGACTGTCTCACCCTCATATACACTCCTGGTGTCATGTTAATCTTGTCTGCTGCAACAACGATTCTCGCGACGAGATCTTCCACTGAGTCCATGGGAGCCTCGTGTACACCAATGATTTCATGTCGCAAAGAAGGATTTAGGTCCGGTGAGCCTGGAGGTCAAGTCATAGGTCCCTCACGTCCAATCCACCGTATGGGATATGTAGCATTCAGGAAGTGGAATGCTGTGGTGCTAAAGTGTGGCGGGGCTCCATCATGCATAGACCACGTCCCTCTGAAAAATGTTGTCCTCTTTGAGCATACGGTGAGACAAGGAATATGGGATGGAATCCAGGCAATTTAGTCACCAATTCCTTACTACGCCTAACACAGAGAGACTTACATATTGAGGTACTTGTTGCTAATCCTAATTATGCATTTCTCGCTTAACACGTTTACTGTTCAAGCAGTTTTATGATAAGCATTTATGACGAGAACTCATCATGAGTAACATGACTGGAGGACAGTTCCAATGTCCAGTGCAGCAGATAGGACCCTACATAGCAACTTGGGCCGTCCGGGATTGAAGTGCTGTTGTGCTAAAGTGTGGCGGGGCTCCATCTTGCATAGACCACGTCCCTTTGTTTGGTGAGCAGAAGAGCTTTCGAGGTACCAGGAAGCACTTGCTCCCCGAAGACAAGGTACACTGCGTGGGTGAGACGCTCTGGCAAAAGAGATACGGTCCCACGGTTTACATAACGATCGTCCTTAGAAAAATGTTGTCCTCTTTGAGCATTCGGTGAGACAAGGAATATGGGATGGAATCCCATCGAGCAATCCCAGGAGAGACATCTGGTGGGCTCGTACCTTCTCCCACCCCCTATGACTACATAAAATGACTTTCCGGTCTACGGATTGAACGTGCTTATATCCAACCTAGACACGAAGGTATTTAATGGCATCGTCGGGATTTGAACCTAGTAACCTGACTCCGAAGCAAAAAGCGCTACCACTAGGTTATTTCGGGCTGCTTCCTCAAGCCACTTTTCTGTTGGCTATTTTTTCTATTCGCCCAAGTTTACTAGATTTTTTGGGGGGTTTCAAATTAAAGTAGTTGAGAGTATTATAATCGTGATAGATTGGCGAAAAATATTTATAAATTTTTTTTATAACTGAACTTTTTAATTTATTGTTTGCTTTTTTTTCCCGATAGAATGAGACGTTTGATGCAAAGAAATTCAGTTCAGAAGACAAGGTTTTTTTTTAACGTATATTTCTTCTATTTTTCCAATTCCTACTATTAGTTCACACTCTCCCTATATTTATATATCTTGTTCAAATTTTCAATCGTTAAAAAAATACTTTTTATTCATCCACTCAAATTCAAATACATTTTTTAAACTTGTAGTGGATCACACTTGATGTTAATACAGTTTTTTCAAATATTAATTCATTAATTAAATTTAATTAATTAATTTTAGTTTTATATGGGAGAAAAAAATTTTTCGGCAATAATGGTTGTTCACAGAATCGAGCCAATATCAGTGCAATTCCCCGCCAAAAAGTAACTAAAATAAAAAAAAATTTGTTGACCTAAGTAGGAATTAACTTTAAAAATTTTTTTAAATATTACTTGTTATACCATTCAACAGGTTAAAAAATATTTATGCGGTCAAATAAAGGAGTATGCAGTGTAATTAAGTGAACACTCAAGTGTCATTGATTCTAATGATAAGTTGTAAAATGGCCAATATACCTCGTTCGTTTCTATTGCCATCGATAAAAAATGTATGTGTCTCTTCAGTAATAAATTTTCAGACGTACAGTCTCCTATCTCCATCAGATACCTATCTATCATTCTAATAAAAAAAAATATTTCAGGTAGTCTCTTCTAACGAAACTACCGCTGCTTATTAAGGTAGTATTACTTATCGTTGCTTACCTCTTTTTTTTTTAACGCATTTTGGTACTTTTCTGTTTAACTGTTTACTGCAACTGGGTTTGGCGGGCTGCCAAAATTATAACTAGAGACGCCGGACAATTTTTTTTTCTTTTCACAGGACCGTTATTGAGGAACGTAATCCTACGTTAAAGCCGATTTCGAACGGAGCAAAAATAAAATTATTTAAGTTTATAAAACACGGTTATGTACTGAACAATAATATGTTTTATTAACTTAGTTATTTTATTACTATTTAAGTGCTGAACCTGTATTGCGTACCATTGATTAGGTGTACTGAACTGCGTCTCTCTCTAACTGAATGTTTGTTTGCCAACGGTGTTCATTCTCTAATTTTAAATTTAAGAAATGGTACCCACTTTATCAGTAAATGAAGTATTATTCCAAGAGAAATAGTCCTTTGTTCAGTAGTAGTAACAGCTCCATTGAAAAAATAAGTATCATTAGTTTCAATCTTTGCTTTTTATCTCCATTTGGTGTTCTTCTATGTTTAGGTTGGTATAATTTCCACAAAGAAATTTGTTTCAAGCATCATATATATATATATATATATATACAATATATATATATAATATATATATATATATATATATATATATATATATATATATATATATATATATATATATACACACACAGTGTAATCTCGATCGATCGTTTTCGGATCCATCGTTTTTCCGTATGTGTCGTTCATTTTATCCAGTCCCAACGATCATATTGCTTTGTTATGTTTCCGCATCTATCGTTCATTTCAATCGGTCCCTTGAAAAACGATAGATCGAGATTCCACTGTGTATATATATATATATATATATATATATATATATATATATATATATATATATATATATATATATATATATATATGCAATAATAACGTCACACCAGATGTAATTCTGTTATCTAACTAACTTTCGCGTTCTTTCTATATGCGCCTGGGCATATGGCAGACCAGGGGGTAACGTGGTGAACAGAAGCTAAATTTAATGTAGTACATGCTGGTGTGAGCGTCGTTTCTATGGGGTTTGAGACTGAATCAGGGATTGAGTGGACGCCATTAATCATTCTCTCCACTTGTAAATATGTACATAACTCTACTCCTTTACCTTCCGTAAAATATGTTGAACTCTTCGATAATCATAATGCGCTTAAAGTAGTAAAAGTATTATTCAATTTAATTGAATTTTATGATTTGGAGTTTATGTGTCCCAGGCCTGATCTATTAAGCCGGATAGCGTCGGATAGTTCCCGGATAGCGTCGTTAAGTGTCGTCTATAGATGCGTTATTTCATTTATATATATATATATATATATATATATATATATAAATATATATATTTATACATATAAATATATATATATCTATACATATATATATATATATATCTATACATATATATATATATATATACACTATATATATATATATATATATATAAAACAGTTCCGTAACTGACTGACTCACTGACTGACATACAACGCACAGACCAAACCGCTGGACCTAAAGGGCTGAAATTTTGCATGGCGAATTTTCTTATAGTGTAGGGGTGCACTAAGAAAGATTTTTGAAAATTCTTCTTAGAATTTTAAAAATTAAATATTTAAGCTGTTTTTGTAACTTTTTTAAAGTTTGCATTTAAAATAATAATTTGAGGGTTATAAAATTTATATCACGAGAAAGATCCAAAAAAATTCCTTTAAAATGAAATGTTTTTTGAATCTTTACCTCGATTTTCTGATTTTTGGGGAATTTTTAAAGATTAATTTTTAGAATTTAATTTATTAAATGCCGATCACGTGATTTCTTTTTCTGGTACTTTAAATAAATTTATCGTCACGTGCATAACAACTAAATAGACAAAAAATATTTTTTTTTCTTGCTAATGCGGCAGACGATTGGACATTATTTCGTCTATAAAAATACCCCTTACGATTTTTTTATAAATGTAAATATTTTTTTCTATATCAATTGTATATACTGATCGTCGCATTTATTATAAATATATATATATATTTATTTTGGCATTAATTGCATACATTGACCGTTGTATTTAATTTGAATGTACTCCGTAGCGAAGTGCGGGTTCTCAGCTAGTATATATATATATATATATATATATATATATATATATATATATATATATATATGTGTGTGTGTGTGTGTGTGAGAGAGAGAGAGAGATAGAGTATATGTACCTACGTATATATAGGTATGGCTGCTAGTTGTGTGTTAGTAATACTTCAGATATTACTCATTGAATTTTCTCAAAGAGTAATAAATAAATGCAAAAAGTAAAGATATATATTTGTATGCGTGGAGAGTTTAGAAATCTTTGAGAAAATATCGGTAAGGATTAGTATAACTAAACCACATTTTATTATCTATACTTATATATAAAGAGAGAGCGATTTTGTACGTGGAGGGTAATCTTCAGAACCACTGTACCTATTTGAAAAATTCTTTCACTGTTTTAAAGGTACAGTATTCCAGATGGACATAGGCTATATATTATGTATATCTGATCAGTAGAAGTAAAGTTAGGGGCTTAATCCTAACAATCTCCACTGTTACCGCTACTCTCCTCTACCGCTTTTTGTGCCGAAGATTTCAACGATCCTTAGCGTGGTTCTATCGCGGTGAACTTCTGTTCTGACGTTAGCGGTTCGATCCTAGCCATTCTCCGGCACGCCTTTTTCTTTTAAAATATTAATTTTAATTATTAACTAACGTAATATCAATTTAAGGTATTATTTAGGTTATTATTAAGGTAAAAGGAAGATTTACAATTTATTGGCTATCAACTGGAAATTTATTGGTATAATATTTTGTTCAACCCGGACAAAGTCGGGACGGGCCGCTAGTTAGTATAATAAAGAAGAAAAGGCTAATAATTAACTTCGAAAGACAAGGCAAAACGATAAAATTGTTTAACTCGATCTTAATGATAGAGGAAGTACTTCAAACAGTAGTATGTCATTAAATATCTTGCCCCAATTTCATTCGCTACAATGAAGCAAGTCGATGTGCAAATGTAGATGTATACAGAATGTGTCTTTTTTTCTGTGGAAAACAGATGCTCGCTCTCACGCTGTGTCACATGATAAAAGTGAAGCAACAGACGACTTTCTTGAATTGCGGGTCGAAATCGGATTTCCACCGGAAGGAAAATGCCTCTTATAAGTGAAATTCTCGGCTTAAATCATTATTCGCTAATACAATGCATTACACCTAGGTTTAAAAAAAAGAAAAAAAGAAAAGAAAAAAAAAGGCTGTTTCACTTTCCCCAAATGTCGAGTACAATATTATGGCTGCTATGTACTCAGAAAAAAAAAACGTATTTCCCTTTTCCTCTTCTTGCAGACTCTTGTGGTGGGAGGAGTCCAGTTGACAGTTCAAGAATTCCACCCCCCCTTAGGATTGACATTTTGAGGGATTGTAATGGCTCTCTCTCTATAGGGGGGGGGGGTTAAGCGCTGCCCCCAAATTTTTTATTTAAAATATGTTTTTTCAACTATTTACAGGTACATAAATGCTAATAATGAAATAAAATTGGTATTGTCAGATAGCCCGAACTTTTCTGCAAAGCGCTACGGGATTCATTTTATAAATTTCGTCCGCCGAAGGAATTTATGAGCGTTTAAAACACACTATACCAGATTTTTCCCCGAATAACTTAAATTTTAAAATATTAATTGCATTTAAAAAAAAACGTAAAATGTACACAAATGTAAAATTTCTTTCTCTATGACGGAGTACAATTTTTTTAAAAAAATCTTTGAATCCAAGTCGGCAATTCGTGGACACATTTTCTCCATAGGTTAACATTGAGGTGAGCTAATCCAATGGGGTTAGTACATAGCAGCCTTAATAACAAATTCTTCATTTATTCTCAGAAAGTGGTGAGTATTTTAGATATAAATTTTCAGGCGACTGCGTCAATGGTTTGAAAATAGGTAATTAATTAAACAACGTATTCTACTAAACAGAAATTTCTTATACGCAGTTTTTGAAGTTTGGCGACTGATTGGAACACACAGTTTCTTAAAATCCAGAATAAAACTAATGAGGTGGCAACTAGTTTCAGACTAATTAATAGTTCATCGTTAGACCGAGGAGTAATAGTTAAAAACCTCCAAACGATTAGCAACGGAATTTTTAACGCCTATGATTGGTTCATGGAACTAGTACCATATACCCCCCCCCCCCAATGGCGATTTTGGCGATTTTTTTTCTCGCCAAGCAGAACGCGTGTCTTTGAAACGGGAAATTCCGGAAAGTCCCAAAAATACGCATTTTTTATACTGTTCAACCACAGAAAAGCACAAAAGACAACATAAATACAAAAAAATAAAAGCTGAAAAATAATAAGAAATTTGTTAAGTGGGGGGGGGACTGCTGCCCTCGCCGCCCCCCGACCCCCCCCCCCCCTCCCGCGAGAAAAAGTCAGTATAGTGCAACTAATAATAATTCATTTAAATAAACATAAAATACATCTTGGTTAAATATATATTTCTTGATTAAACATAAATTAAAGCACAAATACAATAGAAAAAAATACACGTTGGCAAGAGAATTTTAAAAAATAGTATCTATACCGAAATTTTGTACTCCTCCCAGTTAATCCCCGAAACGATTTCAATAAATATATTAAAAAAATCTACATTTGCCGTTAAACATGATTTCCGAAACATGTACATCGCTAGGTAGAATTTAAAATCTGCCTTACGATTGTAACCACGAACCATGCCGAATACGAGGGTAGGCTGAAAAGTAATGCACACATGCTTGTAGAGCGCGAACAAAAAGAAAGAGCGAGATCGGGCAAAAAGAGTATTAAAGTACAATTCTTAAGCTTCAAAATCATATATTTATTTTTCGACATAGTCACCGTTAAGGCTAAAACATTTCTCCCAACGTGTATCAAGTTTTCTCGTTCCGTCACTGAAAAATTCTTCAGACTTTTCTCGAATCCACGACTTGACAGCTGCCTTCACCACATCGTCCGAGGCGTAATGTTTACCCTTGAGGTCTCTCTTGAGTAGAGGAAAAAAATAAAAATTGCAAGGCGCAAGATCGGGGGAATAAGAAGGGTGTGGTATCGGTTCAAACTTCAGGTTTCGCAGAGCCTATCCAGTCCGACGCTGTTCTCGCCCGTGAGACGGCGTGGTACCCATCGAGCACAGATTTTACGGTATCCCAATCGTTCTATAATGAAGCAGACACATTCCTTGGATACTCCATTATGGTTTGCGATACTCTTTTGAGTGATTCGCCGGTCATTTTGAATCAAATCGTCGACGAGTTTGCGATGTTCATCGTCTGTGGCAGTGATCGGACGTCCGTTGCGTGTTTCATCAACAATTACGGCTTTTCCGGGCTCGAAACCACGAAATTTTATTACCCATCGATTTACAGTACCCCTATCAACAGCATCGTCACCATAAACAGCCTTTAAACGACGATGAATCTCAGTAGGACTCACTTTTTCAGCTGTAAAAAATTCGATAACAGCGCGCTGTATAACTCGTCGTTGACATAGCACTAGAACACGTCTCCATACTACCGCTTTTCAAAATACACGGGATGAACACAACGATTTCAAACCTGCGCATGCGTATTGAGGAGGGATCGAACTTCCAAATGCCACTTGGCGCTGTTTTGAAGGTCATTTCGTTCGCGCTCTACAAGCATGTGTGCATTACTTTTCAGCCTACCTACGTAGATTTCTCAGTGTTACATTGCTCCCCCCCCACCCAATAATTTTCCTACAAACAAATGTAAAACCATCAGAATAAGAACTTTTAACTTTAATCCTCATCTCTGACCCACATTTTTTGCAATTAGCGCTCTTTAACAACCCAACCTCCGTCAAAAAAAGAAAAAGCAACTGTTATTTAATATTTTGACGGAGCATTACACCAAAGTAAAAACCGGCAACACAACAGCCAAAACAAAGGGCGCCAGATTTGGCGAGAAATCTCTTGGTAGGGAAGATATCATACTTGTACCAAATAGGAAAATATAAGAGAATATTTCCGCTGTTTTTTTTAAATAAACTGCTAAGTTTGAGATCATGAGAAATACATTTTGAATGCCTGTTTTTAAACGTTGTTGTAGACAGGGCCCGATTTAGAAAATTCTTGTCTATAGGCACAACTCGGGATGTGGGCCCCCTAACACTGATGTGGGCGTAAAATTTCCAAAATTGACATACAAAAAAAATAATCATGAATCATTGTCAAAGTACCATTTTTACCAAGAATTGGCTATTTGAAGCGTAGAAGCCTAGAACATTATCAAATAACAAAAAGCAATACAACATATTAACTTCATCACCAATACAATGCAACTAGAAAACCTTATTAATCCCTTATATACACTATAACATACATATGATGAACTATACATATAACTATACATATGATGAACCAATCAATCAATCAAATTTGAAAGGATATATATAAAAAAATGGCTATTAAAAAAGATAAAATAAAAAAAATTTGAATTGGGAATTTTTTTTTTTTTTTTCCTTTTAAAATTAAAATTTTGGGGGGCCCCTAGGCCCGGGCCTAATGGAAAATCAAGGCCTGGTTGTAGCACTAGGAATTCTACTAGCATTATTGTAGAAGAGGAATTGTATAATTCCCCGCGGTGTCCTATAATTACCAGTCTCTTTAGCAGCAGCTGAGAGCCGTTTTTTCTAATTTGAAAATTTTAAAGAATTATCTACGAACAACTCAAGAACGATTGAATGATCTAGCAGTAATTTCTACAGGAAAAACGGAAGGAAAACCAATAAATTATAGAGATGCAATCTAAGAATTTGCCGTAACAAAGGATCGAAGAAAGATTTAGAAATTCTTTTCATTACATAGCAAATAATATTTGCATTTTGTGGAGCTACAATTAATCGTCTCGGCTCTGGGAAGCGTTAAACGACATTTCCAGTTTTTTTTCCTAAGATGTATTTAAACATTTCCTGCTTCTATCTTGACTCTGCTTAAACATCTAGAATGCGTAATAAAAAACGTATAAACCTTTATATACATTAAAATATGCATTAAAATTATGTATGTCAACGGACATGAGATCAAAGAACATATTTTTTTCACTTTCCAAATGGTTCGAATTCCTTTAAAAAAAAAAAAAAAACTTTTGAAGATCATGAATTGAGCACGTCTCAAAACAAAATAAACATTACTAGATGACGGGACAGTAGACGAAGATTGTTTGTTTACAACGGCGTTGGGAGTTTCTCCACGCGCTGGGAGTTTTTTCCGCATTCCGAGATTTTTGTATCTCAGCTCCGCGCGCTGACATATGATTGTAACTTATACAACCTCTGACAATAAAGTTCAGTGAATGAAGTCAGAACGGCCGATCTGGCAACACCGGCGAAACAAAACGCTGCACCTGCGTAGCGGCAGGTGTTGACCATCTGCCCCCCCCCCCCCCCCCCCCCCACCGTTGTTCAGTTGAGCGTTGTTAGTGTTCCGTGTAAGACTTGTTTTACAAAGTGCTTGTTTAGTGCGTTTGTTTTAAATTTTGTTTTAAGCTTGGCAAGACACCGAAAGAAACTCATGCAATGCTGGTACGTGTTTTTGAAGATCAAGCACTGTCCATGAAGTGTGTGTACGAGTGGTTCGCCCGTTTCTTCTTGAACTGTATTGCCACTGAGGATGAGTCCTGGTGTCTCAGGTACGACCCTGAAACGAAACGGCAAAGCATAGAATGGCGTTCTCCTGCATCACCTCGTCGGAAAGGTGAGAGCAGAAAAATCACGCATCAAAACGATTCTCATCACCTTTTTTGATAGTCAAGGCATTATCCACAAGGAATTTCTACCTCAGTGAAAGACGATGAAGGCTGAAGGGTACGTTGAAATTTTGACCCGTTTCATGAAATGTTTACGCAGGGTACGACCCCAGTACCCACAACAAGGTTCATGGTCTTTTGTTCACGACAATACTCGCCCTCACACAGCCAATATCGTCAAACAGTTGACACCTAGCAAAAAAAAGGGTGGTGCAAATTGAACAGATCGCCAGATCTCAATCCTCCTGACTTCTTCCTATACCCACGACTCAAACTCGCTTTGAACGGAAAGAGATTTGATGATATTCCTGACATCCAACGAAACGTGACGAGGCTTTTGAACTCCATCCCAAAAGAAGACTTCTTGCAAAGTTTCCAGAACATGTATAGTAGATGTCAGCGGTGCATAGTTATTCGAGGTGACTATTTCGAAAGACAGTAAGGTAACTTTCGTTAATATTTCATCTACGTTAATGTTACAGGACTATTCACCGAACTTTATTGTCAGACCTTGTATATATTGTAAGGAAAAGAAAAATAATCACGCGTTTCTTTAAACCCGAAAAAACATCAATCAAATATAGAATAAAGTAACGCGCTTTCGTAATTGTTTCAAATGCAAGGACTCTAGTCATAAAAGAAAATTCCATAACTCTCGAAGAACAATAGTTTTCAGTACCTCTGTATCAGCTGCACAAGACAATAACCAAAGATTTAAATCAGAAAAGACAAAAAAAAAGTAATGTTCACCGCTTTTTTTCTAGGTAAGGTAAACGTACCAGTAATGGGCCGGTTAAGAGAAAAATTGAAGTAAATCTGAATTTTCACAGCTATAGATAAAGCAAACTGGTCCAAATTTTTACCTGCCATTTTAATAACTTTCTTACATCTGTGGTAGCAATTGGAGCGCACTGGCTGCATTCATAAAAAATATATATATATACATAAATAATAACCAACCTGATGCACCTATAATGGGCCATTATTTTATCCGATGTACCCATAATGGGCGACCCCATAATGGGCCATCAATATCGCCCATCACAACATTAATGGGCCATCTATTTAATCTCTTATGGAACAAAAATCAATTCTACAATATCATAAAATTGGAAAGAAAAGGAACTAAAAACATGATGTATATTTTTGAACCCTTTCATTCATTTTATAACTACAGTACAATTACACTAAATATATAAAAACTGAAATACAGAGGCTGTTCACACATTTTTTAGACGATGTATATTGTATTCACAAAACTAAATTACATAAAATTCTTGTGTTATAAATGTTCTATTTGACATCCCTTATTCTGAACTATCTTTCGACACCGCAATTTCCAGGATAATAATGCCTTTTGAAGTGTCAGAAGAGGTATTCTATCCCATTCCTCCTGAAGAGCTTTCCAGAGTCCTGTAAGGGTTTTGGGACGACGTTTGGATAATGCAGATTTTAAAAGTCCGAAAGCACAAAAATCCATAGGTGATACATCGGGAGATTTAGTAGGGATATCAGTGAAGGGTATGGCCTTGATACCAGTTTTTTGTTCCATTTCTTTTAGGAAATTTACAGTGGATTTTGATGTGTGACTGCTAACTTTGTCCTGATGGAGTCTCACAGATTGATGACACTGTGGGTAAAGCGATGGTATTTCATTCAGAAAAATTGGCGATAAAATATGTTCCTGATAGTATTTGGAGTTAATCTTGACATTTTTTTCCACTCTCTTTATTTTTAACTCGCCATTATAAGAAAAACCAGCAACAATCATGAATCCCTTAGAAAAACTTTCTTTCGATTCTTTGAACCATGTACTTAAATTTTTTTCTCCCCTTTTATGATAATAAATGGCTCTTTTTTTGTTGCAATCATTTAAATACACCCATAATTCATCTAGTGTGACAATTGTTTTCCATTTTTCTTTGGATAAGTGTTTCTCATATAGAATTCTGCAGCGTGTCCTGCGTTCAGCGATATGATTTGGAAGAAGACGATGCACATTGCGTTTTTTCGCTTTCTTAAGATTTAAATCAACGTTTATCATTTTGTTTGCAGTTGACACCGAGCATTTTAATGATTTTGCAACTGTCCTTTGACTACGGGGATTTTCTTTTAACATTAAACAACGTACCTTTGCAATAGTCGAAGATGTCCGTTTTTTCCTTGGATACTTGTTTGGAATATTTGTCCCACTTGAGTCTCCAAGTTGACGTTTTTTTTTCCTTTCTTGTTGACGATATTACCTATCGACGCTTTAGATATCACAAAACCATGACTCTCACGTCGTTTTTGGATAACGGAGTATGCATATTTCTCTTCGGAAAGAGAATAAATGTAGCCTTCGAACCACTGCTTTGTTAAAAACGCCATTTTGAATAAAAACAAAACTTTCAAGCCGCAGACGATAATTTTGACTTTTAAAAACATAATACAATTGCAATTATTTCTTTTGCAGCAAACGATTTTTTATTACCGCTTACCAAAATCGTCTAAAAAATGTGCGAACAGCCTCTGTAGACCATTTAGGACCCCTCGTGAAGAGCTCGAAATGTCATTTGCTTTTTATTTGCCAATAATGTCATTTGCCAGTCGTTATTGACAATTTCACGAGGTTTGTTCAGTTGATCCCAGTTAAGAAGTACTTCGACTCGACACGCATTGAAAGCTCTTGATTTTGTAAATAATTATGGATTGCTAGAGAAAATTATCATTGATAGTGGAACGTGTTTTACATCAGAGAAATTTCAGAAGTACTGCACCAGTAACGGAAATCATCCTACACTAAATTCCACTAAATATCCAAGTGCAAATAGAACGGTCGAAAGTGTGAACAAAAAGATTTTATATACCACTAGCTGAAAACCCGCACTTCGCTAAGGAGAACATTTAAATTAAATACAACGGTCAACGTATGCAATTAATGCCAAAAAAAAAATAAATATATATATATTTATAACTAGATGTATTACCCGGCTTCGCTCGGGATTCAGATTCTGTTATTATTTTTTTCAGTGATTAGCCTCATGTTATTATGTTCTAAAGTTTTCGCTAAAATTCTTTTGCGGTAGCAAATAGCATTAGTTTGTTGTCGGTGCTGTCGTTGTTCATCGCTTTCCTCTCCTTTCGATGTTGAAGCTCGAAGACGATCGTATGTTCGACGCGTTAAAAGTTTCTTCATCAGTCTCAGTGCTTCGGATCACTACAATTCGAATTCTGTTGCCTTCGAGCTCTTGGGAATGTTTTTTCTTCAGATTCTTGTGTTCGTCTAACTGCATTTCGAATTCTGTTGGCTTCGCGCTCTTCTGTTTTTTTCATGACATTGGTCATTTCTCAACAATCTTTCATATTTTCCCCTTACTTCTGCAGGATTAAAAGTTGCTCTCCTCTTTTTGGGTATTTTAAAGCATTAATTTACAGCTAGTCAATAACGTTTGAATGCATTTATTATTATACAAAAAGAATCAATAATGTTTGAATGGATTGAGATCACATTCAATATTAAAACACAGCAAATCTGATAATTATTATAGTAAAAGTATATACACGTATTTCATGCTCGGAATTCTTTCTCAAAACTAAATCGTCTGCTACGTTTCAATGCCACTTTCAAACTTTCTTAATTATAATATACACGTATTTCATGATTGTAATTCTTTCTCAAAACTAAATCATCTGCTGTGTTTCAATGTCACTTCAGTTATATAAATCATCGCGTCAAGGCTAAACGCACGTGTTTCTAGCTAAGTGAACTTGTCCTTCAGTTTGAACAGGTAGCTTGGGATAGTTTCAATTCATGAAATGGATAGATAACACATTCATTGAAAATGAGTGACTTATCATCTTTATATTTTTATTTTTAAAAAGAAATATTCCGGAGTTGCCACGTATATGCAAATAATATATCAAATTCATTCTTGCCTGCGCGAATGTATGAATAAATCATGTTTTTAATTCATGTCTATTTATTTTTACGGAAATGTTATAATTTACTTGGCAACAATGAAATGTTACAATGGCTTTGAACAAAAATATCCGTTGATACCCTGCAAACTTGTTCTAACATAATTCGGGAATGGAACGTCGTAGCGGGGTAAAAATAGTCTATAACAGAGGTGGGGAACCTTTTTACCATTTGAGGCCACATGTAAATTAGGTAGTAATAAAGGAGGCCACATTAAGTTGATGTACCTATAAATGCAACTTTTATGAAATTATTATAGTGAGGTATAGTTTTAACAATTTGGTGCATTATATAGAAAAATAACCAAAAAAAAAATTAAGTCCGTTTTTATATATTATTTGACTTAAAAAGTTACAATATAAAATATTTTTGTATCCACATAAGGGTAAAAACTTGCTATAACATTAATCATTAATTATTATTTTTTTTATAAAATTATTAGATTCATAGATACCACTGTAATTTTTTATATTTCACTGTTGGTATTTTTATTTATGTAAGCACACACACACATACATATATATATATATATATATATATATATATATTAATCCAGATTTTAATAAACAACTATATATTTAAATACCACTTCAAATAAAAATAATGAAGTTGAAGTATTTTTAAATAATTTTAACATTATAAAGAAATACAATAGAAAAATAATAGTATTAAATTATAAATAACTGACATAGCAATAATTCCTAAAATAATTTAAAAAATCCGATGGAAAATTTTAGCTAGTGGGATATTTGCATTTGTTTCTTTATTAAAAGTAATTGAATATCGATGTTTTGATAAAATGATATTCAATTACTTTCAAGCAAGTTATCGATGTTTTAATATCGATGTTTTGATAAAAACATCGATGTTTTAAACATCGATTTATTGAAGCCGATTTTTTTTTTTTTAACATCTATGTTTTGTGCTCGATGTTTTACGTTGTCTCGATGTTTTTTTTTTAAATGAAAATGTACCATAATTTTCCCACTCAGTAAATGTAAGTCTGAATTCTGAAAAGGACGAATACAAAAGGGGGAACGATTAGAGACAAATGGCAATGAACAACCAATGAATAATAATTATATGCCCCAATAGCCCCAATAATTGTTATTTACAGTAAAGAAAAAATGAGCTTTTTCAGTTTTCCCCCCATACGTTGGTTTTGCATCGGTACTTCAAATTGGTGTAAATATATGTAATTTTCTTTTGTATTATTTATTTTGAAAATAAAAGATTTGTTAATAAATTGCAATAATTTCTTCCTCGATTTTCTGGTAAAAGTAATAAAATGTGTAATGGAAATTCTACGATATGCGCCGACTCTAGCAACCAAGTTTTTGTCATTTGTGTCAGCCCGACCTGAGAGTAAAATTAACCCCCCCCCCCCCCCCTCCATGACTAACCGAAGTAACATTAATCTTGGAGGTTACTAAACCAGTTTTAAAAAATGAAAGTTCATAAACATCGATGTTTAAAAACATCGATGGTTTTGGGGCGATGTTTTATTAGCATCGATGTTTTAATATTGAATGTCGATGTCGCATCCCTAAAGCTGACCAAGTTTCATCGCAATCGGATGAAAGGTACGGAAGCGCATAAAGTACGAACAAACAAACATTCATTTTTATATATACAGTGGACGCTCGTTAATTCGACCTCGGTTAATTCGAACTTTCGGTTAATTCGAACTAATCCGCAGAACCCCAAAAAACTTGTATTGGAGTTAATGTTAAAAATATCTCATTAATTCGAACTAAATTTTTATCACTTCGGTTAATTCGAACTAAAAATTTGACAAAAAATAATTATTTTTACTCGTTTAATGGAGAAAATACACACTGTATTTATTATTTTGTGTGTCAAAATTTCTTTTCTGTGTAAAGAGGCACATGCCTGCATTCCTAGACTATTGCATGTCCGCTAAACGTTAGTAGCTATTGTCCTTTTTATTAGTGCTAAACGGAAAAAGCAATTTTCCTTTATTTGGATCGATTTTCATAGAATTTCAGAAAAACTAGTCTTTACTACAGATTCTAGGGAGCTGCGTCAGTTATAACTGCAGTACAGACAAGTTAATGTGGTCTAGTTTTTCTTCCTCATTGTGTGGTGTGAACGTGTAAAAATTCAGGAGGTCTACACGTGGAAAGTACAAAACCCTAACTTTGGAGACAAAGGTAGAAATTTTAAAGAAAGTAGAGAATGGCGAATGTAAAACAAAGTTAGCAGCTGACTATGGAATTTTGAAAAATGCCTTGTCAACTAATTTGAAAAACAAGGAGTCAATTTTAGATTCATGGGAAAAATCAAAATTTGCTAAAGGAAGGAAACGCATGGGAAATGCGTCCCAAGAAGTTCTAGAAAAAGCTCTACTGCTATGGTTCCAGGATGTTAGATCTCGAAATTTTTTGATAAATGGACCCCTAGTGCTGACGAAGGCTGATGATTTGGCAAGTCGAATGGGTATTGAAGATTTTAAATGCAGTGATGGATGGCTTTCTCGATTTAAGTCAAGACACAATATTTCTTATCAAACTGTATGTGGCCAAAGCTCTGATGTAAACGAAGACGTATGCACTAATTTCGGTAGGAAACTGCCAGGGCTTTTCTCTACTTACCTGCCGAAAGATATTTTTAATGCGGCCATAATGGACTCTATTAAAACTCTGAAACCATTTATTCAGATGGAACCTTCCTCTGAAAATGAATTGAAATGTTTACTTCAAATCGAGAAGTTGGCTGAACAATGTAGGCATCATAAACAGAACCAAACATCCATTTTACAGTTTTTCCCCCAAAGTGTAATTCATATTTTTAATAAAAGTTTACTTAATGCTGCATATCTTCTGCTTCATTTTATGATTAAGGTAAGTCTGTATTGCTTTTTAATATGTTTAACTTTAGATAACATAGTATAATATATTTTCTGGGGTTATACATACTAGGAGATTTTCTTCTTCAGTGATACACATTTAAAGTTATATATTTTCTCTTAACATCGGATAATTCGAACTTTTTTCTGAGAACCTTTGAGTTCGAATTAACGAGCGTCCACTGTATTAGATGAGAAACGCAAAGAAAGGGTAGAATCTAAAAGTAAGAAAAGAAAACTCCAAACACTTAAAAATTAACACATTTGAAAACCTAATTTTCTGTAAATACCATGATTATAATTACTCTTATTAAATAATAAATTTTTCATTGTTTATATATAGCTTTAATATCAAATGTAAAGAATCATGCTTCAGTTTTGTTTTGTTTTGGAGAAATAAATTCTTGTTAAAATGTGTGTTTTGTTTTCCTCATTTATGACAGTTTATTTGAGCATTTTTTTAAAAATAATTCCTTCAAATTTTGGAGAACATTTTTCTATTTCTTGAAGTCAGATGAACTCATTTTAAGTATATTTCCTGGGGTAAATGTGGAAATTTCTTAAAATTTTATCAATGCATTTCTAAATAGTAAATAAAGTATAAATAATAAAAAATTCTGGGGTGCTTCACTTTCCTTTCCTTTTGGAAATTACAAACTTGTTTAAATGTGTGAATGTGTTGGTTTTTAAAAAATCATTTATGACCTTTCATTTGAAATTTAATGCACTAAAAAAATCCTCCATATTTTAGAGGAAATATGTTAATTTCTTGAGATTATGTGAATGCAAATAGGTAGGTGAAATTGTTTTAAATTCTGGGTATTTTAATTCATGCTTGAATTTCCTATTGTACTAGAGAATTTAAAACATATTTGTGTGTATGTTTTAAACATTTATGATATTTTAAGCAGATTTCTTTTAAAAAGGAAAGAAAAATGTTTTGTTTTGTTTTTTAATTTCGTGAATGTGACTATCAAATGTCATTAATGTATTTTAAGTTGCTGAAAAAAGAAAAAAAAACGTCTCATTGTATATCTTGGAGGTAACATTTTTTTTTTTTTAAATTTGTATGAATAAATTCCCAAATAATTGATAGAGTAGATAAACAGCAGTGCAAGTTCTGTGACTGAGAACAAATATATGTTTATAAAAAAAAAACATTAATTTGCTATTAATAACCCTAAATGATAAATCAACAACAATTTTTGATTGTTGTTGAAACTAAAGCACCACCAGTAGCTCCGATCGGCGTTGAAACACGGCCTAATCTCATGACGTCACACCGAGCGTGCTCAGGCCTTCTCTTGAAGGAGGCGTTGTCTGAGCACCCTCAGCACCGAAAACCAACGCGCTGTACCACTGGGCCTCCACAAGCCCTACTCATTAAATATGCAGTCCCATTGTTTGTGTATTGTATGAATAATTGTCATACCCTCCAACGATTCAGGCATTTTGAAATAGACAGCGTACATGTTGGCTGAAAATTGATGGGTAACTGCCATGCTGCTGAATCCTTATGAGGGCGTTCCAAATATTAATAACGGAAATATGTATAAAAGGGCAGGAGACCGAGGTGTTTGCGTACTCTGCCTTGAAATTTCCTTCATTTACCGCCGGCGATCATGAAGGTGCTCTTACTGATTGCACTCTGTGTTGTTGCGTGTGAGGTAAGTTATGATTTATGCTTTTTCCGTATGTTTGTTGCGAAAGAAAGAAATGTGATCACTGTAACGAATTTTTCTTCGTTAAATACGAATTTCAGGTCCTATTTTAGACCATTTGAATTATGTCGGAAGAGGGGGCTGGTATAGGATGGGAGAGATAAGCTCAACAACGCTCATCTATATATATAAAACAGTTCCGTAACTGACTCATTCATTCACTGACTGACTGACTGACATACAACGCACAGACCAAACCGCTGGACCTAAAGGGCTGAAATTTTGCATGGCGATTCTTCTTATAGTGTAGCGGTGCACTAAGAAAGATTTTTCAAAAATTCTTCTTAGATTTTTTTAAATTAAATTTTTAAGCTGTTTTTTAAACTTTTTTTACGTTCGCATTTAAATGAATACATTGAGGGTTATAAAATTTATATCACGAGAAAGATCATAAAAATTCCTTCAAAATGAAATTTTTTTCGAATTTTTACCTCAATTTCCTGATTTTTGGTGAATTTTTAAAGATTAATTTTTAGAATTTAATTTATTAAATGCTGATCACGTGATTTCTTTTTCTGGTACTTTAAATAAATTTATCGTCACGTGCAAAAAAAAAAAAAAAAAATAGACAAAAAAATATTATTTTCTTCCTAATGCGGCAGACGATTGGACTTTATTTTGTCTATAAAAATATCTCTTACGATTTTTTTATAAATATGTTTTTTTACATCAAATGTATACATTGACCGTCGTATTTGTTATCTATATATATAAAACAGTTCCGTAACTGACTCATTCATTCATTCATTCATTCATTCATTCACTGACTGACTGACATACAACGCACAGACCAAACCGCTGGACCTAAAGGGCTGAAATTTTGCATGGCGATTCTTCTAATACTGTAGGGGTGCACTAAGAAAGATTTTTCAAAAATTCTTCTTAGATTTTTTTAAATTAAATTTTTAAGCTGTTTTTTAAACTTTTTTTACGTTTGCATTTAAAATAATACATTGAGGGTTATAAAATTTATATCACGAGAAAGATCATAAAAATTCCTTCAAAATGAAATTTTTTTCGAATTTTTACCTCCATTTCCTGATTTTTGGTGAATTTTTAAAGATTAATTTTTAGAATTTAATTTATTAAATGCCGATCACGTGACTTCTTTTTCTGGTACTTTAAATAAATTTATCGTCACGTGCATAAAAACTAAATAGATAAAAAAATATTTTTTTCTTGCTAATGCGGCAGACGATTGGACATTATTTTGTCTATAAAAATATCCCTTACGATTTTTTTTATAAATATATATTTTTTTCCTACGTCAATTGTATATATTGATCGTCGTATTTATTATAAATATATATATATATATTTTTTGGCATTAATTGCATACATTGACCGTTGTATTTAATTTGAATGTACTCCGTAGCGAAGTGCGGGTTTTCAGCTAGTCTATATATATAAAACAGTTCCGTAACTGACTCATTCATTCATTCATTCATTCATTCATTCACTGACTGACTGACATACAACGCACAGACCAAACCGCTGGACCTAAAGGGCTGAAATTTTGCGTGGCGATTCTTCTTATAGTGTAGGGGTGCACTAAGAGAGATTTTTGAAAAATTCTTCTTAGATTTTTTCAAATTAAATTTTTAAGCTGTTTTTTTTACTTTTTTTAAGTTTGCATTTAAAATAATAATTTGAGGGTTATAAAATTTATATCACGAGAAAGATCATAAAAATTCCTTTAAAATGAAATCTTTTTCGAATCTTTACCTTCATTTCCTGATTTTTGGTGAATTTTAAAAGATTAATTTTTAGAATTTAATTTATTAAATGTTGATCACGTGACTTCTTTTTCTGGTACTTTAAATAAATTTATCGTCACGTGCATAAAAACTAAATAGACAAAAAATAATTTTTTTTTCTTGCTAATGCGGCAGACGATTGGACATTATCCAAAAAAATATTAAAATACAGTAAAAGAAATGTTCTAGAAACTGTACTATATTAACTGTACTATATTCTTTAGTATTCTTTATATTAGATTTAATTTGAATATCTTCTTCTACATTATTTTGTCTATAAAAATATCCCTTACGATTTTTTTATAAATATATATATATTTTACATCGATTATATACATTGATCGTCGTATTTATTATATATATATTGGCATTAATTGCATACATTCACCGATGTTTTTACTTTGAATGTACTCCGTAGCGAAGTGCGGGTTTTCAGCTAGTAAATATATATATATTAATTTTTTTTGGAATTAATTGCATACATTGACCGTTGTATTTAATTTCAATGTACTCCGTAGCGAAGCGCGTGTTTTCAGCTAGTTATTTTATATTTTGCCAGAGAAACTGATAGAGCTTCAAGGAGTATACATATACAGTAACCACCGATTATAGTGATCACTGGTTATAAGAATCAACCGTTTATAAGAATCAATATCGCGAAAACAAAGACAAATGAATTATTTCCATGTTAAAATTTTCTCTTTAAAGAATCGATCCACCGGTATTAAGAATCAGTTTACACTCTCCGCTTTCCTTTCATTTTTCCAAAAAAGCTACTTAAACCCTCAAAAAGCACGAAGTTCTTTCTTTTTTTTTTAAGAAAGATTGATAAGATGGGATGGAATATAGTCGTAAAATTCACCCCTTTATTTATTAGACATAACATAATAGTTTCCCCTTAAAAGCTTTACCACAACACTGTCCTATTAGCTTGACCCGGGGGCAACTTTAGCCGTCCGAGTAAATCTTCGTCTGAGACTATAAGTATTGAAAGAGGTATAAACAGCCTTCTGAAAACTTCATTACGTCAAACTACCGTAGAAAACTTTTTCTTGCTCCCTTCCTGTAGTTGAAATGCTAAAACTGTTAAGCAGGTATGTTGTAACTTGTAACAAATATTGTATTTTTTTCTTCTCTTACTATAATCATGTGTATCTACTTATAGGTCTAAAAATTAAGTTTTATTTTTAAAACTATAAAAAATAATTTTAATAAAAGATAGTTAATGTAAATTAAAGAGTATTTTATGGTAAATTATCTAATATATGTATATATAGGTGTGTGTGTTCCTGTCCAAAAAACTAAATTTCGGTTATAAGAATCAACCGCTTATAAGAATCAAAATCAGTAATAACAAACGTGATTCTTATAAGCGGAAATCACTGTACATACTTTTAAACATATATATATACAGTGGAATCTCGATCGATCGTTTTCGGATCCATCGTTTTTCCGTATGTGTCGTTCATTTTATCCAGTCCCAACGGTCATATCGCTTTGTTATGTTTCCGCATCTATCGTTTTCCCACATTTATCGTTCATTTCAATCGGTCCCTTGAAAAACGATAGATCGAGATTCCACTGTATATATATATATATATCTATATATATATATATATATATATATATGTGTGTGTGTGTGTGTGTGTGTGTATAAATGTATATAATTGTATATATATAAATATATTTAAATATATTTTTTAATTTAAATTACAAAATTGTTCCCATAAAGTGCGAACGACCATTTATATATACAGTGGCTCCCAAAAGTTCTCGTACACATAAGATTTTCAATGAAATAGGGGTCTATCCATTAATTTAAATGAATATTTCAGAATGGGTATTTAATAATAAGATCTACAATCTATTCTGAACAAAACTACATGAAATATTTTGAAAACATATTAAAACTTTATTTTTAAGAAACCAGTAATCAAAAAGTAACAAAAACGTTATCTCACAAAAGTTATCGTATACTGAAATATTTTCGGATAAATTCATAATTAAAATTAACGTCTGGCGCTTTATTGTTATTTTTGAATTGTGGTGGCATTTAAAATATCGTTTGGCTTTAATTTTTGCTTGCCTACTCCGGAATATTCTATTTATTACTTAAAAATGGCTCGTCGTCGTAAAGAAATTACAAACGGCATTCAAAAATTGATTATTTTTCCTCATAGTAGCTGTAAATGAGTTCGGAATATTGCTAAATTACTTAATTTATCCCATTCTACTGTTCAGTATGTGATAAAACGCTTTAAAGAAGAAAATCGGATCGAAAACAAGGTAAGGAAATGTCGTCCGGCAAAGTTAACAAAACGTAATCAGAGATTTATAATTAGAAAATTCGTGAAAAATCCACGTTTGAGGGAATAAATTAGGAACTTAATCCCAAGAACAGTTAAGCATGGCCGTGGAGGTGTTCTTGTGTACATATATATATATATATATATATATATATATATATATATATATATATATATATATATATACAGTAACCACCGCTTATAGTGTTCAGTGGTTATAAGAATCAACCGTTTATAAGAATCAATATCGCGAAAACAAAAACAAATGTATTATTTCCATGTTAAAATTTTTGCTTTAAAGAATCAATCCACCGGTTTTAAGAATCAGTTTACACTTTTCGCTTTCCTTTCATTTTTCCAAAAAAGCCACTTAAACCCTCAAAAGACACGAATTTCTTTCTTTCTCTTTTTTTTTTTTTAAAGAAAGATTGATAAGATGGGATTGAATTTAGTCGTAAAATTCATCCCTTTCTTTGTTAGACATAACATAATAGTTTCCCCTTAAACGCTGTAGCACAACACTGTCCTATTAGCTTGACTCGGGGGCATCTGTACCCGTCCGGGTCCGATTTCACTTTTCTCCACTGACAAATAAAAATAGGGACTCGTTTTCCCACCTCCCACATCCTGGTTGCGGCTTCCTGGACCCTGAAACACATAAATCTTCGGTGAAGCGTCCACTATCACTTAGGCAAACGTGACATTAGTAGATTCAGCACATTATCAAACCGTGAAACGTAAGCTAGAAGGTGAATCTTCGTCTGAGACTATTAGTATTGAAAGAGGTGTAAACAGTCTCCTGAAAACTTCATTAAGTCAAACTACCATAGAAAACTTTTTCTTCCTCCCTTCCTTTTGTTGAAATGTTAAAACAGTTAAGCAAGTATGTTGTAACAAATATTGGATTTTTTCTTCTCTTACTATAATTATGTGTATACTATAATTATCTCTTACTATAATCATCTACTTATAGGTCTAAAAATTAAGTTGTATTTTTAAAATTATAAAAAATAATTTTAATAAAAGATAATTAACCTAAATTAAAGAGTATTTTATGGCAAATTATCTAATATATGTATATATAGGTGTGTGTGTGTCTGTCCAAAAACCTAAATTTCGGCTATAAGAATCAACCGCTTATAAGAATCAAAAACAGTATTAACAAACGTGATTCTTATAAGCGGAAATCACTGTGTATATATATATATATATACAGTGGCTCCCAAAAGTGTTCGTACACTTACGATTTTCAATGAAATAGGGGTCTATCCATTGATTAAAATGAATATTTCAGAATGGGTATTTAATAATAAGATCTATAATCTATTCTTAACAAAACTACATGAAATATTTTGAAAACATAGTAAAACTTTATTTTTAAATCATTAATCAAAAAGTAACAAAAACTTTATCTCACAAAAGTCATCGTACACTTGTAAAAAATCTCTACATATTAGTAAATATTCTAAATTTTCGTTAAATTAATATTTAGTAGGATATCCTTTAGCATCCACAACAGCTTTAAACGTCTGGGAATAGATTGCTTTAGTTCTTTTGTAATTTTTGCATCAATGTTCATCCATTCTTCCATCATAATTGTTTTTAGTTCGCTTTTCGTGAATGTCGTGTTTTCGTACACGAACCTCCAGTTCTCTCCAAATATGTTCTATTGGAGTTAAATCTGGCGATTGAGGTGGTGTTTTCGAAACTTGTGGACAATTATAGAGAAACCAGATGCGAACGTTGAGAGCCGTGTGCTTAGGATCGTTATCTTGATAAAAAACAAAGTTGTTTCCAATACCCAAATTTTGAGTTGATAATTTTAAATTGTCTCTTAAAATATTTATAAAAACAGCATGATTCATTATGTCATCAATAAATACCAAATTTCCTAGTCCTGATGCTGACAAGCACCCCCACTCAAGGATACCTCCACCGGCATGCTTAACTGTTCCTACTAAGTTCTTGGGATTAAGTTCCTCATTTTTTTCTTCTCCATACAATTATACGCCCATCAGCACCAAAAATGTTCATCGGCAAATAAGACATTATTCAAATATGTTTGGGGCTTATTTATCATTGATAGTGCGAAAGGAAGCCTAAACTTTATGTTTTTCTCACTCACAAAAATTTTTCTATGGGCAAAACGCCCATGTAATCCAGCTGTTCTGAGAACTCGTCAAAAAAATTTCAGGTGAAATTGAAGTAGAAAATGTTTTATTGAATTCTGCAGAAACTTTTTACAGCACTCAAACGTGAATTTTTCACAAATTTTCTAATTATAAATGTCTGATCACGTTTTGTTAACTTTGCCAGTCGGCCTTTTCTTACCTTGTTTTCGATCCAATTTTCTTCTTTAAAACATTTTTTAACATACTGCACAGTAGAATGGGATAAATTAAGTAATTTAGCAATATTTAAGTAATTTAGCAATATTATTTGGAATACTCCCCCACACACCCCGGAAGGTTACTGTTCCGGCACCTCTAATTCTAGAAATCTAGCACTGTATATATATATATATATATATATATATATATATATATATATATATTCATTCATTTTTGGGCCCGTATTCTTGGGATACATGGTATGTCATCCCCATAAGGAAAAGGGGATAGGACTTGTTCACATTGCATTCGGAGCGTTATGACGTTATTCCATTGACTCCGAGACTGACATGATGTGTATTTGGCTTGAAATAATGGAGAATGATGCGTGACTGGTTGAATATTTTCATGCTGACGGTACGTAACGCCCTGTATTCAGTGTGAACAGTCCGTAAATGGACTAACGAAAGGATGCTCTAAAATGCGTATGCTTCGTATTCATTTTAAAGCTGTTGTTTCTTCAAATTCTATCTGTTATTTGAACAATTTTTTTTTTCCACAGGCTCAATCTTGCATTTCAACATTTGTGTTCTGCCGTCCTGGAGAATGCTGTCTCTACTACGATGGCAAGAAGTACTTAGACGTACCAACGTGCACCCGACTTGATAAAATACGCAACGAAGATTTTCTTTGTCTTTGAAAATTAAACAGATTATTAAAGCTGCTGTCTTATGACGCAGTCACTTACACAGATCTTATTAATTTGTATCACACTATTCACCTATTTCAATTTCCCTGCAAATGATTAATTAAAAGTAGTTGAAATCATAATATGTCACTTTTTTTCTCTCCTATATATATATATATATAAAGCAGTTCAGTGACTGACTTACTGACTGACAGATAACGCACAGACCAAACCGCTGGCTCTAAATGGATGAAATATTACATGGCGATTCTTCTTATAGTGTAAGGGTACACTAGGAAAGATTTTTGTGAAAAATTCTTCTTAGATTTTTTAAAATTAAATTTTTAAGCTGTCTTTGTAACTTTTTTAAGTTTGCATTTAAAATGATAATTTTAGGGTTATGTATATCATGGGAAAGATCATAAAAATTTCTTTAAAAGGAAATCTCTTTCGAATCTTTACCTCCATTTTCTGATTTTTGGTGAATTTTTAAAGATTAATTTTTAGAATTTAATGTATTAAATGCTGAACACGTGGTTTCTTTTCTTTTTAAGATACTTCAAATTTATTTTGCGTCACGTGCATAACAACGAAATAAATTGACAAAAAAATATTAAAATACTGTAAAAGATAAAATTTAACCACTATACTAATATTTTCTTCTTCATTCTTTTATCTATAAAAATATCCGTTATGATTTATATATATATATATTTATATATATATATATAGTATATTTTTTTGGGCATTAATTACATACTTTGACCATTGTATTTGATTGGAATGTACTCCATAGCGAAGAACGGGTATTCACCAAGTGTGTATATATATATAGGGCTAGATTTGAGGCGGAACGCGCCGAAACGGCGTTCTGGTGCCTCTCTTTAGGAAAAAAAAATTACAATAGTTAAAAACATTTATTTAATCACAAATTACTCTGTTGTTAGTGAGTGAGCCTGACCCACTACTCTTTACACTTCACATAAAATAACCATTCGCACGTCGTAACGATCGATTATGATGTGAGGCTAGGGTAGCTTGTTGAGCGTTACTCTTGGGTGCAGCGAACTGCAACTATTTCACTAAAGCGCGTGGTATTGTGGCTTGACCTTGGCCGGCTGACGGGACGGTAATCTGACTCATTTTTGCGGACTGCACTGACTTTTCGCGGGTTTGCAAATAAGGTATTGATTAGCCCCGACCCCTCATTTCGAGAATCGACCTCCCCGAGGCAGCTACCCTTCTTCCATGTTGTGTTGTTGAGGTTAGTTGCGTTTGAGCAGTGTCAAGTCTGTGTGAGATCGATAGATTGTGAAGTGAAATGAGCAAAAAAACTAACCGATTTTTCTCACTTTCGGATGGCAGTAAAAGACTCAAGCACAGCACCAGTTGTGACGATACCAGTGATGCCAAAGTTTTTAATGACGATGACGGCGAAATGAAAAGTTTAAATTCGCAACCGCTCTCTAACACTGCAAGCGAAACAATGGATTCTGGAAAACTTGAATGTGATGTAGAATACCCCAAAAGAAAAAGATACACCTGCTGAGTGCGACAATGTCTTGCCAGATTGCTGGACTAACTCGCAAAAAAAAAAACGAGTTTTGCCAAATATATGACTGGTTGTTTGTTAAAAATGGAACGTTAGGATGCAGTGCTTGTGAAAAGGTTGGGGTTTTATCTGTCCATAAGAAAACAGGTATGAAAATTTAAAAAGCATGGGCAAGTGGGGAGATAAGCAGCTACGGCGACACTAAAGAAAAAAAAGCAAACTTCGTTAAGGAAAAAAATGTATGAACACAAAGAAAGTGCTGGTCATAGAGCAGCTGTCAAAATTTTATGTGAAGGTAAAAATGAAGTATTGGAGAAAGTTGTTTTGAAGCAGCGTGCTCACGAAAAACAAGCTACTGAAAAAAGCAGAAGCGATGTGACGAAAACAGAAAACCGCGAAGCCAAGAGAATTCGAAATGCAGTTAGACGAACACAAGAATCTGAAGGAAAACATTCCCAAGCGCGCGAAGCCAACAGAATTCAAAATGCAGTTAGATGCACACAAGAATCTGAAGAAAAAACATTCCCAAGAGCTCGAAGGCAGCAGAATTCGAATTGTAGTGATCCGAAGTAGTGAGACTGATGAAGAAACTTTTAACACGTCGAACATACGATCGTCTTCGAGCTTCAACATCGAAAGGAGAGGAAAGCGATGAACAACGACAGCACCGACAATAAACTAATGCAATTTGCTACCGCAAACGAATTTTAGCGAAAACTTTAGAACATCATAACATGAGGCTAATCACTGAAAAAAAATAATATCAGAATCTGAATCCCGAGCGAAGCCGGGTAATACATCTAGTAGTTATAAATATATATATATATTTATTTTTTTTTGGCATTAATTGCATACGTTGACCGTTGTATTTAATTTGAATGTTCTCCGTATAAAGTGCGGGTTTTCAGCTAGTGGTATATAAAATCTTTTTGTTCACACTTTAGACCGTTCTATTTGCACTTGGATATCTAGTGGAATTTAGTGTAGGATGATTTCCGTTACTGGTACAGTATTTCTGAAACTTCTCTGATGTAAAACACGTTCCACTATCAATGATAATTTTCTCTTGCAATCCATAATTATTTACAAAATCAAGAGCTTTCAATGGGTGTCGAGTCGAAGTACTTCTTAACTGGGATCAACTGAACAAACCTCGTGAAATTGTCAATAACGACTAGCAAATGACATTATTGGCAAATATAAAGCAAATGACATTTTGAGCTCTTCACGAGGGGTCCTAAATGGTCTATATATAGGATCACAAAAGGTTCTGGAACCAGCTTCTATCGGATGTAGCGAACCCTATTTCTTTCCAGTGGGTTTGTTCATCAAACGTTCAAAACACATCGATAAGTGTCATCGAACATGACGATTCATAGCTGATAAGCAGTAGAGTTCACTAATTTTATTCACAGTTCTAGCTGCGGAGAAATGTCTAAACAAATCATGGAATTTCACCACACTTTTCCTCATACTTTTGGGAATTGCAGACAGTAAATAGTAGCAATTGCGTCGCAATGTACTTCGGTTGGAGTGGTGTGAGGGTTATATTGGACTGAAATAGGCTGTTGGGCCAAGTTATTTTTAAGAATTTGAAATGATTTTTCTTGCAGACTTCCCAAAGGAATTTTTCACTCTTGCGAGTTAGGGCCTGTTCACATAGGAGTCCGTTGCGTTGCGTTAAGGAAAAGATGACGTTGAGATGAAAATAAACCAATCATATGCCTCCAAACGATTAGCAATGAAATTTTTAACGCGTATGATTGGTTTATTTTCGTCTCAACGTCATCTTTTCCTTAACGCAACGCAACGGACTCCTATGTGAACAGGCCCTTAGACGTATTAGCGGTCTAATTTTTAACAAACCATCTACAGAAACTCGCTAATCCTAAAAATTTAAATACATCGGGAACATTAATAGAAATCCTCAATGGCTTTAACGCTTCTCAAACCTAGTTTTAGTTCTTCACTTACTTTTAAAACCTAAAAAGTCTTCCTCTTTTTTATTACCAGTCACATTTATTTAACTTTAACGTTAATTAGTATCTCTAAACATTTCAAAAACTTCTTTCAATCGCTGAATCATATCGTCCCATTTTTGGCCGGAATTGATATATACCATCTAAATAGCACAAATTCTGGAATTTAGGAGAGGACCTGACATTTGATACATCAGTTATCGGCAGGTGATTCGGTGTCATCAGCAGGTAGCAAACGATGCATTGGCAAAGCCAAAAAACCATCATTTCGAATGGTCCCGTTTCGTCTGCAGTTGCGAAGGCTGTTTCCGGTTTGTCGTCTTCACCTAATGGGATTTGCAAATAACTATGTGCTAAATCTAGCATTCTAATAGGTCGTCAGTTCTAGGCAATAGTAATCCATCCCAGGCCCTGATTTTCCATTAGGCCTAGTAGGCCCGGGTCTAGGGGCCCTCGGATGTTGGGAGCCCTCTAAAAATTTTAATTTTAAAAGAAAAAAAAAAGAATATTTCCCAATTCAATTTTTTTTTAAATTTTCCTTTTTTTAATAGCAATTTTTTTCATATATCCTTTCAAATTTGATTCATTGATTGATTGGTTCATCATATGTATAGTTATATGTATAGTTCATCTATGAGGCAGTGAAAGGCAAAGTGGTGTAAGTCACATTTTCAACTTTTTTTATTTGAGGGCTAAAATGTAATCTCCGTGTTCAATTTATTGTAGAATCGCAAGTAATTATTATTTGCAATATTATAATAATTATTGGGAATTATAATTTGTTCAGTTTATAGTGGAAGTTTTTGTAGTTTTGCAGTAAAACGCTTTTGACTTACACCATTTGACTTACTGACTTACACCACTTTGCCTTTCACCGCCTCATATGTATGTTATTGTGTATATAAGGGATTAATAAGTTTTTCTGGTTGCATTGTATTGGTGGTTTAATGATGAAGTTAATATGTTGTATTGCTTTTTGTTATTTGATAATGCTCTAGGCTTATATGCTTCAAATAGCCAATTCTTGGTAAAATGGTACTTTCACAATGATTTATGATTAAAAAAAATTTTTTTTTTTGGGGGGCGGTCAATTTTAGAAATTTTACGCCCACATCAGTGTTAGGGCCCCCCCCCCCCCCATCCCGAGTTGTGCCTATAGTCAAGAATTTTCTAAATCGGGCCCTGATTCATCCTTAATTGTACGACTGTTTAATCTTCGATAATCAATTACAAGTCTGCTTTCTCCCGTTTCCTTCTTTACTAATAAAAGGGGACTCGTATAAATTGAACTAGTTGCTGACACGATACCGTTATGCTGCCATTCTTTGACAATATTTTCAATCTCATTTCTTTCACACGCTTTGATCTTATAGGGACGGAAGCACATTGGTCCTTTACATCTTTAGCTTCGTTAATTTTCAATTTCGTTAAATCTATACAACCAAGTTCTTCATTCCAGTATGATTTCCAGAACCGAATTTAAATTTTCGCCCTCGCCCTTCGACAAGACTAAGGGCCTGTTCACATAGGAGTTCGTTGCGGAGAGTTAAAGTATTGAAATATATTTAACCAATGACAAACCTCCAAACGATTAGCAATGAAATTTTTAACGCCTATGATTGGTTTATTTTCGTCTCAACGTCATCCTTTCCCTTAACGCTACGCAACGGACTCCTATGTGAACAGGCCCTAACTCATTTTTTAAGAATCGCGCAAAATCAACCGAAAAACGGAACGCCCGGTTGAAATCGAAAGGAATACGATTAATCTTTTTTATGCGAAGACACGAAAAGATATGAAATTTGAAAATGGATTTAGTCTTGTCGGAGGGCAAGGACGAAATTTTAGACTCAGTTCTGGCTAACGTAAGAATTAAAGAATGGATGAACTCGAGTGTATAAATTTAAAGAAAATGAAAATTAACGAAGCTAAAGATGTAAAGGACCAATTTGCTTCTGTCCCTATAAGACTAGTGCGTATGAAAGAGAGGAGATTGAAAATTCCCAAAAATGAACGATTTTCGGAACCGAGACTAAAATTTTCGTCTGGGCCTGTTCACATAGCAGTCCGTTAGCGTAAGCGTAAAAGGTCAACGGAGTGTTCCCGGATGATGATACGTGAGTCAACGGATGATGTCATAGCGCTCAGCTATATGATTGGTAAAATTTAACGCTAACGAAATGCTATGTGAACAGGCCCTAACCCATTTTAACCGGTGTTTTCACCGGTAATCGCATAAATGAAATGAATTGTATTCCTTTCGATTTCAACGGTAAGTCTGTTTTTCGTGTGATTCTGCGCAATTCTAATTCGTCCTGTAGGTCAGAGATCCGCAACCTTTTATCTTCCACGGCACAACAACGTTTTTTTTTCGATAATTCCGCGCCACACCACAAGAAAAAGCTTGCAAATATATAAAATACAATAAATACGTATATGTTTTTATTAGATAAAACAACACAACAAAATAGCTCTATGTATCAAGATAATTATAATCATTTAAGTTTTATATAAATCATTTTGAACTGTACACCAACACAAGAACAAAAATATAAAATTATAGTTTACAAGTAAAAAAAATTTCTCTTTAAATTTTTATATTAAAATTTGTTTTTTGGTCTTTACTTAAGCCTAATAAATCAAATTTAAACATAACTAATTTATTAATGAGATATTTGAGATTGTTTTGATAAATGTGCGCTTTATATTTGCACGTTTTATATTTGGCTCTATAATAGAAAGAGCTACAGTTCATGGTCAAGGCCCTTTAAATAGGATCGTTTGTCATTTTCAATTAGAACCATTGTCCAAAAACTTTGTTCGCATAAGTATATCGTAGAAAATGGGAGCAAAATTGCAATGGCCTTGTCAGAAATTTGTGGATATTCTATCTTAACTGAAATCCAGAAATATGACGCTCGAGCATACATACAATGTATGGCTAACAATATGATTTTGTTTTGTGTATAATTTCGACCCAGAAAAATTACATATTAACAAAAAGTTAGAGGAATATTTTACTTAGAAAAAATTCTATTTAATGCTGTGGTTAATTCTTTCATTATCATAATCGATAAAATCACCGCGGCACAGTCAAGATCACCTCGCGGCACACTGTAGGTATCCATAAGAAATATCGTCCGCATAAAATATCCGAAATTCCCCCCCCCCTCCGCCCCACACAACTCTAGGGAATAAAATATAATTTTTTGGCTAGAAAATCTCTTTTTACTATTAACTCTTACGTCGGCTCATCTGTTTACAGAGGCTGTTCACACATTTTTTAAACGATGTATATTGTATTCACAAAACTAAATTACATAAAATTCTTGTGTTTTAAATGTTCTATTTGACATCCCTTATTCTGAACTATCTTTCGACACCGCAATTTCCAGGATAATAATGCCTTTTGAAGTGTCAGAAGAGGTATTCTATCCCATTCCTCCTGAACAGCTTTCCAGAGTCCTGTAAGGGTTGTGGGACGACGTTTGGATAATGCAGATTTTAAAAGTCCGAAAGCACAAAAATCCATAGGTGATACATCGGGAGATTTAGTAGGGATATCAGTGAAGGGTATGGCCTTGATACCAGTTTTTTGTTCCATTTCTTTTAGGAAATTTACAGTGGATTTTGATGTGTGACTGCTAGCTTTGTCTTGATGAAGTCTCACAGACTGATGGCACTGTGGGTAAAGCGATGGTATTTCATTCAGAAAAATTGGCGATAAAATATGTTCCTGATAGTATTTGGAGTTAATCTTGACATTTTTTCCACTCTCTTTATTTTTAACTTGCCATTATATGAAAAACCAGCAACAATCAGGAATCCCTTAGAAAAACTTTCTTTCGATTCTTTGAACATGTACTTAAATTTTTTTCTCCCCTTTTATGATAAAAATGGCTCTTTTTTGTTGCAATCATTTAAATACACCCAAGATTCATCTATTGTGACAATTGTTTTCCATTTTTCTTTGGATAAGTGTTTCTCATATAGAATTATGCAGCGTGTCCTGCGTTCATCGATATGATTTGGAAGAACACGATGCACATTGCGTTTTTTCGCTTTCTTAAGATTTAAATCAACGTTTATCATTTTGTTTACAGTGGACACCGAGCATTTTAATGATTTTGCAACTGTACTTTGACGAGGGGGATTTTCTTTTAACATTAAACAACGTACCTTTGCAATAGTCGAAGATGTCCGTTTTTTCCTTGGATACTTGTTTGGAATTTTTGTCCCACTTGAGGCTCCAATTTGACGTTTTTTTTCCTTTCTTGTTGACGATATTACCTATCGACGCTTTAGATATCACAAAACCATGACTCTCACATCGTTTTTGGATAACGGAGTATGCATATTTCTCTTCGGAAAGAGCATAAATGTAGCCTTCGAACCACTGCTTTGTTAAAAACGCCATTTTGAATCAAAACAAAACTTTCAAGCCGCAGACGATAATTTTGACTTTTAAAAACATGGTACAATTGCAATTATTTCTTTTGCAGAAAACGCTTTTTTATTACCGCTTACCAAAATCGTCTAAAAAATGTGCGAACAGCCTCTGTATACTGTTCAATGGCTCCTCGGTCTCACAAACCGCCACGCTATAAAATTAGGATATTTTCCTATTTTTATAAGTTTTTCGCAGCTGCAAGTCATTACTGCAAAACTACTGCAACCTCTCATTCTTGAAAACGGTAAATGAAAAAATAGATTATTCAACAAAAATTTCGGAATCCGATTCTTCAAATCTGTGATAGTACGAGAGAGAGAAAGAAGTCTGGTTGATTGTGAAACAGGAGGAATTCTTCCAACCATGCTAGCTACAACAATAAAACAAAGATCTTTGAAGTATAGAATGCATGCAGACTGACAGATAATTAGTACGGTTCAAGGCTTATCGGTCATTCAGACGGGCAAAAATTTAAATCAGTTCAAGGCTGATCGGTCCAAAAGACAGACTATGTTTTGCAAAGATTAAATTTACCGACAAAATGCGAGCGGGCAGGGCCCGATTTAGAAAATTCTTGACTATAGCCGCAACTCGGGATGGGGGGCCCCCTAACACTGACGTGGGCGTGAAATTTCCAAAATTGACCGCCAAAAAAAAAATAATCATGAATCACTGTGAAAGTACTATTTTACCAAGAAATGGTACTTTTGGCTATTTGAAGAGTAGAAGCCTAGAACATTATCAAATACAAAAAGCAATACAACATATTAACTTCATCATTAAAACACCAATACAATTCAACCAGAAAAACTTATTAATCCCTTATATACACACTATAACATACATATGATGAGCTATACATATAACTATACACATGATGAACCAATCAATCAAATTTGAAAGGATATATAAAGAAATTGCTACTAAAAAAGGTAAAATAAAAAAAAATTGAATTGTGAATTTTTTCTTTTAAAATCAAAATTTAAGGGGCCCCCAACATTCGGGGACCCCTAGGCCCGGGTCTACTGGGCCTAATGGAAAATCAGGGCCTGCCCGACTGAAGAACTCACACAGTGGCATAGCGAGGGGTGGGCAAGGGGGTCTATCATGCCCCGGGCGACAATCCCACAAGGGCGCCAAATGGTCCTTTTCACTAATTCTATATATTATATTACAATATGTTTTTCGGAAAGGGGGGCGCTAAAAAGGTATCGTACCCCGGGAGCCAGTTATGCTCGCTACGTCACTGAACTCACAAACCGTCAACAGTCTGATCACCCCCACCCCCGACCCACCCTTCAGAACAGGTGCAACACCGGTCTCCTATACCGATGAGGGGTTAAATCATAAGACTGCACTTTATCATGAACAATAAATAGTAGATCTAGGTCGGTTACGACGTCATCAGTTTTCACTTCTGCTTTTGTTTGTTTTTTTTGCTTACGTGGACGCGGATGTGCAATTAATATTTCCGAAACCGAATAAATTTCTCGAACACGGAATTCTATTTAGATTAAATAATTTAACCGCGTCTGATTTCTTCAAAACGGAAGCTGCACTTCCTGTGTTTAATAAACGGTAACAGTTCAAGCCCATTGATCTCTGCTGTCTTCGAAAATGGGGTTGAATCCGGTGATTCATTCACTTCCTTTGATTTGTCCTTTACCCCACAACCTTCAAAGAGGAAAACTTTTAGGTACTACTTCAAACTACTGATTTCAGGCTACTTCTCTCACAGGGTGCGACAGAATGGACCCCCGCATTTCAAAGGGTAATAAAAAAAGAAACAATTTACAGAAAAAAAGCTTTATATTTTCGAAAAGTACCGGGTGGTTATAATTAAACTTCCCCTGTAAACGGCATCCTACAGCGCAAACGGGTGAAAGGAATGCAACGAAATTTTGTATATGGGCTATACACGAGATGCGCACACGGAATTTCGGAAAAAAAAAAAATTTTAGTTCCAAAATGTCCACCAGAGGGCGCCTTTTCGGGAAAAACATGAAATTTAACACAATGAACGACCAAAAGCTATACAACATATTAACTTCATCATAAAACACCAATACAATGCAACCAGAAAAACTTATTAATCCCTTATATACACTATAACATATGATGAACCAATCAATCAAATTTGAAAGGATATTATAAAAAATTGCTATTAAAAAGGTAAAATAAAAAAAAAATTGAATTGGAATTTTTTTCATTTTTTCTTTTAAAATAAAATTTTTTTTTTTTTTGGGGGGGGGGCCCTAGGCCCGGGCCTACTGGGCCTAATGGAAAATCAGGGCCTGTGTGATTCATAACAAAAATTCGTTGCTATATATTTTTTTCTCATTTTATTTATATTATATTTATTTTTCTCATTGTATAACTTTTGAATACTACTCATAAATCAATTCTATTGTTATTCAATTTAAAAAATCATAATAATTCATATTTTAAGGACCGTCTGGCAGTCAATTCGCTGAGGAGAGCCCTAAATGAATTCAGTTCGTACCCCCCCCCCCCCCTCCCCAAACAAAAAGTTAGAAGCATGCTACGCCTATGTTTGGCAACGCAGACACACTTGTTCTCAAGTTTGTAATCCATTGCAGGATTGTTTTTGGCATCAGTTTCATAGGGCCCAAAGCGATTCCCAAATGTCCTCTGTGTCGCGGTTACAGATTATTGCTTTTAAAGAACGCCTCGATAACGAAAACTTCGATATCCATTAACCTTCAGAAATATAGGAGTCCATTGTCCCGCACCCTGTACATTCGAAGTTACAGCCTAATATTTTGATAGATGACATAAGACACCGTAGACCATCAATTTAACAAGATAGTACCAATTTTCAACATATACATTCATAGCCCTCCGGCCTGTCATCTATGGACTGTTGTAAGCTTTTTGCATTGCTAAAACATATTCTTTCTAAACGCAGACCTGAAACTACAAATAGAGCTTGGAAAACAACGGTAGAGGGTCGAAGTTTAATGATACAAGTTATTTTAAGAAATAAACCTTTTTCAATAAAAATTTCGATGTTGGCACTTCAATATAAAAGGCCACTGTCAAGACATTAAAAAAATCGAATTTTGATTTAAAACAACAATTCCATAACAACAAAATCATTTAACAATACTATGTTCTGGTAAACTATGTTCTGGTTATTTTAAAACTATATTAAACTGCGTAATGGTAAATTGTCAACGAACTATAGAGATGAACGACTTGATCGATAGTCATCAAATCAATAAGTGTATGTCTTTTCATATAAAAATCTAATTTTCAAGTTTCTAGATAAAATTCTCTCAGCATTATATCGGTCAATCAATAACGATAAGTTTATATTGTATCAGCTGCTGCTAGTCGATAAGCTTTCTCAAAACAAATACTACCCGATTCTCTATTTGCACGGTTTTGAAATAACAAGGTCCAAGGAAAAGAACCGATTATTTTTACACTGTTCTACTTTTACTTTAACACGGTTTAAAAATCTAAAAAGAATAGAAAAAAAGTATTGAGTTCCATATTATCAGAGAGTGTTTTAGATAATATAGATGTTTCCAAGTTAGAGTATAGTAGTCAGGGCAGCCCACAAGGGGGGGGGCAACTGGGGCACTTTGCCCCAGGCCCCCAACTGCCGGAGGGGCCCAAAAAATTTTTTTTTAAATTTATTTATTAGATTTCCTCCGAAAGAAAATTCTGAAATTTGTACCGTACTTCAGAATTTAAAATAATCTCCTGAAAAGAGGGCCCCCCCCCCAAAAAAAAAAATAAATATTCGATTAATCATATTTCTTGGGGCCCCCCAACAGAAGTTTGCCCCATTCCCCGTAAAGTCTATGGGCGGCCCTGATAGTAGTGATGATGGAGTGGTTCCATTATCTGCAAGTACAATTCTAGAAAGCCGCCAATAGCCAATAAACTCGGAAATCGTTTTCTTACAAATGATTTCAGTGTCGGACGAGCTGCATAATTCCATAGTGATTTAAAAATGATTACGTCACGTTATGAAGAATCATATAAAGAAACAAAATTGCAGCGTCTGATAACCGAATTCGCATTCAAACCAGTGAAACAAAAGAAACGCAAGATGTTCCTTTTATTGAAGATACACTTGTAGGTACAGTGTGACAATTATTGAGCTATATGAAAAAAAACTTGATAACTTTTGAACCATTGGCGAGATTCTTTGAAAACTTGGCGGTTGAATGCAGGGCAAATTGGAATATTTTTGAGCATGCGCACTCGTAATATTGTTGTTCATTTTTCGTTGAAAATGCCGAAATACAGCGTTTCTGAGCGAATGGGAATCGCTTAGCCGCCATATTCTCATGATCTCAACCCTTGTGGCTCATTTTTGTGGGGCAATATTAGAGACAAAGTTTACGCATATAACCCCAAAACCATCGCTGAGCTCAAAACAGCCATTCAGGAGGTCATCGAAAACATCGATTTCTCGACACTTCAGCGATTTTTGAAGAATTTTTGCTCTTAGTCTGCGCTACATCATAGCCATTGATGGCAAGCATATCGAACATGTCATAAACTAAATCCGATTATCTGTAGTTACTTTTCAAATTTGAATAAATTTTTTGAACTCAGTAGTTTTTTTCAAATTTGATTTTTTATTTCATATAGCTCAATAATTGTCACCCTGTATATGGCCATTCAATATTTCCAGTGACGAGAGGGATATTTCGCTACCGAAAAACAACAGAAAACGGGCACGTTTATTGTCTAGTAGTGACACTGAATGACTGAATGATTGTTTTATATGTATGTATGTATTAATCAAAAATAAATTCACTTTATTTTTTAACTATTTGAGACTGCCGCAATTTTCCAATTAAAAAAAATAACCCGTATATACACAATTAAAATAAGATGTGTGGATTTGTTTTTACATATTTATTCACGTTCAGTCGATTAAATCCAAATTTGTTATGAAAATTTACAATTTTTTTTTATTAAGTATATTTGGATGTTACCTATCTTCAATTTTTACCATGTTTTTATTAACTTGCTTTCTTGTTTGCTGGTTTGTGTGTGTTTGTCCTTTACAAATCTTGCAATCGATTTTTAACTAACTTCCCGACTAGCTAGACATTTGAAACTTTTAGAATAGCTCAGAACACGATGACAATGCATTCTTTTAAATACTTTTAGCCATCTTTAAGCAGAATTGAATCCATTTTCAGTTAATTTTGTTTTGTAAACTGGTGCAGCCATCTGTCGGCCAGAACGGGAACGAAAAGTTAAACGCAAGTTAACTTCCAATGAACTTAATTTTCTTTCAAGTTGATGGGATAATTCATCCAAAAAATTTTTAAAAAAGTATTTATTAATACATAGAATTGTCAAGTTTATATGATTCAACAGAAAATTTAAAAACATGGTATACAAAAAGTTCTTTTTATCTTGTTTTTAGTGCCAAGTTATATTCGTTCATGAATCACTCCCCTTTGTATGCCCCCCCCCCTTAATCTAGGTGATGGCCAAATGGCTTGGGCGCTGGCATTGGGTTCAGATCCTATGGGTTCGAGTCTCACTGTTGGCATGGATGCAGAGTTGATGGGATAATGCATCCAAAAAATTTTTTAAAAAGTATTGTCAAGTTTATATGATTCAACAGAAAATTTAAAAGCATGGTATACAAAAATTTTTTTTTATCTTGTAATTATTATTACCATGTTTTTATTAACTCGCTTTCTTGTTTGTTTGTTTGTGTGTGTGTGTGTTTGTCTCTTACAAATCTTGCAATCGATTTTTAACTAACTTCCCGACTAGCTAGACATTTGAAACTTTTAGAATAGCACAGAACACGATGACAATTTCTTTTTAATACTTTTAGCCATCTTTAAGCAGATTTGAATCCCTTTTCGGTTAATTTTGCTTTGTAGACTGGTGCAGCCATCTATCGGCCGGGTAGGGAACAAAAAGTTAAACGCAAGTTAACTACCAATTAACTTCATTTTCTTTCAAGTTGATGGGATAATTCATCAAAGAATTTAAAAAAACAGTATTTATTAATACATAGAATTATCAAGTTTATATGATTCAACGGAAAATTTAAAAATATGGTATATAAAAAGTTCTTTTTATTTTGCAATTATTACACGTTCAACGGATCTTTTTCCCCCTTCAAAAAACGAATCAGGTGCATGCATATTTTCTGAATGCCACCTGCGCCCTTGTAAAAACTATGCGAATGACCTGTATTTTATACGTTAGGAACATTTGAACGGTAGCTTAGCATTTTATACAAAAGATCAAGCAGACGGAAAGACGAGGGAAGCGTAACGGAAGCGAAAATGCATGCCGGTTTTGCAATCAAGTGCTTGAAAAGAGCGAAAAAGTAAAAGAATTTGACGTGAAGTGTTAACCATTGATAAGAGTGGAAAAAATAAAACCGTCCGGAAATTTCTGTGCTAAGGAGAATTTTTCTTCGTTATGGCACAAAAAAGAAACTTTCCTTATCGCTGCGCGCCCTACATATTATACTTGTTGAAGGGATTCTTTACACAAATTTCAAGACGTTCCGGTTCACACCTTCCTGCGTGCGTCTAAATATGGAGTACGCATCCGGTGGAGGATTTTCGAGGAGAGATTTTGCGCCGACTTTGAAACTGACAACCAGTATTTTTTTTAACCTATTTATTATTAAATCATCATCAAAACGTTTCTACGTTACTGTACCCTTCCGGGTACAATAACGTAGAAAAACTTCATGGTACAGTGAAATAAATTCCATCTAATTAATTTCTTGGAATCAGACCTAAGGATTCTGTTTTCTAGATCCTTGACTTCAACTAAAATGAAAACTCCTATCAGTTAGGACTTAAGCCCCTTAAGGGCCTACCAGGGGCGGCTCCGTCGGCTACCAGGGGGCAACGTCGGCTCTTAGGGTTATATATATATATATATATATATATATATATATATATATATATATATATATATATATATATATATATATACATACACAGTGGAATCTCGATCGATCTATGGGAACTATTATTCTCATATTACGGACATCAGAAGGTATAAGCAACAATTAGAACTTAACATGTTCTTTTATTTAAAACTTGACACATAACATAAATTTACAGTAATCGTTACGAAACCCAGCTCGTAGTTCATCGCAGTGAATTCGGAGCAGAGACGCGTGCGTACCACACTAGTACGGAAAGTGAAGTAAAGTTCGGTGTTCCAATGAAATGTTTCAAAGTAAATGTTCTTCCAAGTAAATGTTCGGTGTTCCTTCGTATATATATATATATATATATATATATATATATAAGCACGTTAAACACTTTAGTATATATATATATATATATATAAATATATGTATATGCATGTATATATATATATATATGTAGAAAATTGATTTGTGAGAGATGGAGACTTCGACCTGAACGAATTTTATTCCGTTGGGCTTGAGCGTCCAATAGGAAAGCTTTGCGCGCGCGTGACGTCACCTTTTTCGGAGAGCATTAGGAGCTCACTCTCAGACCCCCCCGCGGACATGAACGAGTAATGTCGTGCCTTCTTCCTCGCGTTGTGTTTTTAACGAATTCGCTTAACGAATTGGGATATTTCGGAGTCCCCATCTCACAGGTGAACCATGCTCTGTAGTAAAACCTTAATTTACCTTCCTCGTAACTTTGTAAATTGTAAATAGCGTGATGTCTTTTCTTTATGTGTTTAAAAGTAAATAAAATGTTAGTTTAGATATTAATCTTTTTATTTCTTTCGTATAATTCTTTCCGTAAAGTTACTTACCCCTAGACGCCGTCCTACAAATTGGGGCCCCGGCCCGGATTAAAACCTGCTTCCTTATATTAGGCATTTGCCTAGGAACATCCTTACTTTTACTTTCGTGTTCAGTTTAAATAATTTTATACTTCCGTTTTCAGTTTGAAATAATTTTATTTTTAACTAAGAGCATTTTTTTCCTTTCGGGTTCACCTTTTTCGGTTTTCGCTCACAGACCAACGTCCTATGCTAATGTATTTTTTTAAGTCCACAGCTAACAGATTCGCCAAAGAAATCAGCCCGCCAGCGAAAGAGGGACAGCACAACAATCGCCGAGAAATCGCCATCGCCAGGTCAGTGATGTTTATTATTAAGCCAAGGAAACAACGCCAAAGAACAATCGCCTATACATTGATTGTATTAACATAGTCATGTTATTCGAGGGATATTATAATTACGTTGTATGAAATATATAAGTGTCGAAATTTCATTTGAATATTTATCTTTCCATGTTTATAAATTAAGAATAGTCTATATTTAAATATTTAACCTTTTTCTGATATCAATTAACCCATTTTTATGGTATACAGCCTTGTTCGATATAGAACATTGAAAAGCTAAAGTTTTACCCTCAGAGTGTTTGTTTGCTATCAGATGTTAACAGAAGAGTAATAAAATAAAAAAATAATTTCCGCTCGTTCGCAGACATTAGGCGAATAGCTGTCGCGACAGGTGGCGGGAAAAGTGATGAGTGTTTATATTTCTCCCTCTGTTTAGTCTAATGCTGAGAAAGGATGTTTTGCATTTTGTGTGAAACCATGAGTTCAAATAATGTTCTTTTATCGCAACGAAAAAAAAATATATATATTTTGTTCTGTTTTTAAAAGTTGTTTATGAATAATTGGGTATTGTGAATGATTGAAAAGTTGTTTATGCATGTTTTTAGTGCCATTTTCGGATTTCAGAAGTTTCTAATATTTGTTTGTTTTATTCGAATATCGTAAGAGATTGCATTTTGTTTTTCACGTTTTATCTTTCTTCCTGGTTGAGCAAGCGTTTTTCTTTTTTAAGTGCGACTAAATAAATTTCTCACATTGAGAATAAGTTTTGAAGAAATATTGAACTAAGTTTTAAATTAAATTTGTTCTCTGGGTTACCACTCCGATTTATTTTTATACGAAATGGCATTTCTTCTCTCTAAGAAAAGAGAAGACCTGATAGAACTCGCCTCAGAATTGTCGTTAAGTATCCAAGAGGGTTCAACTAAACTTCGAATAAAAGAACTGATCGTGAAAAGTCCAAATTACGTAGAGGAAGATGTCAAAATACTGATCGATAGCATAGCTGAGGAACGCGTACGCCGAGAAGCAGAAGAAAAAGAAGAGAAATTACGCCGAAAAGCAGAAGAAAAAGAAGAAAAATTACGCCGAGAAGCAGAAGACAGAGAAATTGAACAGAAGCGAGAACAGCGAGGACATGAACTCGAGAAATTACGAATACAGGCTCAACAGAGTGTCAATACGACGAACAACGCCGAAAACGTCCAAGCGCCTAATAAATTGATTCACGAAACTTTCCATAAGTTTAATATGAAGGATGACATCAGCTTGAACCTCACCTTATTTGAACGGCACGCAGAATTGATATTTTTGCCGAAGAAAGATTGGGTACAGAGACTGATAGGATTGATTCCCATTGACGTTGCTCATCTGATCGCAAGAGAACCAGCGGACAAATGTAATGATTACGACCACGTCAAGAATTTACTATTGAAAAGATTTAAGTTGTCTCCGGAAAAACTTCGTCAACTATTTGTATCTCACCAAAAATCTGATGAGCGAACATGGCAAGATTTTCAGTACGAACTGCAGACGTATTTCGACGAATGGACTTCCGGTTTGAAAATAGAAACCTTCGATCAACTGCGAGAGTTAATTATAGCCGATCTAATTAAGAAGAAAGCACCTTACGAGTTTCAGCAACATTTTCTAGACGAATGGTCTACTATTAACTCACCTTCCGAACTAGCTAAAAAATTTGAAGAATATGAAGATGTCCGAAGAACATTAAAACCGAAGTCATCCAACTCATTCGCTAAAGGAAAATATGAAGCCAGAGGATCTAACGATACTTATTCTCGAAGACCTGAACATTTCCAAATTGGGAACAATAGGCATGAAAAGAAATACTTTCAATCGAACGGAACTCCTTACGTCGGAAGAAATAAGCAACTAATCTGTAGCTACTGCAAAGGACCAGGTCATTATGCCGTAGATTGTACAAAGCGACCCAAAAACCCAAACATTAATAAATCTGCAAGCTCTCCGGTTCAAGTCTGCTCACGAATATCTCAAGGAAGAGTTAAAACAAAGAAAATAACCATGAGTAACAAGACTTTTGAAGCTCTCATCGATACCGGCAGTTCAGCGACACTCATTCGTGAAGATATGTGCGAAGGAATAATCAAACCCTCAGAACTCTCGAAAGACATAGTAGTGTTATCTGGATTAGGGAAGTACGAAGTCAAAACAAAAGGGTCGTTCCAACGGAAAATTGAATTGGATGGAAAAGAATATTCCCTCACGTGGCACATCGTACCTACGCCGTGTTTAGAATTTCAGGCAGTAATCGGATCAGATATTTTGGAACAAGCCTCCGTCTTCTTCGACAAAGAAAGTGTTCAGTTCCGTAAATATGAAGATAAAACTTGGTTCATGCACACGCAAGTATACGAAGCGAAAACTGAAGACGAAATTGAAGTCAAACATGTTAGCAATCCACGAATAAGAAAAGAACTGTTTGAATTGATCTCCAACTATGAGCCAAATAAGACCGAAACGACAAACGTGTCCATGAGGATTATTTTGAAAGATGATATACCGGTTTACCAGCCTGCACGTCGCTTATCCTTTACCGAGAACCAAGCAGTCAACAAGCAAGTCGACGAATGGCTTGAACAAGGAATTATAAGACCAAGCTCATCCGAATATGCGAGTCCAATTGTGCTAGTCAAGAAAAAAGATGGCACCACTAGATTGTGTGTGGACTACAGAAAGTTGAATCGGAAATTAGTCAAGGATCGTTTTCCATTGCCGTTGATAGAAGACGTATTAGATAAACTCCAAGAAGCCAAGGTGTACACTACGTTAGATTTGAGAAATGGATTTTTCCATGTCGATGTCAATGAAGACTGCAAACATCTCACCTCCTTCGTTGTTCCGGACGGACAATTCGAGTTCAATAAAGTACCTTTCGGCCTAAGCACTAGTCCCAGCGTATTCCAAAGATATGTGTACAGTATTTTTCGAGAACTAATGCGAAAAGGTATTGTAGTAATTTACATGGACGATTTAATAATTCCGGCAAAAGATGAAGAAGGTTTAGAAAAACTAAAGAAAGTATTTGAAGTTGCTTCGAAGTATGGCTTAGAAATTAAATTTGAGAAATGTCGATTCCTAAGTAGGAAAGTCGAATTTTTGGGTCACGTCGTCGAGAACGGAACAATACGCCCGTCAGTTGCGAAGACGATAGCCGTCAAGAAGTTCCCTGTGCCAACAACGGTCAAGCAGATCCAAAGTTTTTTAGGACTAACCGGCTACTTTCGAAAATTTATTCCCGCGTACTCTAAAATAGCGAAACCTCTGAGTGATCTAACAAGAAAAGACAATCCATTTGTATTCGAACAAGCCCAAATTGAAGCATTCGAAAAGCTCAAGAAACTATTAACTGAAAGTCCCGTTTTAAGCATTTTTCAGCAAGGGAAAAGGACCGAACTACACACCGATGCAAGCCAACAAGGATATGGCGCTGTTTTGCTCCAGGAAGCGGATGACGGAAAATTACACCCTGTTCAATACATGTCGCAGAAAACTACTCCAGCCGAGGAGAAATACAGTAGCTATGAACTGGAAGTTCTTGCTGTTGTCACCGCTTTAAAGAAATTTCGAATCTACCTTCTAGGGCAACATTTCAAAATCATAACGGACTGTTCAGCTTTTCAAAAGACTATGGACAAAAAAGATTTAGTTACTCGTATAGCGAGATGGGCACTACTGTTGGAAAATTATGATTACGAAATTGTGCATCGACCCGGCCAGAGAATGCAACATGTAGACGCTTTAAGCCGATACCCCGTCGCCATAATTACAAGCGATACTCTCACCGCCAGATTGAAAAGAGCGCAACAAGGAGACGAAAACACTCAAAATTTTAAATCACTGATTGAAACAAACCCCACTTCAGACTTCTTCATTAAAAACGAAATATTATACAAATACGTAGATGGCCGTGAATTAATAGTAGTACCAAGAGATATGCAAACTGAGCTAATCAAGCTAGCTCATGAGAAAGGACACTTCGCAGCTGCAAAAACAGAAGAAATAGTTAAACGAGAATTTTTCATACCTAATTTAAGCAGACAAGTGCAAAACGTGATCGTTAACTGTGTACCGTGTATTTTAACCAACAGAAAGGGCGGGAAAAAAGAAGGTTTCCTATACCCTATTCCAAAAGAAGATGTACCGTTAAGCACCTATCACGTAGATTTCATTGGTCCTATGCCCTCTACCAACAAAAGGTACCAACATATCCTCACAATAGTCGACGCCTTCACGAAGTTCACCTGGCTGTATCCCGTAAGATCTACCACCGCAGAAGATGCCCTCGATAAATTGAAATTGCAACAAAAGACTTTCGGCAATCCCCAAAGAATAATAACAGATCGCGGTTCTGCTTTCATCTCCAAAGTGTTTAGTGACTATTGTACCGAAGAGAACATCCAACATCTGCAGATCACCACTGGCGTACCGCGAGGAAACGGTCAAGTGGAGAGAATCCACCGAACTCTTATCCCTGTTTTGACCAAGATGTCCATCGTCGATCCTACCAAGTGGTACAAATTCGTAGACCCACTGCAAAGAATTCTAAATAGCACCTCCAACCGAAGTACTAAATGGTCTCCATTTGAACTATTAACTGGCGTCATCATGAGAAATAAGGAGGACCTTCACCTAAAAAATCTGCTAATGGAAGAGATGGTGGAAGAATTTCAAGAGCAAAGAAACCAATTACGACAAGATGCTAAAAGAAACATTCAAAAGATCCAGGCTGAAAATAAAAGAACCTACGATAAGAAATGCAAGAAAGCCCCTCAGTATCAGCAGGGAGATCTAGTAGTTATCCGAAGAACGCAATTTGGAACAGGCTTGAAGCTAAGGCCTAAATTTTTAGGACCATATAGAGTTATCGAAGTAAAGCCTAGAGATAGATACGAGTTAGAGAAAGTAGGTAACCACGAGGGTCCTAGATTGACCTCCTCGTCTGCCGATCTAATGAAATCCTACTCACCAGGATGAGGGATTAAACGTTTTTTCTTTTTGCTCACAATTGTTTACTGTGTTTTTATTTTATTTTTGTTTATTGTATTTCCTCATTGTAATTCATTTGCGCGAATTGTATGGTTATTTCTCATATCTAAATCATTTCGGAAATTTTGATGTACATTTATTTAGTGATGTTTTAGGCCAATCGTTTTATGTAAAGTCAGATCACTGAGGTCAGTGATTCCAGGCTGGCCGAACTTGTAGAAAATTGATTTGTGAGAGATGGAGACTTCGACCTGAACGAATTTTATTCCGTTGGGCTTGAGCGTCCAATAGGAAAGCTTTGCGCGCGCGTGACGTCACCTTTTTCGGAGAGCATTAGGAGCTCACTCTCAGACCCCCCCCCGCGGACATGAACGAGTAATGTCGTGCCTTCTTCCTCGCGTCGTGTTTTTAACGAATTCGCTTAACGAATTGGGATATTTCGGAGTCCCCATCTCACAGGTGAACCATGCTCTGTAGTAAAACCTTAATTTACCTTCCTCGTAACTTTGTAAATTGTAAATAGCGTGATGTCTTTTCTTTATGTGTTTAAAAGTAAATAAAATGTTAGTTTAGATATTAATCTTTTTATTTCTTTCGTATAATTCTTTCCGTAAAGTTACTTACCCCTAGACGCCGTCCTACATATATATACATATATATATATATATATATATATATGTATATATGTATATGCATGTATATATATATATATATATATATATATATATATATATATATATATATATATATATATATACAGTGGAATCTCGATCGATCGTTTTCGGATCCATCGTTTTTCCGTATGTGTCGTTCATTTTATCCAGTCCCAACGATCCTATTGCTTTGTTATGTTTCCGCATCTATCGTTTTCCCGCATTTATCGTTCATTTCAATCGGTCCCTTGAAAAACGATAGATCGAGATTGCACTGTAGTTATATAGAGATGTTCATTTTTATGAAAATAGCAACTTGTCGATCGCCGAATAAACAATTCATGAAGAAGGCGATCGTTGACTTAAAAAAGTTGGCCACCCCTGATATAGGCGACATATACGCAGAAACCCAATGTTATAAGTATAAAACTTATGTTCTTAAACTACGGAGTGAGTATGCAGAGGTGAATAATTTGTTGACGCTGATGTTTTAATTTAGAGGCACTAAGAATGAGGCTCGATATATTCTGAAAAGGGGAAAAAAGATTTGTAACCGTAACCTTTTCCCAACATTAACATATTTTGCATCACAACTTCGAAGAACAATATTAATCTTTAGAAATCTACAATAATGCTGGAGAATGTCTGGGAATTTTATCAGAGAAATCGATTTTTTTCCCTTCATTCTCATGCAATTGAAGCGAATATCGCAAAGAACAGCTCACAACATGTATGACTCCCATAAATTGTTCCTTTGGTTTAGTAATAAGAATTATTGTTTCGCAACGCCTTTCTACTGCACAATTATGGATTAACCCTTCAGCGGGCGCTCCCGTGTATAAAGTGCAACATTTTCGTAATTTTGAATGGTTTGTTTTTACAAGTAAGGTTTGGATGTTCTAAGCAGTTTCTTTTTATAGCTACACCCTTTCTAATGCTGGTCTGTGTATTCCTTTCCATTCATTGTTAGTCATGATTTAACCGTAGTAAACCAGCGATTATACTGGATTGCAATACGACAAAATTATGAGTCGATGTAGTAGATAAAATGTTCAGCTATTACACGGTATCCCGCATATCACGAAGATGGACAATCTCATTGTTTTTTAGGTTTTTGGACATTGTCATAGGGACATGACAGTAGTGTCACGGCCAAGGGCAGGAACATTGAAAAGTACAAAATAAAATAAAATAATTGTTAATGCAAGAAAGAACAGGGCAATAAAAGAGAAGGGAAGAAAGCCATAGACCGAAACGAAATTTAGAGATTGTGTTTGTAGCAATAAATAGAAGATAAAAGTTGAAGAGAGTGAGTTGCAAGAAGAGAATAAAAGAAAATTTACGATGGCTATAAAACAGCCCACCCTGCTTGAAGCCGAAGCATGGGAAAAAGTTAAATTTGAGGGAGAATTTATAAATCCCGCCCTCGATGCGCATTGGTAAAAGGGGATTGAGGAGAGGCAGCACGGACGAATGGCGATGGCATGATAATTTCCATATAACCAATGGAAATTATAAGAGGCGGAGACATTAGTAAGAAAATATATGAAATAAAAAAATAGTGTGAAGGCAGAGAGATGACCTGAGAAGTGAGAGTCAGTCAGAAGTTTGTGAGAGGTAGAAGTGGTGTCAAGGCATATAGACGTATGAGGAGAATGCATCAAAAGTTAGTGAACCGATGCTGACAGTGCCCAAGTGTCCCGTGTAGAATGTTTGTCATGAACGACGGAGCCGTATTCCAGGCAAGAAAGTGCCCTAATTCCGTGTGATGATAAAGACGACGAAGTCATCAGTACGAGTGCCCGATGCCCAGAGTGATTCCACAGTCATCCAAGGTACCGACTTTGCGTTTCCTTTTTATATTGTTATCATTGCTTCTCAGTGTGTAGCCATAATAATTAAGATAGAGTGCGATGAGTATAGTTTTTGAATATAAGATGTTGAGGAATTGACCGATAATTCGTACAAACAATTTAATATAATGTTTTGCATATATATATGAATTAATTTAGTAGGAATGAAGTTGTGAATAATGTGTAAATGCCGGAGGAAATATTGAGAAATTTTGGAGTGTATTATTTAAGTGTGTTAATATTCAATAAATTGATTTGTCAATATAACCAGAGATATTTCCATTATTTGGGAAGCACATCAATGTACTAGCCACAATCATGAACCAATAAATTACTAAATCAAAATCATAATTAATATAATTAATATAAGAATAATAAAATAACTCCCAATCATTTGAATTAATTAATATTAACAACAATCACGGTTACAGACATAATAGGAATCGATTCGCAAGTTGTCTTTAAATGCAATAAATCAGGCAGTTTTGAAATAAGGCTATATTGTATCTGCATTCTTTGGTCTTCAATTATAAATCTATCTCAATGTTATCAACATTTGACATCTTGTCATAAAACGCAGAATTTTTATTTTCAATTTGAAAAGAAAAAAGTTTATTACAAAAGGAATAATCAAAGTTGAAAGAGATGTTGCACTTTATGCAACCCTCGCCTGCTGGTGTTCCAAAATTTGGCGCGCCCGCTGAAGGGTTAATATAAAGAACTGATAATTAGCGATGTTTTCTTTAAAAGCCATTTCTGTAAAGGATCAATCTTCAAATAAAATGGCGCAGTTCAGTCGATGATTGCAGTAAGCACCAAATAAAACCACTTTTACTTTAAACATGCTAATTTTAAATTATTATCAATATGCCCTTCTGCTACCAGAAATACCGTTTTCCTTTTTTTTTTCACGTCGCAGTCTAAGATATATAGCTAAATACGTCAGCGTGCGTGATTTTCTTCAAATTTAATGTAAGCGTGGGCAGTTTTAATATAATGAATAAGAACTTTTTTTTTTTGTTTTTTGTCGTGCCTGCAAAAATAATTTTTTTTATTCCTTTCTGTCAGAATGCATTCTAGGAAATTATGAAACACGACGGTGTGCGTGTTTTTCAAAAATTAAGCTAAACGTGTGCTATTTTTAGCCATAAAAGTTGTTGATCCATACATAGTTTCTTTGTTTTGTTTTTTTCCTATCTCTGAAAGGACCGGGAATGTCAGCTGGGTTTCCTAACCCTCGAGATAGTGGTATTCTTATAACCGACGATATTTGACATTTTTTTTCTCCTTTTTTTTAGTCAACGAACATTTATTATTGTATCTATCCATTATAATGAACGATGCAGAGTTATTTTCACTAAGTATTTTCGTCACGTGCTTAATCGCTTGTAATGTCACGTGAATAATCGTTTGTAAAATGTAAACAGTCCATAATTTTTTTTTTTCACTAGTCAGGCAACTCCCTAGCGAAGATCTCCAGGAAAAGGTATTGAACCCAAGGGATTGACTCAATTTCCTACCCTCGTTCTATTAACTCAACTGTCCCTTGGGGATGAAATCGTATTTTATAAATTCAGTTCCTCACAATGTGTAATAAAAAAATTTTTCGTAAGGTTTTATAAGTTAATTTTTTATGAGTCTTGAGTCAATTTATTTTTTTCATATACATGTTTTCATTTTTTTATGTTTTTAAAATTTTTTTAAAATTTATTTAAATTTTTTTTGTTTGATGAGTTTGATTTGTCATGTGGCAACACGTTATACAATATGCGTTGTCTTGAAAATTTGTTCATTCTTTGGATAGGCTGACCCCCCTTCAATCCGATCCTAACAATCTCCATTGTTTCCGCTACTGTCCTCTACCGCTTTTTGTGCCGAAGTCTTCAACGATCCTTAGCGTGGTGCTATCTATACTTATATATAAAGAGAGAGCGATTTTGTACGTGGAGGGTAATCTTCAGAACCACTGTACCTATTTGAAAAATTCTTTCACTGTTTGAAAGGTACCTTATTCCAGATGGACATAGGCTATATATTATGTATATCTGATCAGTAGAAATAAAGTTAGGGGCTTAATCCTAACAATCTCCATTGTTTCCGTTACTGTCTTATACCTCTTTTTGTGCCGAAGACTTCAACGATCCTTAGCGTAGTGCTATCGCGGTGGGTTTCTGTTCTGACGGTAGCGGTTCGAACCTAGCCATTCTCCGGCACGCCTTTTTCTTTTAAAAAATTAATTTTAATTATTAACTGACGTAATATCAATTTAAGGTATTATTTAGGTTATTATTAAGGTAAAAAAAAGATTTACAATTTATTGGCTATCAACTAGAAATTTATTGGTATAATATTTTGTTCAACTCGGACAAAGTCGGGACGGGCCGCTAGTATACATATATACCTATATGCTTACTATACCTTTTATATTTAAGCCACCTATTGGCCCTTGCAATAAATAGGTGATAATCACTCTCATCTGTCTAGATACAGCAAATACAATCTTTTTTCGTTTGTCGGGCCAGAGTTACCCCAGTAGACTGTACTGGACTCAACCATGGAGATTTTTGAGTGGCTTAGAAAAAATAAGTTATAAAATGTTGGTGAACTTTGCTCACTCCTCTCAGATACGATAGAGGTAGCTAGAGGCAGCGCGGTGGGCTTTGAACTGGGGGGGGGGGGGTGCTCGGTTCGAATCCCCACGAACGCCATTCAATGCCTCCATGTTTAGGCCGGATATGAGCACGTTAAACCTGTTGACCGGAATTACTCTCTATGTGGTCAGGTCAGAGAAGGTGGGAAAAGATACGATTCCTCCAGATGTCGCACGTTTGGGGGGGAGGGTAGGTCAAAATTGTGGTGCCACCTCGTCAAGTCGGACTCCGACCTGTGTGGTGCCTTTGCAAACAGGAGCCGCTTTCCTCTCCCCTCTGCATTCTACGGATCTGCCCTGAAGTTATTCTGGCCAGTTGGCAAAATGCAATATAATAAAAAATAAAGAAAAAAAACCCAATAATTCTTCAATAGTAATGTAAACATCATGGTACAATTTCTGTTCCTCTAAGGGCCTGTTCACATAGGAGTCCGGTAGCGGAAACGTTAAAGTACTGAAATATATTTAACCAATGACAAAACTCCAAACGATTAGCAACGAAATTTTTAACGCCTATGATTGGTTTATTTCCGTCTCAGCACCATTTTTCCTTTTACGCTTCCGCTACCGGACTCCTATGTGAACAGGCCCCAATGGCGGCTCCAAGGGGGGGGGGGAGGGCAATAGGGGGCTATTGCCCCCCAAAAAGAGCCCGTCGTATTTTTTTTTTTCATAACCTAAAATTATATAATTGTAGACCTACTACTAAATGAGTTTAAATTTAAAATCAGACGATGTTTATTTCTTTTATATTTATATATATATATATATATATATATATATATATATGTGAGAATGAGTTTGGCAACACAACTGAACTATTACTACAACTTCCACTCCTACTACTTCGGCGCGAAGGACTTGGCGCGCAAACACAGTGATGGACTAAGTGAATCATTAGACTTAATTATTTTGAACATTTAATTAAACTAGACGATGTTTACAAGACAGGACTAACACTTAGTATGAAATTAAAAAAAACAAAGCATCAACACAGCTATTTGACTCAAAACGGCAAGCCTGCGGAGCGACACATCCGCTTCGTAATGTCACTAGTCCATCACTGTGTTTGCGCGCCAAGTCCTTCGCGCCGAAGTAGTAGGAGTCGAAGTTGTAGTAATAGTTCAGTTGTGTTGCCAAACTCATTCTCACATATATATATATATATATATACAGTGGAATCTCGATTTATCGTTTTTCAAGGGACCGACTGAAATGAACGATAAATGCGGGAAAACGATAGATGCGGAAACATAACAAAGCGATATGATAGTTGGGACTGGATGAAATGAACGACACATACGGGAAAACGATGATTCGGGAAACGATCGATCGAGATTCCACTGTATTATATTCTAAAATTTTTCAAAAACTATGGCTCTCGATCGACCAAAATCATGTCGAAGATCGACCGGTCGATCGCGATCCACTTGTTGGCCACCCCTGGCCTATATTGTATGGTCACCTTTCATTGAATATAAATTAACGTTGCAAGCTTCCCCCCCCCCCCCCCCAGGGCCGGTCCCATAGGTTATGTAGACTAAGCGACTCTATGAGAATTAAATTTTGAATGCATATTTCCAAACGTTGTCATATCGCTAAGAATTCTACTAACTTTACCTGTAACTGTATCAGCAGCTGAGCGCAGTTTTTCTAAGCTGAAATAATTATCTACGAACAACAACTCGAGAGCGATTGAAAGATCTGGCAATCTATATAATTAAGTTGCTAAGCCAACTTTTTGGGCAGTCCGTGAGAGAAAACTACTGCATAAATTTACTCCATTTTGGTCTTAAACGAAGAATTGTAATCTGTAGATTTGTCAAATTTGGTTTTTGTAACCGCAATTTCTATTAATTAGCCATAATGTACAATTAAAAAAAATCGATTTCTGCGCATGCTCAGTGGCATGTTTAAATCTGGCTTTAGAAACTCACTGTTTCTGCGCATGATCAATGACATGTTTTAATGATAAACACGTTTATTCCGAAGAGTCTCTCAGCCATTTTTATTTTAAAGATAATTATGTTTGTGAAATATAAGATTAAACGTGATAGAATTTTTTTTTATTTCGAGCTGTTTAATTATCGATAATTTGCAATTAAAAATTGCCTTCTGCGCATGCTCAGTGACATTTTTAAATTTGGCTTTAGATACTCACTAAGCACGAGGCCGCTTAAACACATTCATATGTTTCTGCGCATTATTATGATTTTTCAACATTCGGCAATGATGTGTTGAGTATAATTTGAGTATTAGTACATTTATTTACTATCTAGCCGTCATGTTTTGACGGGTACCAACTAGTAATTTCTATAAGTAACAAAGAAGATCTGTTTAACATAAGAAAAGAGCTTTATGCTTTCAGAGAGAAAAAGTCAAGGATGTTGGTAAAACCGAAATGTTTGAGACTCAAAAGTCCATCGTTAAAATGCTATTATAATAACCCTGAAAGAGATACTATTCTATTCATCATGAACAATTATGCATAACAGCTCCTACATACTAAGAAACATTGAAAATATCCAATTTTCAGAAGTTATATCTATCTATCTATCTATCTATCTATCTATCTATATATATATATATATATATATATATATATATATATATATACAGTGATTTCCGCTTATAAGAATCATGTTTGTTATTACTATTTTTGATTCTTATAAGCGGTTGATTCTAATATCCGAAATTTAGGTTTTTGGACAGGCATACACATACACACACCTATATATACATATATGAGATAATTTACCATAAAATACTTTACGTTAATTTAATTTACGTTAATTATCTTTTACTAAAATTATTTTTTATAATTTTAAAAATACAACTTAATTTCTAGACCTATAAGTAGATACACATGATTATAGTAAGAGAAGAAAAAATTCCAATATTTGTTACAACATACCTGCTTAACAGTTTTAATATTTCTACTACAGGAAGGGAGCAAGAAAAAGTTTTCTATGGTAGATTGACGTCATGAAGTTTTCAGGAGGCTGTTTATACCTCTTTCAATACTAAAAGTCTCAGACGAAGATGCACCTTCTAGCCTACGTTTCACGATTTGATAACGTGCTGAATCTACTAATGTCACGTTTGCCTAGGTGATAGTGGACACTTCGCCGAAGATTTATGTGTTTCAGGGTCCAGGAAGCTGCGACCAAAATGTAGGATGTGGGAAAAAAGAGTCCTTATTTTTGTTTGTCAGTGGAGAAAAGTGAAATTGAACCCGGACGGATAAAGATGTCCCCGGGTCAAGCTAATAGGACAGTGTTCTGCTAAAGCGTTTAAGGGGAAACTATTATGTTATGTCTAACAAAGAAAGGGATGAATTTTACGACTATACTCCATCCCATCTTATCAATCTTTCTTTAAAAAAAAGAAAGAAAGAACTTCGTGCCTTTTGAGTGTTTAAGTGGCTTTTTTGGAAAAATAAAAGGAAAGCGAAGAGTGTAAACTGATTCTTAAAACCGGTGGATTCATTCTTTAAAGCGAAAATTTTAACATGGAAATAATACATTTGTTTTTGTTTTCGCGATATTGATTCTTATAAACGGTTGATTCTTATAACCACTGATCACTATAAGCGGTGGTTACTGTATATATATATATATATATATATATATATATATATATATATATATATATATATATATATATATATGTATGTATATATATATATAGACAGGGCTAGATTTGAGGCGGAACGCACCGGAACGACGTTCCGGTACCTCTCTTTAGAAAAAAAAAATTACGATAGTTAAGAACATTTATTTAATCACAAATTTCTCTGTTGGTACTCTCCCGGTAGGTTACCGTTCCGGCACCTCTATTTCTAGAAATCTAGCACTGTATATATATATATATACAGTGATTTCCGCTTATAAGAATCACGTTTGTTATTACTGTTTTTGATTCTTATAAGCGGTTGATTCTTATAACCGAAACTTCCCTTTGGACAGGCACACATACACAAATATATACTTGTACATATATATAAACACACAGGCACATATATACATAATTTACCATTAAATACTCTTTAATTTACGTTATTTATCATTTATTAAAATTATTTTTTATAATTTTAAAAATACTCAATTTCTAAACAAATACTATAACTCAATTTCTAGACATATAAGTAACAACACATGATTATAAAATCAACAAGAGGCAGCTTCTCTTTGACTACACTTTGGAAGAGCATCATATCTAATTAGCAAGTTCTGTTTTTCAGAAAAACTAAGAGTTTTCCTTGTTTTTATCATATTTGAATTCGACTATCAAAAAGTTCTACCACTAACTGGCAATTTTGTTAGAAAACTAAACTACTAGCGACGTATGCTTATTACAGTCTCAGACGAAGATTCACTTTATAGCTTACGTTTCACGGTTTGATTCTGAATCAAACCGTGAAACGATTGATTCAGCATCTGGTTCATCTGATTCAGCAAAATGGATCCATTTACGTTTCACGGTTTGAAGTGCTGAATCCACTTTCCCGTTTACGTAAGTGATGGTGGACACTTCGTGGAAGATTTATGTGTTTCAGGGTCCAGAAATCCGCAACCAGGAAGTAAGTGGTGGGAAAAAAGGAGTGCCTGTCTGGAGAAAAGTGAAATCGGACCCGGGCGGGTTAGATGCTCCTGGGTAAAGCTAATAAGACAGTGTTTAGCAAAAACGTATAAAGAGAAACTCTATGTTATGTCTAAAGGAATGTATTTTACGACTGTTTTCCACCCCAAAGTTTTATCAATCTTTCTTTTCAAAAACTTAAGAAAGAATTTCGTACCTTTTGAGAGTTCAAGTGGCATTTTTTAGAAAAATGAAAGGAAGGCGAAGATTGCAAACTGATTCTTATAACCGGTGGATTGATTCTTTAAAGCGGAAATTTTAACATGGAAATAATGCATTTGTTTTTGTTTTTGCGATATTGATTCTTATAACCACTGATCACTATAAGCGGTGGTTACTGTATATATATATATATATATATATATATATAGTGAAACCTGTCTAACCGGACATATTTTGTTCAGAACCATTAAAAACTCCATAGTTATGGAAGACTCCATAGTTTTATGGAAGAAACCCCTTTTCTACGGTCACCCTTCAAATTGGCCACTTGATATATATATATATATATATATATATATATATATATATATATATATATATATATATATATATATATATATATGTCAAGGAATTAGTGGGAAAAGAACGATTACTCTAAATTTAAAGGGGGCTTGGGAATTAAATTATATTCGTGGCGTAATTCGCCTCTAATTTTTCATATTTCAAGGCGCGAGTTGGGAAAGGGAAATTCCCCTTTTCATTATATAATCTTGGCGCGTCTGTGGTTAAGCGTTCGAAGAGGAAGTCATATAATTCTCCTTGAAAAGATGTCTAGTTTGGGCTCTGCGCATGTGCAGAGAGAGTTGGCGCACGGAATTGGCCGTGAGTTCTAGGAGAGCGTGGGTTAGAAGTCAATGCCGTCGGACGTATGTTCACCGCGTCTCTAAAAGCGAAATGGCGCAAAATGAACGCGCTGAGTTGGAGCTGTGGTTTGCCTGAAAAGAAATAAATTAGATTAAATTGAACTGATGCCTGCTCAATTTTTGATTGGATTACTTCTTGCTACACCACCGGATATACCATGACTGCCATAATTTGTAAGATGACGGGCGTAGACTTACGCTCGACATATATATATATCAGTGGCGTAGCGAGCATAACTGGCGCCCGGGGCACGATACCTTTGTGGTGCCCTCCCCCCGAAAAACATATAGTAATATAATATATAGACCTTATATTGGCGCCCTCCGATAAACATGTAGTAATATAGTATATAAACCTTATATTGGCGTCCCCACCCGATAAACATATAGTAATATAATATATAGACCTTACATTGATATCCCTTCCGAAAAACATATAGTAATATAATATATAGACCTTATATTGGCGCCCCCCCCATAAACATGTAGTAATATAGTATATAAACCTTATATTGGCGTCCCCACCCGATAAACATATAGTAATATAATATATAGACCTTACATTGATATCCCCTCCGAAAAACATATAGTAATATAATATATAGACCTTATATTGGCGCCCCCCGCGAAAAGCATATAGTAATATAATATATAGATCATATATTGGCGCCCCTCTGCGAGTGGTGCCCGGGGCATGATAGCCCCCCTTCCCCCGCCTCGCTACGCCACTGATATATATATATATATATATATATATATATATAGAGTGGAATCTCGATCTATCATTTTTCAAGGGATCGATTGAAATGAACGATAAATGCGGGAAAAAAATAGATGCGGAAACATAACAGAGCAATATGATCGTTTGGACTGGAAAAGGAACGACACATACGGAAAAACGATGGATCCGAAAACGATCGATCGAGATTCCACTGTATATATATATATATATATATATATATATATATATAAATATATTATAAATATATATATAATTTTTGGTCTTTTTGTACCTTATTCTCCAAATAATTATTTTTTCTCTAAAATGTATTTGATGCGGGGTTAATATTACTAAATTCCATTCTATGCTCTACTTACTTTTGGGTGAAAGAAAAATCAACTATTTAAAATACATTATGTTGATTTTTTTTTCGTACTCGTAAAATAATGAAGTGTGTAAACTTTCGAAACATCCGTAAAAAAATTTTTTTTTTCATACGCTAAAAAGTTCTACACACTACCAAAACGAAGAGAAACTAGATAGTTGTTTTAACCTAATTGTGACTGAAAGACAATGTCAAAGCTGAAGCGACCTCAAGATGACAAATATTTGGAAACGTTGTTTAGAGAAGAACTCAACCCGTAAACCGGTAGGATGTGCGGAATTGGGTTAACTCCATGCCTGACATCCTTTCCGCACTACCAAGAAGCAGAAGATGCGGGTTTTATGCCATCTTGTTTACTAACACCGAAAGACGAGATCGCCAATAGAACGTGGCTACGTACATATAATAAAGGTTTGAAGAAAAAAATAGCGTAATAACGAATGAATTTTTTTTTCTCTTGACAGGCAAGAATGTTTCAGATAGTGATTGGCTGTGTAAAATGAGTTTCTGACGAAGGTGGATGGGTATTTAGGCTGCTTCTTAACCGTATTTAACTGTTGAACGTTAACTATCTGAACACATCTAAGACTATCTAAACCAGGACTGAAAAATTCGAAATATGATCAGGGCCTTATTACTTTATGGAAAGCTGCTTCGAACCGCAAGAAAATAGGATAGGTGGAAAAGCAAAAAAAAAAAAATATTTTATCTAACAAAAAATAAATGACCAATTATTCAAAAATTAAATAAATATTAATACTCATTGCTTATATTATATTCCTTTCGTCTATATATATAAAACAGTTCCGTAACTGACTCATTGACTGACATACAACGCACAGACCAAACCGCTGGAACTAAAGGGCTGAAATTTTGCATGGGAATTCTTCTTATGGTGTAGGGGTGCACTAAGAGAGATTTTAAAAAAATTCTTAGATTTTTTTAAATTAAATTTTTAAGCTGTTTTAGTAACTTTTTTTAAGTTTGCATTTAAAATAATAATTCGAGGGTTATAAAATTTGTATCACGAGAAAGATCATAAAAATTCCTTCAAAATGAAATCTTTTTCGAACCTTTACCTCTATTTTCTGATTTTTGGTGAATTTTTAAAGATTCATTTTTAGAGTTTAATTTATTAAATGCCGATCACGGGTTTTCTTTTTCTGGTAATTTAAATAAATTTATCGTCACGTGCATAACAACTAAATAGACAAAAAAATATTATTTTTCTTGCTAATACGGCAGACGATTGGACATTATTTTGTCTATAAAAATATCCCTCACGATTTTTTTTATAAATATATATATTTTTTTCTACATCAATTGTATATATTGATCGTCGTATTTATTATAAATATATATATATATATATATATATATATATATATATATATATATATATATATATATATATATGTATATGTATATATATGTATATGTATATGTATATATATGTATATGTATATATATATATGTATATGTATATATATATATATATGTATATATATATATATATATATATATATATATATATATATGTATATATATATATGTATATATATATGTATATATATATATATTTTTGGCATTAATTGCATACATATTATAAATCTAAGAATATTAATCCGTATTTTTTAGAATTATGATATTATATATCTTCAGAAAAGACTTCGAGGGCAACAGAGTAAGTGCTGGCGGGTAGTACGTTGCGCAGGTCTGGTCCAAACACATTCTACCTATGTCCACATCAGGGGTTTTCAATCTTTTTCCTACATCGACCCCTTTTAAAAGAATGATTTTCTTCATCGACCCCCTTACATTTTTCTCTATAATATACAGCATACGACCAAATTAGAATACTAATAATTGCACATAAAATACTTAAAGGTAACAATTAGACTAAGAATGTGAACAAAAAAATTAGAAAAAAAGTGGTTCATTAGGCGTATGTTTTATTATTTTTGAACTATTTTCCTTTTTTTAATTTCACAAACATGAACAAGATTTCAGAAACGCAGATTGTCATTGCACAAAAAAGTTCGATTCCGATTAATGTGGTGGGTTGCGCTGGATGCATCGATACAATTTTTTTAATGTTTGGCCTAAAATTTGCTTATCATCGTATAGTCACAGTAACTAACATAACGAATATAAATATATATTTATAAATATTAAAAAGGATATTGTTATCTAATAATTATATTCCTAAAAAATTAAATTAAATTTTAAAACAGAAAAATTTATCATCGACCCCCAATAGACCGCTGGAATACTATAGACCCTTTTTAAACTTCCACCGACCCCCCCCCCCCCCGAGGGGTCAACCTGGACACCGTTAGGAATTGCTGGTCTGCACTCACTCTGTTCGAGCTCTCATTACACAAGTAGACTAATTAGCCACATTGCTAATCGATAGAGCGATCAATATATATATATATATATATATATATATATATATATATATATATATATATTATATATATATTATATATATACATTATATATATATATTATATATATACGCCCTCCCCGCAAAACATATATAATATATAGACCTTATATTGGCGCCCCCCCCCGAAAACATATATTAATATAATATATAGACCTTATATTGGCGCCCCCCCCCGAAAAACATATAGTAATATAATATATAGATCTTATATTGGCGGCCCCCCCGAAAAACATATAGTAATATAGTATATAGACCTTATATTGGCACCCCCCCCCCGTAAAACATATAGTAATATAGTATATAGACCTTATATTGCCCCCCCCCGAAAAACATATAGTAATGTAATATATAGACCTTATATTGGCGCCCCTCTGCAAGTGGCGCCCGGGGCATGATAGACCCCCTTGCCCCCCCCCCCCCCATCGCTACGCCACTGCCCGATTCTTAGTATAGTTAATATTTCTAAGTTCAAGAATAGTTTTAATAGCTTCAATCATTATTTTTCTTTTCATTATTTTGTAAATTTATTAAAAGCAGGAATAATTGAAAAACTGATCATTGAACCAAGAATCATAAAAAAAGGGAAAAGAATGCATAAAGAGACACAGTTTGGCCACCTCTGGTCTATACTACTGAAAATCTTCTTGTGATATAGACTATCAACTAATTATACCTATTACAGCCATTATAATTTTTTCAGACTAAATGATGTTTTGGGGAGAATTTTGGGTGTTTCTTTTAAGTAAGGAGCCCGATTCTTCACTTAAAGATCAATGATCATGTCCCAAGCTACTTCAACATAAGTGCACAAATTGTTCAGCTATTTCCATTTTGGAATAAGCGTTTGTGCTTGTTTGTTGTCTTTCAAAATTTAATGTGTGTAGTTGATTCTTAAATTAAAAACAATTTTAAAGAATTCTAGGTCTTTATAGAAATACTAGAAGGTAACCCGTCATTTTGACGTCATAATACTAATAATGACGTCATAATGGAAAAAGTATATGGAAGTTAAAAAATATCCCGAATTATCTAACAATATTGCATTTAATCCACACCTTGTAAAAGCAAACCCTTTCATTATTTTTTATTTAGTTAGTTTTTCATGCGATTGGAGTAGTAGACTGCCATCCAGTTTTTTACAGATCACTACGCGATATGACTACTTGAGCTACTTGATTCATTCACATTAAAGTTTGTTTACTTTCAGAATTCATCGGAAAAGTAAACAGATTTTTAAAAACTGCTAAATATACAGCTAAAAGCATCCACTTTTTTTTTAGTTCTGAATGTTTTATAGAAAAATAGGCTGAACAAACGTGATTTGATGGAGAAGATATTAGTTTTTAGGTAAGAAAGAATTCTGATCCACATCTGAAATTAAAATTAAGCCTAACCGGCTGTTTATTTACTGAGGGCTTCAATTGAAAGATGAGTACAGCCCGGAAGTGTTATACAGAGACAGCGGCTATTATACATATAATGGATGCATTAATTTATTTTTAGGAGGCTAAGTTCTTGAGATAAAAATATTGAAAAAATATAAAAACCAAAAGGTTCATTTCTTTGATACAATATATCTTGTTTCGGCTTAGTATCGAAGATTGACGTCGTTATTAACTTATTTTAGGCATATGTTTTTAATTACCCTAAGACTATAATGATAACCTTATTGGAGTGGATAGAAGAGCACATACTTCAATTTCATCTCGTTAATTAAAGTTTTCGAGCTCAAGGTTCTGTTTCCTAACCATTTACCGTCTCTTAGAACTTTCCTTTACGTTTTTCCGGTAACTCGCAAACAGAAGGCGAACTATCAAGGACAGAGATTATGAGTCTAGATACACAGAGAATTTTTCATAAAATTCATTTAAGTTATAATTAGCCCAATTTCATCATAGAATTTTCCCCCATGAAGAGAGATCAAATTAAAGTTTTCCCCAAAAATGACTTCTATTTTTGCATGCAAAAAATCAGTAAGTGCCTGTCTACTGTTTCATGTTAATATTTGGATTTTAAATTGTGTGAAAAGCTCAGGCTACATAAACTCCCTTTTGTTTTCTTTTTTATGAAGCAAAAGATGTTTTGATCAAAATCCTTTGCAATCGTCTTGCAGAAACATGCAAATTTAATCTAAAGAGTGTGCTCGATGTTTTCATTATCTTGATACAAATTCACTTAAAGTTTTTAATTTATGCTTCAGGAAAACATTAAAAAAAAATTCTTGCATAATTTGTTTACTGAACTTTATATATGAGTTCCAGGTGAGGACGAATCTCTCAGATTAATAATGATTGCTATAAAAAATTTTACTTTAAAAAATAAATTAATAATATGATATTTATACAAGCCCAAAGAGCTATTAGTCTCTTTTTTCCGTTGTATTTTTTTTTTTTACATCCTAGGATATTTCTATCATTAACTAGAAGGTAACCCGTCATTTTGACGTCATAATACTAATAATGACGTCATAATGGAAAAATTATATGAAAGTTAAAAAATATCCCGAATTATCTAACAATATTGCATTTAATCCACACCTTGTAAAAGCAAACCCTTTCATTATTTTTTATTTATTTAGTTTTTCATGCGATTGAAGTAGCAGACTGCCATCCAGTTTTTTACAGCTCACTACGTGATATGAATATTTGAGCTACTTGATTCATTCACATTCAAGTTTGTTTACTTTCAGAATTCATCGCAAAAAGTAAACAGATTTTTAAAAACTGTTAAATATACAGCTAAAAGCTTCCAATTGTTTTTAGTTCTGAATGTTTTATAGAAAAATAGGCTGAACAAACGTGATATGATGGAGAAGATATTAGTTTTTAGGTAAGAAAAAATTCTGATCCACATCTGAAATTGAAATTAGGCCTAACCGGCCGTTTGTTTACTGAGGGCTTCAGTTGAAAGATGAGTACAGCCCGGAAGTGTTATACAGAGACAACGGCTATTATATATATAATTCATCATTAGATAAATTCATCATTAACAAATATATTATTTTTTTAAGCGCAGGGGTCGGCAACTGCAAAATAATTTTAGGGCCTGGTCACATAGGAGTCTTGTAGCGCAGTGCTCCGCAACCGCTGTGCCGTGGCACACTAGTGTGCCGCGAGGCGATCTTGACTGTGCCGCGGTGATTTTATCGATTATGATAATAAAAAAATTAACCACCGCATTAAATAGAAATTTTTCTAAGTAAAATATTCCTCTAACTTTTTGTCAATATGTAATTTTTCTGGGTCGAAATTATACACAAAACAAAAACATGTTGTTAGCCATACATTGTATGTATGCTCGAGCGTCATATTTCTGGATTTCAGTTAAGAAAGAATATCCACAAATTTCTGACAAGGCCATTGCAATTTTGTTCCCATTTTCTACGACATACTTATGCGAACAAAGTTTTTCGACACTGGTTCTAATCGAAAATGACAAACGATTATATTTAAAGGGCCTTGACCATGAACTGTAGCTCTTTGTATTATACAGCCAAATATAAAACGTGCAAATATAAAACGCACATTTATCAAAACAATCTCAAATATCTCATTAATAAATTAGTCATGTTTAAATTAACTTTTATTTATTAGGCTTACGTAAAGACCAAAAAAACAAATTTTAATATAAAAATTTAAAGAGAAAATTTTCTTACTTGTAAACTATAATTTTATATTTTTGTTCTTGTGTTGGTGTACAGTTCAAAATGGTTTATATCAAACTTAAATGATTATAATTATCTTGATACATAGAGCTATTTTGTTGTGTTTTTTTTTATCGAATAAAAACATATACGTATTTATTGTAATTTATATATTTGCAAGCTTCTTCTTGTGGTGTGCAGCGGAATTATCGAAAAAAACGTTGTTGTGCCGTGGAAGATAAAAGGTTGCGGAGGTCTGCTGTAGCGGAAGCGTTAAAGGAAAGATGGCGCTGAGGCGGAAATAAACCAATCATATGCGTTAAAAATTTCGTTGCTGATCGTTTGGAGGTTTGTCATTGGTTAAAAATATTTCAATACTTTAGCGTTTCCGCTACCGGACTCCTGTGCGAACAGGCCCTTAAAGTGCTCGCAGTTCAAAATCTTTAGATATTGGAACCTTTAGATATTTGAAAATCTTTAGATATTTGAACAACGAACACTCGTAGTTGTAATGAATAATTTTAGTAAGGAAAAATTAAAACGATATCATAAAATTAAAACGTATACGATATCAGTGCGATATTTTCCGGAAATCCGCAACTTAAATTTTTAAAATTTTCGATAATAAAATAGACCTTGAAATTTTTTGTTTTGACGTATTATTTTTTAATTTGTGAAATATTTCTGAAATCAGTTTTCGAAACAAGCAAGCACACAAACAGAGATTGTTTGTGTGCTTGCATGTAAGGTGCGTTGAGCCCATACTGTAAGTTGTGTTTGTCTTTTAATTTTCTTTTTGACTTATTGCTTCCTTGGGGGACTCGGGGCCTTGGGATGTCTTTTGGGCTTACCTGCATCTTATTCAGAAAGTTCCCCTTGAGGTAACTGATATGGTTAGGCTCCCTGATGACGAGACCTGTCGGTTACCTCTGTCGTTTTATGGTTCAGTTCCGGCACTTATACAGAATCTTGCCGTTGGTGCGTGGATGCCCAGAGTGCTTGATTTCTGTTTGTCTCTTGTCTATATTCGTATTATTTTTATCTATCTCTGTTGGATTATTTATTTGTTTGGTCATTATGGGGATATGAAGCTTCTGCGCTATCCTCTATTGAAAATGTTTTCTTTGCAGGATATGTCTTATGTTAAATTGATTTAGCAGTCTATGCTTGATTTTTAATTTTTGTTTATTTCTATTGTTTTCATTTTACATCAGTTTTCGAAATTTATTTCAAGAAAACACACTGCGCATTGAAACAAAAGTTAAATTCGCATAAAGTGTGAAAAAGGCAATTTCACGAGCCTTAGAAGATTTGAATGCTTTTTATTTGACGGATAAAGTTAACTTGGTACGATTAAAAAAATATCACTCTTTCTCTACAGCCTATAAAACTAGCAGTAGAACTATTAAGTGAAAAGAAGCAAATCTTTTTGGTGCAGAGGTTTTTTTTAATGTTTTTTAAGTTACAAAATGCATGCAGTCAATTCAGAAATAAGCCAGGATTTCCTGAAATCAATTGAAAATCGAATTGGATCGGGAAAAATAACAACATTACGGCTTTAATAAAATACCTTGTTGATCCTAGAAGTTTACCTATAGCTGTTATGAAGGGGCTTTTCTCTGAAACAAGGGAAGAAGACGACATTTTGTATAAAGAATTCGCATCACATGATGAACCAAAAAGACAAAAAAAAAAAAAAAGAAATACAACGTGCGCTCCTAAAGTAACCGGACAATTTTTTATAAATAAGAAAAATATTACTCACCTTCAAATAAATTTATCTCCTTCAAAATAATCTCCAAGGGAGTCTATACAGTTTTTCCAACGTTCCGTCAAGTCATCGAAACACTGTTTATAGCCGTTGAAACTAACCGTTCGCAAAATACGCGTAACATTTGATTTACAATATCCGGAACATTTTCAAATCTCTGTCCTTTCGTGGCCATCTTAAGCTTCGGAAAAAGGAACAAATCAGCTGGCGATAAGTTGGGAGAATATGGTGGGTGATTTGTCACCGTAATTGAATGCTTTGCAAGATATTTTTGTACAGAAATTGCTGCATGGGGGCCTAGCATTATCGTGTAAAAGAAACCATTTCCCAGAATCAAACAGTTCCTTAATAACTCGCCTTATCCCGTTTCTTAATCGAAAAAGCACCTTCTTGTAAAAATACTGATTAATTGTTTGATTTTTTTCAGGAACAAATTCGTGGTGAATAAGTCCTTTGTAATAAAAAAAAATCCATGAAAAGACAGAGATTTGAAAACGTCTCGGATATTAAATCAAATGTTGCACGTATTTTGCTAAAGGTTAGTTCCGACGCCTATAAACAGTGTTTCGATGACTTGAAGAAACGTTGGAAAAATTGTATAGACTCCTTTGGCGATTATTTTGAAGGAGATAAATTTATTTGAAGGTGAGTGAAATTTTTCTTATTTATAAAAAAATTGTCCGGTTACTTTATGGGCCCACCTTATACATTAAGAACTAAATTCATACCTTTCAAACGCGTCCAACGTTAAACATGTAAGGAATATGAAATGATAGTCAGTGGCGTAGCAAAGGGGGGGGGGGAAGGGGGTCTATCACGCCCCGGGCGCCACTCGCAGAGGGGCACCAATGTAAGATCCATATATTATATTACTATATGTTTTCGAGGTGGATGCCAATATAAGGTCTATATATTATATTACTATATTATTTTGTGGGGGGGGGGCGCCAATATAAGGTCTATATATTATATTACTATATGTTTTTAGGGGAGGGCACCAACATAAGGTCTATATATTATGTTACTATATGCTTTTCGGAAGGGGGGGAGTGCCAATATAAAGTCTATATATTATGTTATTATATGTTTATCGAGGGCGCCAATATAGGGTCTATATATTATATTACTATATGTTTTTCAGGGGGGCGCCACAAAGGTATCGTGCCCCGGGCGCCAGTTATGCTCGCTACGCCACTGATGATAGTGGCCTTTTAAAGCAAGAATTTAACATCTTCAAGAGATCTTCTAAGGCAGGGGTGGCCAGACTTTTCCAGGGTACGGGTTACTTCTAATTTTTTCAAGGTTTTGCGGTCCACCCAGTGGAGTAGGTGTGGTGAGGTAAAAAAAAGTCTACAATATTTATTATAACTTAATAATAAATACGGAATATGTACTTACCTACATAACTACAAGAAAAAAACTTACTCTTTTAAAACCGCGTTTAAAGCAAAACGCAAGATACAAACATAATAATAATAGCCACAAATATAATAATATCGAGCGCGCCTTAGGTCTTAGTAAAGGCGGTCACCCCAAAATGTCTTGGTGGTCCACCGGTCGATCGCGATCGACTTAATGCCCACCCCTGTTCTATGGTAACACAAAATCTTGAATTGCTGTATATAAGGCACTTAAAACAGCGAAACCGACTTCAACAGATTCGGAGAGAGCCTTTTCCGTTTCTGGAAAATTTCTGTACAAAAATTAGATCTAGGCTTTCTTGCGCATCACTGAATGCATTAGTATTTTTGAAAACATTATTATTTAAACTAGAAGGTAACCCGTCATTTTGACGTCATAATACTAATAATGACGTCATAATGGAAAAGTATATGAAAGTTAAAAAATATCCCGAATTGTCTAACAATATTGCATTTAATCCACACCTTGTAAAAGCAAACCCTTTCATTATTTTTTATTTATTTAGTTTTTCATGCGATTGGAGTAGTATACTGCCATCCAGTTTTTTACAGCTCACTACGCGATATGAATACTTGAGCTACTCGATTCATTCACATTCAAGTTTGTTTACTTTCAGAATTCATCGCAAAAGTAAACAGATTTTTAAAAACTGCTAAATATACAGCTAAAAGCATCCAATTTTTTTTAGTTCTGAATGTTTTATAGAAAAATAGGCTGAACAAACGGGATTTGATGGAGAAGATATTAGTTTTTAGGTAAGAAAAAATTCTGATCCACATCTGAAATTGAAATTAGGCCTAACCGGCCGTTTGTTTACTGAGGGCGTCAGTTGAAAGATGAGTACAGCCCGGAAGTGTTATACATAGACAACGGCTATTATATATATATAATTTAAAAAATGAATAAAATTTCGCATTCTAAAATTTAAAAGCAATAAAAGTAATATTCCTGAAGTTCAGCAATATTTATTTTTATTCGGTTATCCGGTATCGACCGGAAAATTTTAAAATTACTATCAGATAACCGAATTTACAGAAAATCCGGATATTTTGAAACCCCACGTGAGAGGAATTGCCATTAAAATGGTTCTTTCTTTTTTTTCACAACGCCAGGTAGGAAAATTTAACAATACAGTCGGAAATACGTCGTTTAAGATCCGGCTGTAGATGTCGTCCGTTACATGACGTTCCACTTCCTCAAAAAGGAGGAATAAAATATTGAGATACCTAAGTACAATGCCCTCGCACAGGTATGTTGACAAAATTAAACACTACTATATCAGTCATGGATGTTTTCAAGAGGAAGTTAATTAACTCGACCATAGAACGTTCCAAATACCATTCTTCAAAATCTGCTTGTTTTACTGAGTGGAGCCATTTTTTTTTTATCGTATCAAAAATTCCTAAACAACCGTGTGACACAGCTATTCGGCACTCACTCGTTGTTAAACCCAGAAGAAACATCTGTCGTTCTGCTACTGGGATATGTCATGAAACCGAATGTTGTTCTTTAGATAAAATCGGGCGAAAACTTATCTTTTGTCTCGAGCAGTCGTTGAACATAAAAGTACGTGCATCATAACACCGGCATTGCAAGGCTGGTTAAAGAGAATATATCTTATCTGCCTTATGAGAAAAGGGGAACCTTAATCATGGCCAAAGATATTTAAGTGTACATTTGGATTAACAAGCGCGTGATGGCTTTATCGGTTAAGGTAGCTGCTACTCATTGTTTCTTGGCTGTTCAACTTTTCAGTTGGATTTGAGGATTTATTTGAGTGCCTGCGCAGTAAAACAAGCCGTAGTTGGTTGTGGGGAAAAGAAACTCAGTGAGTATACACTTTTGTTTTCCTGGAAAAATATGTTTTATTTTTTAATTTTTAAGCGGAACTCTTTTATAGTGAATACTCTTTTCCATTTTCCTTTCTCTTTCGTGCCCTTGATGTTTAATTATGGAAAATATAAAATTACAGTGATTTCCGCTTATAAGAATCACGTTTGTTATTACTGTTTTTGATTCTTATAAGCGGTTGATTCTTACAGCCGAAATTTAGGTTTTGGGACAGGCACACACACACTTATATATATTAGATAATTTACCATAAAATACTCTTTAATTTATGTTAATTATCTTTTATTAAAATTATCTTTTATAATTTTAAAAATACAACTTAATTTCTAGACCTATACAACAGTAGTAAGTAGATACACATAATTATAGTAAGAGAAGAAAAAAATCTAATATTTGTTACCACATACAGTGATTTCCGCTTATAAGAATCACGTTTGTTATTACTGTTTTTGATTCTTATAAGCGGTTGATTCTTATAGCCGAAATTTAGGTATTTGGACAGGCACACACACACCCATATATACATATATTAGATAATTTACCATAAAATACTCTTTAATTTACGTTAATTATCTTTTATTAAAATTATTCTTTATAATTTTAAAAATACAACTTAATTTCTAGACCTATAAGTAGATACACATGATTATAATAAGAGAAGAAAAAATCCAATATTTGTTACAACATACCTACTTAACAGTTTAACATTTCAACTACAGGAAGGGTGCAAAAAAAAAGTTTTCTATGGTAGTTTGACGTAATGAAGTTTTCAGGAGGCTGTTTATACCTCTTTCAATACTAATAGTCTCAGACGAAGATTTACCTTCTAGCATACGTTTCAGGGTTTGATAACGTGCTGAATCTACTAATGTCACGTTTGCCTAAATGATAGTGGACACTTCGCCGAAGATTTATGTCCTTCAGGGTCCAAGAAGCAGCAACCAGGATGTGGGAGGTGGGAAGAAAAGAGTACCTGTCTTTGTTTGTCAGTGAAGAAAAGTGAAATCGGATCCGGACGGGTAGGATGCCCCAGGGTCAAGCTAATAGGACAGTGTTTAGCTAAAGCGTTTAAGGGGAAACTATTATGTTATGTCTAATAAATAAAGGGGTGAATTTTACGACTATATTCCATCCCATCTTATCACTCTTTCTTTACAAAAATATAAAGAAAGAACTTCCTGCCTTTTGAGGGTTTAAGTGGCTTTTTTTGGAAAAATGAAAGGAAAGCGAAGAGTGTAAACTGATTCTTAAATCCGGTGGATTGATTCTTTTAAGCGAAAATTTTAACATGGGAATAATACATTTGTTTTTGTTTTCGCGATATTGATTCTTATAAACGGTTGATTCTTATAACCACTGATCACTCTAAGAGGTGGTTACTGTATCTTATTAACGACGCAATTATGGTTACTGTACGAAAGAAATTCAGAAAGCCTCATCTACAAATTTCAGTGTGGTCAAAATGAAGTTTGGTTTGCATTTCACACACTTAAATATCTTTCTGATTCACTGATGGGAATAATGATGACTTTCTGAAGGTCAAAAAATACATGCCCTAATAGTCTAGCTGAACCCATTGAGCCCAGTTAAGTATTATCCCTTTTCCTATAATTTAGTTTTCGGCTCTTCCTAATTGAGGTCTTACGGTAAACAATCAATCTTCGATTAGCTGGAAATTTGCCACGGCAGAGCATCTGGTGTTATAATGTTTCGTTTTTAACTTGTGAACTAAGGTAATCCATGCATTTTAATATTTGGCAACATTATACTAGAATTGTATGCGTAAACTAGCTGAAAACCCGCGCTTCGCTACGGAGTACATTCAAATTAAATACAACGGTCAATGTATGCAATTAATGCCAATATATATATATATATATATATATATATATATATATATATATATATATATATATATATATATATATATACTACCTGAAAACCCGCACTTCGCTACGGAGTACATTCAAAGTAAAAACATCGGTCAATGTATGCAATTAATGCCAATATATATATAATAAATACGACGATCAATGTATATAATTGATGTAAAATATATATATATATATATATATAAAAATCGTAAGGGATATTTTTATAGACAAAATAATGTAGAAGAAGATATTCAAATGAAATCTAATATAAAGAATACTAAAGAATATAGTACAGTTAACATAGTACAGTTTCTAGAACATTTCTTTTACTGTATTTTAATATTTTCTTGGATAATGTACAATCGTCTGCCGCACTAGCAAGAAAAAAAATTATTTTTTGTCTATTTAGTTTTTATGCACGGTACGATAAATTTATTTAAAGTACCAGAAAAAGAAATCACGCGATCGGCATTTAATAAATTAAATTCCAAAAATAAATCTTTAAAAATTCACCAAAAATCAGAAAATAGAGGTAAAGATTCGAAAAAGATTTCATTTTAAAGGAATTTTTAGGATCTTTCTCGTGATATAAATTTTATAACCCTCAAATTATTATTTTAAATGCAAACTTTAAAAAAGTTACTAAAACAGCTTAAATATTTAATTTAAAAAAATCTAAGAAGAATTTTTCAAAAATCTCTCTTAGTGCACCCCTACACTATAAGAAGAATCGCCGTGCAAAATTTCAGCCCTTTAGGTCCAGCGGTTTGGTCTGTGCGATGTATGTCAGTCAGTGAGTCAGTTACGGAACTGTTTTATATATATACTAGCTTAAAACCCGCGCTTCGCTACGGAGTACATTCAAATTAAATACAACGGTCAATGTATGCAATTAATGCCAAAATAAATATATATATATATTTATAATAAATGCGACGATCAATGCATACAATTGATGTAATATATATATATATATATATAAAATCGTAAGGGATATTTTTTTGGATAATATCCAATCGTCTGCTGCATTAGAAAGAAAAAAAAATATTTTTTTGTCTATTTAGTTGTTATGCACGTGACGATAAATTTAATCTGATGTAATCTTCGATTACATCAGAGCTTTGGCAACATACAGTTTGATAAGAAATTTTGTGCCTTGACTTAAATCGAGAAAGCCATCCATCACTGCATTTAAAATCTTCAATACCCATTCGAATTGCCAATTCATCAGCCTTCGTCAGCACTAGGGGTCCATTTATCGGAAAATTTCGAGATCTAACATCCTGAAACCATAGCAGTAGAGCTTTTTCTAGAACTTCTTGTGACGCAGTTCCCACGCGTTTCCTTCCTCTAGCAAATTTTGATTTTTCCCATGAATCTAAAATTGACTCCTTGTTTTTCAAATTAGTTGACAAGGCATTTTTATTTATTCTATAGTCAGCTGCTAACTTTCTTTTACATTCGCCATTCTCTACTTTCTTTAAAATTTCTACCTTTGTCTCCAAAGTTAGGGTTTTGTACTTTCCACGTGCAGACATCCTGATTTTTTACACGTTCACACCACACAATAAGGAAGAAAAACTAGGCCACATTAACTTGTCTGCACTGCAGTTATAACTGACGCAGCTCCCTAGAATCTGTAGTAAAGACTAGTTTTTCTGAAATTCTAAGAAAATCGATCCGAATAAAGGAAAATTGCTTTTTCCGTTTAGCACTAATAAGAAGGACAATAGCTACTAACGTTTAGCGGACATGCAATTGTCTAGGAATGCAGGCATGTGCCTCTTTACACAGAAAAGAAATTTTGACACACAAAATAATAAATACAGTGTGTATTTTCTCCATTAAACGAGGAAAAAGAATTTTTTTTTTGTCAAATTTTTAGTTCGAATTAACCGAAGTGATAAAAATTTAGTTCGAATTAATTAGATAAATTTAACATTAACTCCAATACAAGTTTTTTAGGGCCTTTGGATTAGTTCGAATTAACCGAAAGTTCGAATTATCCGAGTTCGAATTAACGAGCGTCCACTGTATTTATAATAAATACATTAGCCAATGTATGCAACTAATGACAAAAAAAAGAAAAAAATTTTTATAAAAAAATCGTAATGGATATTTTTATAAACAAAATAATGTAGAAGAAACTATTCAAATTAAATACAAAGGGTCAATGTATGCAATTAATTTGTATGTTTAATATCCATAAAACATACTAATTTGAATTACATTCTTAAAAAACTTCCATTTCAATGAGTCTAGAGGTTAAATTTTATCTTTTACTGTATTTTTATATTTTTTTGTCAATTTATTTCGTTGTTATGCACGTGACCAAAATTAATTTAAAGTATTACAAAAAGAAATGAAACCACGTGATCGGCATTTAATAAATTAAATTCTAAAATTGAATCTTTAAAATTTCACCAGAAATCAGAAAATGGAGGTAAAGATTCGAAAAATATCTTATTTTAAAGGAATTTTTACGATCTTTTTCGTGATATAAATTTTATAAACCTCAAATTATTATTTTAAATGAAAACTTTAAAGAATATTATAAAATAACTTAAAAATTTAATTTTAAAAATCTAAGAGGAATTTTTCAAAAATCTTTCTTAGTGCACGCCTACACTATAAGAAGAATCGCCATGCAAACATTCAGCCCTTTAGGTCCAGCGGTTTGGTCTGCGCGTTATCTGTCAGTCAGTTACGGAACTGTTTTATAGTATTTTACTGTATATAGATTTAGTTTAAATAAAATTATTTTTTCTTTTAAAATGCCAAAATTTTATCTGCACTGCAAGTAAAAAATGGATTGGTTTTTATACATTTTTCTTGGTACTATAAAATGTGTTATGTTTCTAAATTACTAATTAAAATCTACAGAAACTATTATCATTTATTTTTTATAGCGGAAGGATACTTTAAAAAAATGAAAGAAAGTTTCTACATTCAAAACATGAAAGAAAAAGGCTGAAATAAAGAATTACACTTTGAGAAAAACAAATTTTAAGTAATATCTTTCTTTTGGGACGATACAAATAATTTTGTGCCATGTACAAGCGAAATTAAATGGGCTTGTAATTTTAATGTACGCCTTCCGAATACATTAAAAAAGTGATTAGAAACGAGTGTTTTCGGCTCGTTGATCATTCGTGGATTTTTCATTCTGTGAAATCGAACAAATTCGCAGAAAATGTATTTAAGGGGACTCACTACTCTTAAATCTTTAAAACATTCGATTTTTTGAAAATAATACATGTTAAAGCCTGATCATTTCTGAACAAAATAAAGCAAACGGCATGAAAATATTTCGCTTAGTTCCGGAGATATTGATATTCTAAATATTTATTTACTGATCAAGTTTATGGTAAGAAAAATTTTAAACTAATTTTTCTGAAAATGTAATTTTGCAGCATTCCGCAACTGATATCTCAAAAACTATGAAACATAATTCCATGAAATTTTTATCGCTGCATAATCACGTTATTTTATTGCGTCTGAACTAGAATTATTGCAATCACTGCACATTTTGTTATTTTTACAGGGGAAAATTAATGCAAAAATTTAAGGAAATTTTAAGTATAATTTGAGCAGTTTTAAAAAAATTGAAGAAAAAATTTAATGTTGAATGTTTTATGTTCAATTCTATTTTGAATTATTTATTTTAAATATAAAACAGGAATTATACATTTAAGTGTAAAATTAATTACATAGTTCTGCGCGCAAGTCAGTATACAATAAAAATACTTAAAAAACAAGATATATCTAAAGTTAAAAAAAAATTTTTTTAAAATTATTTTGAGAGTTGAAAATTTGTTTATTAAAATAAATATATCAATTTATCATATACATAAAATTTTAAAAAATTGGGAGAAAATTGAAATAGTTACAAAGAGTCAAAATGTATGAAAATGTGCCTTATTTCCTCGACTTAAGGGTCGTGAGTCACCTTAAAGGGAAAATTATGAGGAATACAATTGAATTAATAAGAAAATGCTCAAAAATTTACCATCGTTCACATGAATGGTATTTTAAAATAACCACCGTTTAAAGCTTAGTATAAATATTTTATAGAAAATGATATTTTAGACTACCATGAAAAATATATTGTATTACGTATAAAAATAACTATTGCACAAAGCAGGAGAAATCAATTCCGCTTAAATAAATCACTTTTGCGGAAACCAACTTCCTCTCAACAAAGCATCCAAAACAAGTTGATTAAGCGCAAAAAATGGCATTTTTTTTTTTTTTAACGGAATCGTGAAACAATTCACTTTTTTGGCTTTTCTTAAATAAATAGGCAAACTATTTTAAAAGCGTTAATGTCTATCTCTCTTAAATTTATTCCATTCAAGTTTAATAAAATGCCGACGATATATTTTAAACACGCCATTTCGAAGTGTCTGTTGCATTTATTTCGCTATTTAATCGCTCACTTTTGGCATGATCATCAATTCAGCCGTTTGTAGACAAATATGCAGCCAAAAAGAATCCTTCTGCTTGCCAAACCTAACTAATTGACTAATGATTTGACCCTAAGGTTTCGCTGAGTACGAAGATGAGAAAATTCCCTTGGGAGTAGGGTTGCTAGAAGTTGGCAGTACATTAAGAGAACTTTTCCAAGGAAAATAAAAATAAAAAAGAGGACGCTGTCTGGAAAAATGAGACTATAATATTTATTTACATCCATCAATAATAATTTATATTTAATATAAAAATAAAAATTTAGTTTGTGAAGAAAGAACTTTTTATTTAAATATCATTTTCTTTTTCAAATAAAATGGAATATTTATAAATAAGAAAGTAAACAATAACTTTGAATTCATAATACTAATAGCTAATAATAATATTTAAATTAGAAAAAAAAATCACAGCAAGGTTTCTTTACTCATAGATATCTTAGTCTCAAATAATTTTGAGCTAATAATTTCTGATAGCAATTTGTTATCGATTTTTTATTTTTTATAAAATTGCTTACATGTTATATTTTTATATTTATATGGTTCCGATAATATTGAGTTAATACTTATTATGTTGTGACGATTTCTATCCTTTGTCCATTGTGCCTCCAATCATCGGAAATAGTCTTTCTTCATTTCCAATGCTTCCTGGCATTAGAAAATGAAACTGGCAAATTTTGCGGTGTGAGAGAAACGTAGAGTAAAAGTAACATAAGAAAAAATAGGACAAAAAACCAAACAAACAAAAAAGATTTGAATAAATAAAGGGAGTGAATCGGGAGAAAAAGAGGATATGTTCTCTTTAAAAGAGATATTATGGCAACCCTACCAGGGAGTTGTAGATCAAGCCGAGACTTTTGAACAGCAGGACTAAGTTAGGAACTTACGAAGGCGTTTTCGCCAGTTTAGTAATATTTGGTGTTTTGAGATAGCAAAATCGTAACAAAGCGCGGATAACGTAATGATGATTTGAAGTAATTTTAAGCTGTATTTATACGTGTAGTTTTTATCTTAATTTTTATTGAGTACACACACACATATATACAGTCGAACCTCGATATATCGAATTAGCAAATTGCGCGAAAAAGATTCGATATATAGAAATTTCGATTTATAGAATTCAGCTTAGTCTTATCATAATTCTCCTTAAAAAAAAAATTAAAGCTAATTTTCGTATACGAAACTCCTTTTCTAATTTATATGCGAATCCCTTTAAATGAAAGTTAATAACTAAAAAATGAATTAATATGAAAGATTTATTGAGTACTACATACCTTTAAAAAACAATAATCCAGACAGTGGTTACAATTATCACAGTTACATTCTTAAAAAAAAAAAAAAAAACTACGAATATCTTGCTGAACAGTTAGTTTTGCGGAAAGTTCAAAGAAATGTTCGTATTTATTCAGTCCACTAAAAACTTCATCAGGGTCATTTTCCGCGAATTGAAGTCCACGACGTATTGCTTCAAATGCCAAAAATTGGGAGATTTTATTCTAAAGTGGAATAAAATCTTCCAATTTGTCTTGAAAAAAATTTCGATATATAGAGATTTTTTCGATATATAGAAACAATTTGTCTATGTAATGAACATGGAGATATGCTAAGAGTTCGATATATAGAAAATTTCGATATAGGGAAGTTCGATATATGGAGGTTCGACTGTATATATATATATATATGTATGTGTGTGTGTGGGGGGGGGATAATAAACCACAATTAACACACGGAAAGAAGTGTTGATCACACACAGCGGCGCACCCAGGATTTAATCTAGGGGGGGGGGGCGAGTTGAACGGATAAAAATATTTATAAGGCAAATTCAATATTCATAATGCAATTTCTATTTCTTTTTTTGGGGGGGGGCCTTGGCCCACCCCCTGGGTGCGCCACTGATCACCCATATGCAGTCGCTCGTTGGGTGATAAGAAAAACAAACATGGAGCCATAGAAGCGATACACAAATCACAGACGTTGTCCAGGAAATCACTTTCATTTAATCAGTAAGCATTACGAAGCCATTATAGCAGTGGCCACTGGACTTGTCCGGCGTCGCTGCAACAGGACGGGGCGCGGAGACCTTAACTGCTTACATGACAGAGTTAAGAGAGAAGTCTTCTGTTCAGGCAATTATCAAATGACCGTTTGCTGATCTTGCCACCAGGGGGCTGAAATTCCTTACTATTTAATTGGACGAATTTAGTCTCGTGGAGTTCACGTGTCCACGTCGTGGTTGTCCGGGGATTAACTAATTGCTAGATCACGCTCTTGCTAGATCTGCGGTTTATTAAAAAGAAAGAAATTGAAAACAGGACTCATTTATTATATACAAATTTAATGAGTCGCCCAGTGGTTAAGTGGTTAAGGCATCAGCCTGTCACGCCGGGGGGCGCGGGTTCGATTCCCGCATAAGCCTTGGTTGTATTCTGGGGAACTTGTCAGTCTTCCGCCTGCAAAAGGAGCCCTGTCTAGAGAGGGGAGCTGCAACACATCGTTCATCGCCGGTGGCATCGTTTGTTAATAACAAAAAATTCTTTGTGTGATTTATGTTAGTATTTCCTTGTATTCATGTGCACACCGGACTGGGATGTGACTTATAGAAGTCCAACCTCTCTTGGGGCAATGGCACCCCCTCTTATACGGATAGTGTTTATCCGCAGACACGACAACAAACAAACAAACAAATTTAATAAGGCTGTAAACCGGATCGTCGATGACCCGATGCATAAGTAACTCATAGTATTAATGTAGAAGCGGATAAATGGCTCTATTTACAGCTCGTTTAATATAAACTATATATAGTAATGACTAGCTGAAATCCCGCGCTTTGCTACGGAGTATATTCAAATTAAATACAACGGTCAATGTATGCAATTAACGCCAAAAAAAAATAAATATGTGTATATATAATAAATGCGACGATCAATGTATACAATTGATGTAATATATACAGTGGCTCCCAAAAGTGTTCGTACACTTACAATTTTCAATGAAATTGGGGTCTATCCATTGATTTAAATGAATATTTCAGAATGGGTATTTAATAATAAGATCTAGAATCTTTTCTTAACAAAACTACATGAAATATTTTGAAAACATACTAAAACATTATTTTTAAGAAAACAATAATCCAAAAGTAACAAAAACTTTATCTCACAAAAGTCATCGTACACTTGTAAAAAATCTCTACATATTAGTACATATTCTAATTTTTCGTTAAATTAATATTTAGTAGGATATCCTTTAGCATCCACAACAGCTTTTAAACGTCTGGGAATAGACTGATTTAGTTCTTTTGTAATTTTTGCATCCATGTTCATCCATTCTTCCATCATAATTGTTTTTAGTTCGCTTTTCGTGTGAATGTCGTTTTTTCGTACTCGAACCTCCAATTCTCTAAAAATATGTTCTATTGGGTTTAAATCTGGCGATTGAGTTGGTGTTTTCAAAATTTGTGGACAATTATACAGACACCAGATTCGAACGTTGAGAGCCGTGTGCTTATGATCGTTATCTTGATAAAAAACAAAGTTGTTTTTAATACCCAAATTTTGAGCTGATAATTTTAAATTGTCTTAAAATATTTATAAAAACAGCATGGATTCATTATGCCATCAATAAATACCAAATTTCCTAGTCCTGATGCTGACATGCATACCCCCACACAAGGATACCTCCACAGGCATGCTTAACTGTTCCTACTAAGTTCTTGGGATTAAGTTCTTCATTTTTTTCTTCTCCATACAATTATACGCCCATCAGCACCAAAAATGTTCATCGGCAAATGAGACATTATTCCAATAAGTTTGGGACTAATTTATCATTGATAGTTCAAAGGAAAGCCTAAACTTTCTGTTTTTCTCACAAAAATTTTCTATGGGCAGAACGCCCAGGTAATCCAGCTGTTCTGAGAACTCGTCAAAAAATTTCAGGTGAAATTGAAGTAGAAAATGTTTCATTGAATTCTGCAGAAACTTTTTACAGCACTCAAACGTGAATTTTTCACAAATTTTCTAATTATAAATCTCTGATCACGTTTTGTTAACTTTGCCGGACGGCCTTTTCTTACCTTGTTTTCGATCCAATTTTCTTCTTTAAAGCGTTTTTTCACATACTGCACAGTAAAATGGGATAAATTAAGTAATTTAGCAATATTCCGAACTGATTTACCACTACTATGATGAAAAATAATCAATTTTCTAATGCTGTTTGTTGTTTCTTTACGACTACGAGCCATTTTTAAATAATAAATAGAATATTACGGAGTAGGCAAACAAAAATTAAAGCCAAACGATATTTTAAATGCCACCACAGTTCAAAAATAAAAATAAAGCGACAGACGAAAATTTTAATTATGAATATATCCGAAAATATTTCAGTGTACGATGACTTTTGTGAGATAAAGTTTTTGTTACTTTCTGATTACTGGTTTCTTAAAAATAAAGTTTTACTATGTTTTCAAAATATTTCATGTAGTTTTGTTAAGAATAGATTATAGATCTTATTATTAAATACCCATTCTGAAATATTCATTTTATTTAATGGATAGACCCCTATTTCATTGAAATTCGTAAGTGTACGAACGCTTTTGGGAGCCACTGTATATAGATTAATGTATGCATAGCACAAAACGAAAAGAAACAAAAAAATTATTTTCTTTTAATGCGACCTTAATTTAATAAATTTCTTCCTCATCACTGTTCATTTCAATCAAACGAGAATGTTTTTTCGATTGAACGATATCACCTTCACTTTCATAACCTTTTTCTTCATTTAGATTTTTTGCACTTTCTATCTTCTTTAAAAAAAATCTGTAATTTTGATTTATTTGCTGGTTCTTACAAGGTCATTGTTGATTCACGGTACGGAGATAGACAATTTTGCAGCTCCCTTTTTGAATTTTCGGTTTTTTCAGCGGAAGGGTCTCCATTCGGGAAAAATAATTCAAAATAATCAATATTTGCAAACAAATTATTATTATTTTTTTTTTAACCTATGGCTTTATTTGGAAAATTAATCCATATTTACAGGCAACACAAACAGCAAAGAACTAAGCATTGAACAGATGCATAAAGAACAACAGTAAACAAAGTCAGATAAAAAATGTTAAAAGTCCAAACAAATTATAGTTTATTCATTTATAACACTATAAAATTACAAAAAGCTTAGGCCTTTTTGTAATTTTATAGTGTTATAAATGAATAAATTATAATTTGCACATTTTCTTGTAGAGCCACGATAGTTCATTATTCATTCCCGTCATTATTTTAAGGTAATTTAGTTTTTAAATGTGTTAAACAAAAAGCATGATATCTAGTGCTGTAGAAGTACAGTGTTGTACAAAGTTTTTCGCAATTTTTTTTTTATCGTGTTAGAGCGAAACCGTGTTACTGGTTGCAGTGTTATACGAGGGTTCCCGCAATTTATCTTATCGTGTTAGACCGAAACCGTGTTGTAAGATGCCGTGCTGTAGTAGGGCTATCTGTGTTCTTCACGTCTCCCTAAAGTCGCTTCTTTGAATGATTTGCTGTAGGTACAGTGATTTCCGCTTATAAGAATCACGTTTGTAATTACTGTTTTTGATTCTTATAAGCGGTTGATTCTTATAACCGAAATTTAGGTTTTTGGACAGGAACACACACACCTATATATATATATATTAAATAATTTACCATAAAATACTCTTTAATTTATATTAACTATCTTTTATTAAAATTATTTTTTATAGTTTTAAAAATAAAACTTAATTTTTAGACCTATAAGTAGATACACGTGATTATAGTAAGAGAAGTAAAATTCCAATATTTGTTACAACATACCTGCTTAACAGTTTTAACAATTCAACTACAGGAAGGGAGCAAGAAAAAGTTTTCTACAGTAGTTTGACGTAATGAAGTTTTCAGAAGGCTGTTTATACCTCTTTCAATACTTATAGTCTCAGACGAAGATTTACTCGGACGGGTAAAGTTGCCCCCGGGTCAAGCTAATAGGACAGTGTTGTGGTAAAGCGTTTAAGGGGAAACTATTATGTTATGTCTAATAAAGAAAGGGGTGAATTTCACGACTATATTCCATCCCATCTTATCAATCTTTCTTTAAAAAAAAGAAAGAACTTCGTGCCTTTTGAGGGTTTAAGTGGCTTTTTTTGGAAAAATGAAAGGAAAGCGAAGAGTGTAAACTGATTCTTAAAACCGGTGGATTGATTCTTTAAAGCGAAAATTTTAACATGGAAATAATTCATTTGTTTTTGTTTTCGCGATATTGATTCTTATAAACGGTTGATTCTTATAACCAGTGATCACTATAAGCGGTGGTTACTGTATTAACAAATAGTACAGCGGCTTTCGGAGATTTGACCCCAAAACCGCGCCTCGCTCTGCTACCGTTTGTTAACATCGTTATTGTTGCCAATTTATATTTTCAAATATTTTTATTTCTTTCACTGAGGAATTTAATATCATCTTGTCTTCACTTATCAGTTTCAAGACACGTAATGGATAGAAAATTTCCTGCTTTTTTGACAAACACCAGGGTATGCGATTTTTTTCGTCCTTGAACAAGAAAATATAAATAAAAAAAATTGCGAATTAGGGAGGAGAAAAAAATTCCTCAAATATGGCTATCAATGGAAATGGGGGGTTTCCTCTATGGATTTTCTCTTCGAGCACACTAGATTCGGTCTCGCTAAGGCTTCTTCTATAAGATGCCTCGGCTTATAGAAGAAGCTCCAACCCCACGAATTTGAATCTGGAAAGTGTAGTAGCATTGGCGATTCTGCACCATTTTTTTTGTAAACGAGGCATATGGTTTAATTCTATGGCTTCGTGAAATTTTATAAAGGTTTTCTAAAAGTATGGGAGATATCGGTCTCGTGCCTCTATCCATGGTTTTAAATATCCTATTAATTTAGAGACTTCTCTTCGAAAATCTCTATTTCGGTAAATAGTCGAAGCTTTTGAAAAAGGAGAATATTGATCCCTCGCTTAAGTGAGGGATCAATATTCACCTTTTCAATGGCTATAGGGCAGTGTCTCGCAACATGTCACATCTCAACTCTTGCAGATTTTACTTCTTGTTTGGCGAGGAGTGGCAAAACATTGCATAATTTAACATGGCGTTCAATGAGCATTCTTACAGCTTGTTGAATAAAATGCTCTCAGATTACGCAAGGTCGTTAGATGCGGTATCTAAACAAAGGTATATCACTAAATTGAACATTCAGGTACAGCCCGGAAAGGTTTATTCGGTATGTGACCCGTATTTATTGACAGGGGAAGACTAGAGTTACGATACAAGACGCTGGCCTGAAGTAACTTATCCTACTATCTATACATATCTCAACATAATAATGATCATTCTCGACGAAAGAATGATTATATTCTCTTAAACCTTGCGAAATATTGGAAAAAAAGTGTTAAAATACCTGTTACATACAACTAATATGAGGAATTTTATAAAAAAAACTTAAATTATTGAACTCAAAATGAAGGTATCGTCCAAAAAAACATGCAAACGCATAGGAACGGCTTCTGTTTTCTGCCACCCGATAATCACGTGATCTATAGTAGACGA
>OU015498.1:11987069-12069569 GCA_907164885.2 Dolomedes plantarius | reverse complement strand
ACAAACAAGAAAGCGAGTTAATAAAAACATGGTAATAGTAAAAAGGAGACAGTGCCTCCAGCGAAGAAGCTGGACGGCTCGCGGTTGGGATGTCTGTGTTTTTCTTAGAAAAGGCAGATAGATCCCCCGTCAGAGTGCCCTACTGGGGTGAAAGTACAGTAACCACCGCTTATAGTGATCACTGGTTATAAGAATCAACCGTTTATAAGAATCAATATCGCGAAAACAAAAACAAATGAATTATTTCCATGTTAAAATTTTCGCTTTAAAGAATCAATCCACCGGTTTTAAGAATCAGTTTACACTCTTCGCTTTACTTCCATTTTTCCAAAAAACCTACTTAAACCCTCAAAAGGCACGAAGTTCGTTCTGTTTTTTTAAAGAAAGATTGATAAGATGGGATGGAATATAGTCGTAAAATTCACCCCTTTCTTTATTAGACATAACATAATCGTTTCCCCTTAAACGCTTTACCACAACACTGTCCTATTAGCTTGACCCGGGGGCAACTTTACCCGTCCGAGTAAATCTTCGTCTGAGACTATGAGTATTGAAAGAGGTATAAACAGCCTTCTGAAAACTTCATTACGTCAAACTACAGTAGAAAACTTTTTCTTGCTCCCTTCCTGTAGTTGAAATGTTAAAACTGTTAAGCAGGTATGTTGTAACTTGTAACAAATATTGTATTTTTTTCTTCTCTTACTATAATCATGTGTATCTACTTATAGGTCTAAAAATTAAGTTTTATTTTTAAAACTATAAAAAAAATTTTAATAAAAGATAGTCAATGTAAATTAAAGAGTATTTTATGGTAAATTATCTAATATATGTATATATAGGTGTGTGTGTTCCAGTCCAAAAACCTAAATTTCGGTTATAAGAATCAACCGCTTATAAGAATCAAAAACAGTAATAACAAACGTGATTCTTATAAGCGGAAATCACTGTATTCTGCAGCACATCATCATCATGGAAAACACTTTCAACGTGCCCAAGAAGCTCAAAAACGCACTCTTGTTGCACTGCGCCATTGCTATAGGCATGATGATATATTAATAAAGAAATGTTAGAGTAGGAAAATTGTTAAATTGTACTCTTAATCATAGTTGTTTTGCAAAGTTATCGCTGTTAATCGTAGAATTTGTTTGAGTCACTATTTCGAAGAGCATGAAAACATTCTGGAAACAACTTATGTTTTGCTATTCGACGGCTGCTATGTACTAAGAAGAAAAAAAACGTATTTCCCTTTTCCTCTTCTTGCAGACTCTTGTGGTGGGAGGAGTCCAGTTGACAGTTCGAGAATTCCATTCCCCTTAGGATTGACATTTTGAGGGATTGTAATGGCTCTCTCTCTATATAGGGGGGTTAAACGTTGCCCCAAAATTTGTTATTTAAAATATATTTTTGTCAACTATTTACAGCTACATAAATGCTGATAATCAAATAAAATTGGTATTGTCAGATAGCCCGAACTTTTCTGCAAAGCGCTACGGGATTCATTTTATAAATTTCGTCCGCCCGAAGGAATTTATGAGCTTTTAAAACACACTATGCCAGATTTTCCCCCGAATAATTTAAATTTTAAAATATTAATTGCATTTTTTTAAAAAAAAACGAAAAATGTACACAAATGTAAAATTTCTTTCTCTGTGACGGAGTACAATTTTTTAAAAAAAATCTTTGAATCCAAGTCGGCAATCCGTGGACAAATTTTCTCCATAGGTTAACATTGGGGTGAGCGAATCCAATGGGGTTAGTACATAGCAGCCTTAATTCATCTACAAAATCATGAAATTCGGTTGGCTGAAAGTATTGCGGTCTTCCTTTTTTTTTCTACAGGACAGCTAATTATACTGGTAGCTAAGTTGATTTTGAGCGGTTACAGAAATCAGTGTCAACAGCGGGGTTCGAACCCACTGACTCAAGTATCAGATACCTGCACTATTTGTCATTCAACATCCCCCGACTGGTTGACCGCAGTAACGAATGGACAATTTTTGTGGATCTAGCCTCTCCTCTTCCCTAAATATAAAACATTTTTAAAATTAAATAATCTACCGTAAAATCTCGACTATAACACGCACCCGCGTATAATACGCATGTTTGGCTTTGAGTGAAATTTTCGGAAAAAAAAATTGAAATTCGACTATAATACGCACCCATAACTTTTCAATATTTTATTTACAAATTGCACAAATATTTATTGACATAAACAAAATTTGTAATAAAAAAGAAACGAAAACGTCAAATTCGGTAGCAAAAAACTTAAATTGTTAATTCAAAACAAACAATGCTGTCAAATTATCGGTCTTAATCACTTTCACTGGATTACAGCTCATCTATTGTAGTTGCGTCCATGTCTCAATTGTTGTTGCAGTCGTAATATATATCGCCATCATCATTCTAACTTGACGATACGAACTGTGAGTTCCGTTTGTTTAAAAGGAATACCTGCTTAGTAAACGGGTGGATGAATCACGGAGTGCAGATGCGCACTCACCCGTGTTGCGGCAATGTTTTACAGCTGCTGTACGTTCGTTTATCCAATGTTTAAAACTACGTTTTTTTTTGTTACGCGAATATAATACGCACCCTCAATTTTGCGGACTAAAATGTGAAAAAAAAGTGCGATTATACCCGAGATTTTACGGTATATATATAAAACAGTTCCGTGACTGACTGACAGATAACGCAAAGACCAAACCGTTGGACCTAAAGGGCGGAAATTTTGCATGGCGATTCTTCTTATGGTGTAGGGGTGCACTAAGAAAGATTTTTCAAAAATTCTTCTTAGATTTTTTAAAATTAAATTTTTAAGCTGTTTTTGTAACGTTTTTTAAGTTTGCATTTAAAGTAATAATTTGAGGGTTATAAAATTTATATCACGAGAAAGATCATAAAAATTCCTTTAAAATGAAGTCTTTTTCGAATCTTTACCTCGATTTTCTGAATTTTGGTGAATTTTTAAAGATTCCTTTTTAGAATTTAATTTATTAAATGCTAATCATGTGTTTTCTTTTCTTTTTGTGATACTTTAAATTAATTTTGCGCCGCGTGCATAACAACGAAATAAATTGACAAAAGAAATATTAAAATACGGTAAAAGATTAAGTTTAACCACTAGACTAATTCAGATGGAAGTTTTTTAAGAATTTAATTCAAATTAGTATTTTTAAGGGTATTAAAATTAAACCTATATATAAAACTGCAATTTACCATCAAAGTATGCTTTGCCATGATGATAAATAAGTCTCAAGGCCAAACTTTAAATACGTTGACGTAGATTTAAGAGAAAATTGTTTCTCACACTGTCAGTTTTACGTAGCTTGCTCACGCGTAAGTTCACGGACGAGCCTGGTAATATTAGTTCCACCCAATAAAGGTACAAAAAATATTGCTCATAAGGAAATCCTCTAAAAAGGAATTTCAATATTTTTTCATTGTGATTAATGTCCTAAAATGTACTCCGTAGCGAAGCACGGGTATTCAGCTAGTTTTATATATTTGTTAATTATAACATAAGTTATCAGCTTTATAGGAATAGTAAAGCTTAAAAAAAAAAAACCTATCTAAACAACAACAACAACAAAAAAAAAAAAAAAAAAAATTAAGTATATTAGTATCAATTTTTCTACAAATTACCCTAGAAGTGGGGTTTTTCCCCAAATTATTGTTAGAATTATTTTGCACGTAAACTTGCTTGCCAGTTTTTAAAATCAACGTATAACGGTCATCTCGAGGTAAACAGATTTGTAAATTTATTAGCATTTTATTGATTATTTATTTCCCATACGGCATTTGCCCCGTTGAGTGCGTACAACGTTTATGAAATGCAAGAAATTTACTAATGTTAGAAATGTGGGGTAAACTTACACCGTATGTGCGTATGTTTGGTAGCTTCCAATTCCAATGCACCAGACAATAGCACTAAGGCAATGCACCAGACAGTATTCCAATGCACCAGACAGTAGCAACTAAGGCATAATGGGACTGAATCCCCGCCGGTGAATGCGCACCACGATTTAGACCGAGCACTCTCAGGGGCGACGTCTATGGGTGGCTCGTACCCTCCACCAAACCCCTACCACCACATGGAAGAATATATGTGTGAAAGCTTATGCATAAACACACTCCATTATAAAATATTCAAGCATAATATATTATGCCCATTTTATTAAACAGAATTCTGACTATTCAGGAAAGAGTTAATAAATACAGTGGCTCCCAAAAGTGTTCGTACACTTACGATTTTCAATGAAATAGGGGTCTATCCATTAATTGAAATGAATATTTCAGAATGGGTAATAAGATCTATAATCTATTCTTAACAGAACTACATGAAATATTTTGAAAACATAGTAAAACTTTATTTTTAAGAAACCAGTAATCAAAAAGTAACAAAAACTTTATCCCACAAAAGTCATCGTACATTGAAATATTTTCGGATAAATTCATAATTAAAATTATCGTCTGGCGCTTTATTTTTATTTTTGAATTGTGGTGGCATTTAAAATATCGTTTGGCTTTAATTTTTGCTTGCCTACTCCGTAATATTCTATTTATTATTAAGGGAAAAATGACGTTGAGACGGAAATAAACCAATGGTAGGCCTTAACAATTTCGTTGCTAATCGTTTGGAGGTTTGTCATTGGTTAAATATATTTCAATACTTTTATGCTTACGCTAACGGACTACAGTGTGAAAGGAGCATTAGTATGTTGCTTATATTGTTACCCTTAATGTCTATCAACCAAATAGGCTCTCATTTTAAGCATGATAGTTTAACAAACAATCAGTTTACTACAAATCATCAAGCAATGACATCTTGGCATCTTAAATACAGTGATTTCCGCTTATAAGAATCACGTTTGTTATTACTGTTTTTGATTCTTATAAGCGGTTGATTCTTATAGCCGAAATTTAGGATTTTGGACAGGCACACGGACACCTATATATCCATGAGATAATTTACCATAAAATACTCTTTAATTTACGTTAATTATCTTTCATTGAAATTATTTTTTATAATTTTTAAAATACAACTTAATTTTTAGACCTATAAGTAGATACACATGGTTATAGCAAGAAAAGAAAAAATCCAATATTTGTTACAACATACCTGCTTAACAGTTTTAACATTTCAAGTACAGGAAGGAAGCAAGAAAAAGTTTTCTATGGTAGTTTGACGTAATGAAGTTTTCAGGAGGCTGTTTATACCTCTTTCAATACTAATAGTCTCAGACCAAGATTCACCTTCTAGCTTACGTTTTGCGGTTTGATAACGTGCTGAATCTACTAATGTCACGTTTGCCTAAGTGATATTGGACACTTCGCAGAAGATTTGTGTGTTCCAGGGTCCAGGAAGCCGCAACCAGGATGTGGGAGGTGGGAAAAAAAGAGTCCCTGTATTTGTTTGTCAGTGGAGAAAAGTGAAATCGGACCCGGACGGGTAAAGATGTCCCCGGGTCAAGCTACAAGGGGCAGTGTTATGTTAAAGCGTTTAAGGGGAAACTATTATGTTATGTCTAACAAAGAAAGGGATGCCTTTTACGACTGTGTTCCATCCCATCTTATCACTCTTCTTTTTTAAAAAAATAAGGAAACAACTTCGTGCCTTTTAAGGGTTTAAGTGACTTTTTTTGGAAAAATGAAAGGAAAGCGAAGAGTGTAAACTGATTCTTAAATCCGGTGGATTGATTCTTTTAAGCGAAAATTTTAACATGGAAATAATACATTTGTTTTTGTTTTCGCGATATTGATTCTTATAAACGGTTGATTCTTATAACCAGTGATCACTATAACCGGTGGTTACTGTACTTGGACAGCAAGAGACTGGTGCACGGGACATCTCTACCTTCCTGTACCAATAATGCAAGTGCTGAATTTAAACATTAAGGGGATGGTGGACTTTCAAATTACCAAAAATCGAGCAAAAATTGGAATTTTTTTGGGGGGTGTATTAATATTTTAAAAACATGTAAATATTGGAATGAAATGCATTTAAAATGTGTAGTGAAAAGAAAAATGAAAAATTGGTGGCTTTAGAGTAGTAAGTATTAAAGGTAGATAAAAAATTATCTTTTAAATGACTTTTTCTCAAAAGAGAAATTTCCAGATTTGCAAGTCTTTAAAATGCTCCTCGCGTCATAATTTTTGACGAAATTTTATGAAATTTATAATAAAGATTCCTGTAATACATCAAAATAAAGTTATGTATCCATTTTAGGATTCGAGGTCATTTAGGTTATAAAAGTTTAACTTTAGTGTAGAAAAGTACAAAAATTTCGCGAAAATTCAGAGTACAAGCATAAAAATATTTTCTAAAAATTAACTATTCAACGAAAGTACAAAAAAATACATAACTTTGTTCAGAAAGTATTTATAAGCAATATAAATGCAAAATTAAGGCGAAAAGTTTAAATTTGAGTCGCAAGGAGCATTTTAAAGAAGGGTAATTTAATTTAAATTTTTTAATTATAAAATATTTTTTTTGAATATTTATAAAATTTTATAAGGTGTTTAATATTGTTATACTTTAATGAATATATATACAAAATTTCATATCTGTGGTAAAAATTTCAAAAATCGTTTTGAAAGGTCCACCATCCCCTTAAAATAAAGAAAAATTAGCTTTATTTACAGACTTCTAAAAGAATTTATAGATTTTCTGAAAGACTGCATGTTTTTTTTTCTTTTTTCTTTTGTAAAAAGAATGTTTATTGCTGTCATATTATTGCAAAAATTGATTGAGTAGATGATAAGATGATGCAACTTTTATCAATCAGTTAAGTGAGAAACGGGTTTTCATCTGCTCTTATCATTCGGCATTGTTTAACTTACAAGCATTTCATTTTCCCTGTGACAATAAACCATGCAGTGTTATTATGAATGGACACTGTGTGACAGGGTTGGTGAAACTTTTAATCTCTCTTTGAGAACAGTATCTAAAAACATCAATAATTGTCGTGAAATAAGTGTTGATAAGCAAACAAATGGAATTGGCGATTTTAAAACAAAAAAAAAAAATGTTTTTCTAGCTATCCTATACGCGTGATGTAAATCTGATACGTATTTTTTCCTTTTTTTTTTATGATGCATTGCCAGAGTACAATGACTTGTGCTTCAAATGCAGTGTGTTGCTTCGTAACTGCAATATATTTCATATCATCATTAATAAGATATTTTTTTTTCAGATTAAGGTTATTATCTGTATAAAACATGAGTCCTTGATCTCGTTGGTGTGTTTTTAGCAAAAAAGTGGTCCACGGTGCCATATTCGTAAGAAGAATTCTGCACCCAGGGTCCGATTTAGAAAATTCTTGACTATAGGCACAACTTGGGATGGGGGCCCCCTAGCACTGATGTGGGCATAACATTTCCGAAATTGACACACATAAAAATAAAAAAAATCATGAATCATTGTGAAAGTACCATTTTACCAAGAACTGGCTATTTGAAACGTAGACGTCTAGAACATTATCAAATAACAAAAAGCAATTCAACATATTAACTTCATTAAAACACCAATACAATGCAACCAGAAAAACTTATTAATCCCTTATATACACTATAACACACATATGATGAACTATAAATATAACTATACATATGATGAACCAATCAATCAAATTTGAAAGGATATATAAAAAAAATCGCTATAAAAAAAGGTAAAAAAGAATTTTTGAATTGGGAATTTTCTTTCTTTTTTTTTTAAAAATAAAATTTTTTGGGGGCCCCCAATATCCGGGGTCCCCTAGGCCCGAGCCTACTGGGCCTAATGGAAAATCAGGGTCTGTCTGTACCTCTAAAATGTATAGAAGCATAATAAAACAAGTTTCTTTAAAATCGAGCCACTGGCTGTTTTTAAGGTTGTAGTTCCTATTAACTACCACTTGGCGAATTTTTAGGTTTTCTCTAATTTTTGGAGAAAGGCTGATGGCATGTTACCTAATTGATCGTCCGTAAAAGGAAATTAAAATTCAAACAACTATCACCAAACCTCGTTAAAACTCAGGCAACCTTACAGTCCGCACTGACGCGAAATCTTCCCCCCCAAAAGGGAATAATTTGTGATCCGAACTACAGCTAGTTTTTATCACATTTCATATGTTCGTCATTAAATTTAGACGAGAGAGGTTTTATTTCAAAATCCGACACTGACTGGAGATGACACAATATATTTGCATAATTCCAGCATATGATTGACTGATCTGGAATAAAGGCTTCTGAGCCACAATCAGCTTTTAAACGTCCAGAGCCTGAATAAGGCAGGGGCATACGGGGCAGTTGCCCAGGGCCCCCACATCAGAGGGGGGGCCCCCAAATCGAATAGAAAGTTTATTTTACGTTTCCTTCTTTAATGAACTTTTTAAAACAAAATATCAGTACAGTGTAAAATCCGTCAGTTTTATGTTAGATTCTTGATTAATCTATCGTATGAACACAAATCTATATTTCCAGGGTGTCTACTACTTTTGAGAAAGTCAATTTCATGACTTTTCATGACCTTAAAAATAAAATTTCATGACCATTGAAGTACATACTAATGTTTAAATGAAATTAGTCCCCCCCCCCCCCCGGCTCGTCTTTCAACTATATTCACCTTATTATTTAAGTTCCTATCAGGAAAACCTTATTTTTAAAAAAGTTGGGATTACAATCATGCAATACTTACTAGTTTTATTACTGTTATACAAATTCTAAATATGATTGCGACTCCAACACCCATGAAATTCATTGATGCAATGTAAAACACCTTGAGTAAAGTGAGTGATGCAAAAATTAATCATTCTCATACTTGTTACAGTTACCACAGAAACCCCATTAAAGTAAATAATATTTAAATAACAATTTTTCATTAATTCTACACTGATACAATTGTAAAACAGTTGTATCAATGTTTAATATGGGTTAATTTTTGCTTAAATTGAGGAAATATCCTAAACTGCTCTGAAAACATCAAGATGAAGAACAACTCAAACTGGACTGAGCCTTCCCGATGTTTCACTATTTTTTAACTAAAAATAATATAAAATTTACTAAAATTACATAATATTTAATATTAATATTTAATAATATTAAAAAATTATAAAATTTAATATTATATAATCTAAAAGTCTATGCACAATCTTGTGTAATACATTTCAGTAAATGTATAAAACAATTTGGAGCAAAAATATTGAAATTAAGACAGTAAATAAAAATTTAAAAAATTTGAATTTTTATTTAAAAATTAAATTTTGAATAAGTATGCAGTTTTAAAAAAATTTACATTTAAAAATGTACTTTTATTTCGATGTTAAAATGCAATACAGTAAATTCCAGAATTTCGGATGGTTGGGGGATCCAGCCCGTTCGGGGGGGCCCCCAAAGAAGTTTTTGCCCCGGGCCCCAATTAGGCTAAGTCGGGCCCTGAATACTGATGGTGACCAATGGGAGTTTGTCCACAGCGATTGTAATTCTGAGGTGAAAATTGCTGTAATTACATTACATGCTTAACAAGAAAGGTTGAAAATACTGTTTAACCCGTACCATTCATTGTACATTTAGATGAATGCCATGCTTGGGAAGTATGAGCATTCGAACATACAAATACCCGTTTAAAAATGAAAACAGCGTATATTGAATCAAACCTTACACACGCTTAATAATTTTAAATTTAATATAAATCTGCTGTAACATAATTTATTATGAATGATACTTAATTTCTAATGATCATTCTTCTTTTCATTCCAGAAGAATAATCTTAGTCTTAAGTATTTTCTAAATCGAATAAAGAGAGCGTGTATGTCTATATTTAAAACTCCAAGATGTAGTTCCAGTTTATATAAATTTAACTAGAAGTAATTTAATGAGATAAATATTAATTAAATAAACAGCTAAAAGTGTTTAGCTGTTTTAAGATTTTAGCGTAACACCAAAAGCAAAAATAATGTATTCTCAAATCGCTTGAGGAAGAATTCGCACTGTTAAATTGTAACCCAACATTCGAAGAAAATTTACTCTTTTCCGCAAAGCATTTCGTTTATCGGATTTCAGAAAATTGAACGCCAAACTGAGAATTTGTTCGTATTATGGCAACCCCGAGGGGAGTCTTTTCCAGTCAATCCGACATTACGATCGTCACTTCTCACTTCCCATGGATGTGATTTGACGGCTGAAGTCGCCCTCGGAGAGTGATGCTACGCTCAGCATCTACGAAGTACACAGAGACTAGAGATGATATTAGTTTTTTCTACAGAATATTCTTTAGTTTTATAACTATTCTGTCATACTAGTAGAAAATGGTAATATTAGCTATTGGTTGCATTTAATCGAGGGCTGACTTTTGAAGCTGAGAGAATCAACTATGGTGTGCTAGTTTCATACATGCCGGTAAGTTAATGAATATTAATTGCTGTAGTTAGACGTAATTTTGTTTATTTAAATATCAAATTCTAATGTAACCAACATTAGTTTTGAATTAACGTAAAGAAAAATACGAAATATGTAAAAATACAAGTTGAAATGTCAGTTTTATTTATGTTTCTTTGCGGAGAGTTGATTGCAAATTACTCTTTCCTAATTGTTTTACCAAAATAAAAGAATGATTATTCTTATATGTACATTGTGTGCCTGTCTAGTATGGATTTAACAAACAAAGATATAAAATTAGCCAAATAGTTAACAGTTTATTCTTTTTGTACCAGATACCACAAGTTACTATCACGAAACGTTAATTACAAATAATAATAATAATAATGATAATAATTACCTTTCTCTTTATTATTTACGTAAAATTATTTGAATGCAGGACGTTTACCACTGATTACTGCTATCTGAATGCGAAAATTTTATGTTTTAATGTGTATTTAGAAAATATTCTGAAAAGAGTTTCGTCGGATATGAAAATTTATAAAATCCAATTTACAAATTTTTTTTTTCTGGAGTATAATTCAAAAAGAAAAATTTGGGGGGTAGTAAATCTTGCGATCCCTGAAGGCTGAATTTCATGAGAATTCCCCGATTCCCCTGCCATTTAAAGTCAACATAAACAGGTGATCTAGCTCTGTAAATGTCAATTTGATTTGACCTTGAGATACGCAACACATTTTGTGGGTGTGTGTTTAACCACTTGCTCGAAAGGAATTCTTTTATTTTTAGTCTCATACCAGCCCTCTATAGAGATCTGTCAATGAGAATTAAAATGAAAAAAAAAAAAAATCACATACATCTAAACTTCACAACACTTCAATTCCTAAATGGGAAATGAAGAGTTTCCATTTTACTACTATATTTTCTAATAATAAAGATATTGTGTTTCAATAAATATTTATATTATTTTATAGGGAAAGGAATTTCAGAAATATGTACATACACACCTACATATATATATATACACATATATATGTGTGTGTATGTGTATGTACCTATGAGAGGGGGGTAGAGAGAGAGAGAAATATTAAATGCATTGAAATAGCTTTAAATTTTTGCTTTGATAACTATGAGGAACCACTGTCCTGAAGAACTGAAAATATTCCATACTGTTTGTTTGAAATATGTTTCCAGTTTAATGAATAATTTTATTTCAAAGGAATTGTAATTGATTTAATTACATTAGAGAGGGAAAACATTATTTATGCATTTTGTTTCCAGTAGATCTTATTGTTTTATTTCATATTGTAAATTAAAAAAATATATTCTTGTTTTTTTATAGGATAAATTTTGCAAACAGTTTCATAATCAATGTAAAGGCACTCTCACACAACTAATTTTTAAATAATACGAAATAATTTTTACACAAGAATTGAACTTGAAATGTACTATTACATTGCAATCTTTGCTAGTCATTTAGATTCCAAAAGTTTTCAATTGTTAGGGACAATAAAGTAGCAAAGATCACTTTTGAATTATTTGTGCTCCTTGTTTTATTATACAGCCTTTATATTTATAACTTCTTTTACAAGATTTAGTTTTGTGGTCTCTGAGTTATGGAGACAATCTATGTTTAGAGATTAATCTCTGTAAAGACTTTTTAGTTTCATTTTCTCATAAGCCCTCCAACATGGTGCCCTGTATATTCTACCAGAGGATAGCCAAATAGCAGTAGCTATGCATTTGGTAATTAAATTATGTCAAAATTAAAATAAGCCAAACATAATGTTTCATTCTTCTATTTATATGAAGATAAATATTAATCAGGATATAATGGAGTTGCTGTCCTCTCTCGTCTTCAAAATTTATATTTTTGCTGAATATTAACAATATAACTTTCAATTAGGCCAGCCTACTACTATTAGGACTGCCAGTTGTTACTTGTGTGTCTGTGAGTTTGACTAATATTTCTAAGTTCCTCCTGATCCATTTTCTTTCATGTTCTCTATAATGTCTTATGAATGCATATAGATAGATACTTATTCTTTAATTCTATTTTATGTTTAATTTTTTATAGGTGAATATGTCCACTCAAAGTACACGTCCAAGAAGCCTAAGTCAAAGTTATAATGACTCTCCTCAATATGAATCCAACAAAAAATCATTCTTCTCCTCTGTTTTCAGTAACCATGGGACATTCAACCGGAAGAACATCTTTTCAACTGCAAATGAGGAAAAACAGTGGGAAAAAGAGAAAGGACAGGGCTTTTTAAGCTCAGTTATTAGTTCTAATCAGGGTATTTTAACAGATTTATCATCAAAGTTAGAGGCTGCCTTAAGTTTAAGCTTAGATGCTCTAGATTCTGACTCGTCATCAAAAAGTGATGAAGTGTCATGTAAAAACTCTGCAATTAATGAATTATCCAATAGTAGTTCTCAAGTTGATGTTCGTCGAGTAAGCTTGCCAGTAACAAAAACTGAACAGCTGGCTCGGCACCGTTACACAAAAAGAAAGGGCACAAGGCATAAGGATCGTTCAGTATATGGCCAACCTGAAATAAGCGCTTTTGAAATCAAACAGAAGACTTGGAAAGATAATTCTTTAGAGTCTATTGATACTGTTGATAGCGGTCAAAGTCTGGGAAATAGTAGTAGCTTCTCAACAAGTGTAGCTGACTATAGGTCATCAAAGAATGATCCTTTTTATGTCTTTCGTCATACTGATTCTATGGGCATTGGGAGTGAATCAGATCCATGTGGGCAGAGTACAAGTCTTGATTCCTCTGATGCTGAATCAATTCCAGAAGGTAGAGGACTGTATTATGGAAGGTCTGGATCAGGAAGTTCTCTTCATTCCTGGGCATCTAGTCCAAGCAATGATAGTCAGCCTGATGATGTTACATTGGAAGCTATGGAATTCATGAGAGATTTTGTAAAATCAATATTTTTAGATAGGTAAATAAATTAATTTTAAGATTCATATTTTTGCTGTTTAAGTAAGATCTTAAGAAATCGAATCACTATTATTGGATATTTTAGCCAAAGTAAGGGAAATTTATGTGAAAACTTGATATTAACCCTTCGGTTGGAACATGATTATTTTCCCGCTTAGTGGGAACATCTGCCTGTGAGGCAGGTGGAATATTTCTTTCCCAGGTATTCCTAACTAGAAATTCAGAGGGTATTTGTGGTTTATTACATTTCATGGTAGCCACAAACGTCAAACCATTTCTTCTTAATTTTTTGACCAGTTTCTATTGAACACAACCAATTATCACAGGTTATATTATGGTTCGTTTTGTAGAGGCATTTAAGAAAATCATTCTTACTCAGCCTTCGTTTCAGAACAGGTAACATAAAACAGGGTTTGGCCACAGTCGTTCCCAGAACCTTCAAAAACTCAAATCTTGAAAGATTTTCAGCATTACTATGCATTTTATACAAAATGTATGAAGAATATCTGCCTGACAGTCTGATATTCAAACATACTTTAATGGGGATATCTGTCTAGTAGACAGACAATGTTCTAGAAAAATGGCATGTACCTGAACCATAGAAGGCTAGCATCATGAGTCACCTGTTCTACACTGAAGACGAGATGTTGACTGAAGCACTTTTAGACTCACAGTACCCAAGGTCGAAGGGTGGGGCCCCCAGCATTGAGTAGAGAAATCATAGCTATCTCAGAGACAGATGTTCTGACCGAAGGGTTAAAGAGCAGGTTATTTCTATGAACACTTTTGTTAAGACCAGATTTTTGTAATTATATTCATTACATTACTTTCTATTTATTTGTAATTGTCTTAATATTTTAGTGAACTGTTCTATGTGCAAAAGAATATTCTAAATTATGCACAAACTTCTTATATAAATCATGCTTACTGATTTTTTTAAACTTTAGCCTGAAATAGTCGGATAATATTTTAACAACCACTAATTGAATTAATTATGTTTTCAACATTAATAATTCCTTTTTAAAAATCTATTTTTAGCTCATCTATAACTTTTGAAGAGAAAGCTAAATTTGGTGAAATGTGTCAGCATGAAATAGGAAGGCTTTGGTTTTCTCGTTGTGTTAATTGTCAGGTAAAGAGTATTACTCTTTGTGTTATAATTATAAATTCATTAGTTTCAATATCCTAAACTATCTTTTTCTTTCTTTCAGAGAGTACATAATAAACTAGTCAAAGAGTCTACTTTCTATAGCTTGGTGCAGTATTTTGCTATAGTATTATTTGAATGTTCAGAAGCAGATGATTTCTCACCTGCCAAGTCCATTATGAATATGTGCTTTACTTTTTATCATGAAAGTAAGTCTTTCTCTGAATTTATTGAATACCTTATAAATTGTTTATTTCTTTTCCTTTTTGTTTCTTCCTTTATTTTAAAATTATATACTTTTAAAAGTAACTTCAATTTCTTTTGCAATTTGATTTGCCATATTGAAAAATATAGATCATCAAAACATGTTTTGTTTTTAATTGATTAATCTATTTGCCTGCCTGACAAGTATGAGGTGAACTCAAATATACTTGCATACAAGCAGTTGGACTCGTAGTGAAATTGAAAACTGAGCAGTACTATTTCACTATTGTTATTAGATATCTATACGTATAAAGATCTTGGATCCTAAGATGTTGAATATCATTCAAAAGTATCAAATAACTGTGCATCTTTGATGTATTTATCTTTCAATGTGAGAAACTATGCATCCAATTAGTTGTGCTTCTTTCTGTCGATAGTTTTATTTTATTTTATGTTTTTTATAGAATGAAAGAATATTAGAAGTCATAGGTCATTAACTCTTTATATGTATGTGAGATTGTTTTGTACAATGTGATAGGATACACATTTTCATTATTAAAAATATTCATAACTTTCAAAAGTGTTCTATTGTGCCTAAAATGCTCTCTAATTTTATTTATTTTAAATTTTCCCTCTGTATGTATCAAAGAATGATCTGATGAATTACCCTTTTTAATATAAAAGATTATACTATAGAAGAGAAAAGATATTTTTGATATCAAGAATAACCAGTATTTCTTTAAACCTCAGTTTATAGTTTATATCTTTTACAAAATAATCATTTTACAAAAGGCCGTTTATTAAACTTCTTTTGTTACTTATGCATTGATCATATAATTTCAATGTGCACCTCATTGTTTCAACAAATCTGTTTCATGTTTTACTTAATAGCAAGCCGGGAAGGAAGGCCTCCCTCAAGAGAATATTTATTTAGCTATTTAACAGACCAACCAATCTGGCGATCGATTAGATTTTGGAATGCTGCTTTTTTTGATGCTGTACAATGTGAGCAAGCTAATAGACAAATTCCTACCAGGTAAAGTATATGTTTGTTTTATACTATTATCATTTATTATGATATTTAAACAAGTTCCATTGCTTAACTTATAAAAGTTATTTCATGAGAGTTTTTAATGGGGATTATTTTATTTTTTATTTTAAAATATTGAAACAGGATTATGCATTTAATGTAAATCTAAATTCATGATGGTATAAGGAAAAATAATTTATAAGTTGGTTTGATTCTTTGTTTTATTTGAAATTAATAACAACTGTGCGCTTGAGGAAGGAACATTCTTTTTATGCATGCTAACTTAATCTTACATCATGTGTTCTGGCATTCAACCTTGATTTATTCTTTTTAAAATATCTATTCTAAAGTTATTTTATACTTTTTGTTGTGATAAAAAATTTGTTTTAAGATGGTTAATAATTTTACCTTCGCAACTTGCATTCATATATTAAGAAGATAAATTATTAAAAACTGCATGTTTCAGGAGGTTAAAGATTTAAATTTTTTGTAGTTTCTGACTCTGCATCTTAATTATGTAGTTAGTAGAACTTACAAAGCTGAATCTTCAAATGCAGGTTTCAAGAAAAAAAAAAATGAGCATTGTATGGTTTTAAAGTTTTATATAATATTGAGATTTTAGTGAAAAAGGTGTTCCTTATAATAAGGACTGAGTAAAAGTTGATATTTTAGTATTTAATATTATTGCTGTATAATTTAAAATTCTTTGTTCACTTGTTATTTGGATGATGGAACATTATTAATAAAAGTGAAGATTACCAGGAAGTGTAAATTATGTAAAAATATATAGCTTTTACTGATCTAGAATTCAGAATAGTCAAGCTTCTCGCTTACAAAACATCTAATTTGAGATGAATATAATAAAAAAGAATTGTTACATTAATAGTATGACTCTGTTTTGCATAGTTATAATGAAAGACCATGGCCTTCTGAATATCACATCAGTGTAAAATGAATGAAATCAGTGGTATATGGTTTGTCAACAGAAAAAAGTATTGGACATTTCATATTCATTGAATCACATGTTCTTGAAATGTTAGTGGTTTTGAAATAGTGTAGCATGATCTTTGAGAAAAGAATCTTTCTAAATTATGGAATAGAATGTATTTAATAAAGGTGGAAAATTAGAGAAACTTCAGAGATTATTAACAAGTGGTATGAATGAGAGTTGGGATTAATAATAGGAGATAATTAGGATTAACAACCTCTTCAAGTGAACACAAAATCATCTGATTTAAAAAACTGTAACTGGAAGAAATTATGAGACCCTAAACTAAAAGCATAATAAAAAGTGGGTATAATTGGAATAGTAATAGGATGATAGGATGTTGATTATGGAAATAGAATGGTTCAAAATGAGATAAGATATATAGGCCGGTTGAAAACACTGTTTTCTGATAGAGAGAACACATAAAAAGATGAGCATATGTAATTGAGAAGCTCTTAATTCATGATTCAATGATAAGTTTCATTAAATTTTTTTTTCTAGTGTCAGAAGTATTGTTACTTTGTTATTTTTAAGCCTTTTTGCTATTCCTTTCAGCTATATATATATATATATATATATATATATATATATATATATATATATATTATTTTTTCCCCTGAATGGTTGTTGGGCAAATATTTAAATAACATTGCTATTTACCTCAATTTAATTTGAAGTAAGCCAGAATATACTTTATTTGAAGTAACATTTACTCTGTGTCCTGTATCAAAGAAAAATCATTTCACTGAAGGCTAGCACATTATGCAGTATTTCAAGGTTGAATTTGTTAGAAAGTTACAGATTTGAGATCATACTTCCTGTTGTACACCGAGGTTAATAACCCAGCTTTTCCTTTCTTCATTATGATAATATTTTGTTAGGGTGGATTTACTGTGTTCAAATAATATTATTTCACTTCTCTGACCTTGTTAAATAACTTTGCTTTAAAAGTAGTTTTTAATATTATTTGTTAATATTTCACTGTCTTTTTCAAAGCTTTCTATCTAACTCTCAGAGTACACAATATTTGTGTTATTCCTTGTGACATTCTCTCTTATTGGATTTTGGTGTCAAATTATTTTGCAGAGAATATTCTTTTAGGAACAATGAAATTGCAATATGTGAAGAAATTTGTGATTTCCTGTTCCTCTTCCTTTGCAGCACTGTACTTTTTTGACTTGCATTTACACTCATGCTTTTAAATCATGTTTTCATTTTGTATAAATTTCTTGGGATTATAGTTTGTTTAACATGAAAACCAATTTTAAAATATTTCAATTCAAAATATTAACAAAGGCTGTTTAACTGAGTCTCCAGTCTCAAGACGATTGAATCATGGACTATCTTCATAGCTCCAAATAACTAGTTACAAAATAAGATAATATTGAAATAGCATAATAACATATTTGGCATTTTTTTTTTTAAACCAATGCAGAGCTGCTTGTCATCAAACATTCGCCTATACTATTCCGCAGTTTACTGTCCATTTTATTATGGGGGCACCATATAGGCGGACAGCATTACCCCCTATGAAGGGACGACACACACGGAGGCATTTTTCGTGGTGCGATGCTGGTATTCGATCCAAGCACCCTCAGCACCGAAAAACCATCGAGATGTACCACAGGGTTGATATTTGGCATATATGTTCAATGCTTTGATTCTTCTGATGATCTAATTATCATTTCATCTATTTTGTCTGTATTTAAAGGTAGAATCGCTGTTTCTTTGTATTCTCTAATGCTGTTGTTAACTGTAGTATAAATTTATTTCACAATTTTATTCTATTCTGTTTTATTTAATTTTTTTTTAGAGTTTCTAATGTTTACAGTTACACTTTAGATGTTACAAAATAAGATAATTTCCCATTATCAGCACTAATTGGCCTTAAATGTTAACAAATGATATACCGTTTGATGCTTTTAGTGATGGATGAAAAATCAGAGATAAACAGAGGGGATTTGTATGGTTTTAATATCATAAAATTTTTCCTTTTTTAGTACTCTGAAGATGTGTTTTGCATGTAAGCCATTTTTGTCTCTCTTTATTACACCTTTAGTCCCATTAAACATATTTTTCTATTGTACAGTTATAAATATGAAAGGCCACAAAATCTTGATACTGTATCAGCTAAAAGGTATTAAAAAGGAAATATCGTTATTGTCAGTCTGATGGATATATATATATATGAAATGTCCGGATGGACATCTCATGAAATTGTAGCATACATCGTGGCCGGACAATAATAAAATCAGCTTCAGGAACAAACTAATTTATTAAACAGTAAAGCAACACATCTTACTCGCTTCGAGCCAGTCCAGGGTCTACCACCAAGAATGCCAAAATAGAATTAGGTCAGAGAGGTTGCCAGAATTGACGGAGGAAGTTAGTATGTGGGAAGGCGAAGCGTTTACGCCAAGACAAGAAGGAGAGGTTACCAGGCCAGAGATGACGTACAGAATGGGCGATTATAGGTAGTTAGTAATATTATCACATATATATACATAGAGATGAAGATATATATATATATATATAGAGAGAGAGAGAGAGATATTATAATATAATATGATTTATTGGATCTCAAAATAGCTTTGAAATGACAAGAATTGATTTCATTGACTGTATTTTAGAATTTAACAGGTGACTTCACATTGAACCCCAATCTTCTTATCATTGACACCTGTGTGTATACTACAAGATACACACACACACATACATACATACATATATATATATATACTTTAAAAATTATGCTTTTAATCTTTCTAATGTGTAAAAAAACACTTTAAAATGAGGGTCACATTTAAATACAGTTGATTCCTGTTAATCGGAACAACCGCTTATTCAGACCGAATCCCGTCTTGTAATATACGGCATGTTCATTTAATTGGACCAGCTGGTTATTAGGACCAAAATTATCGCATCCCGATGTGGTCCGATTAACCGGAATCGACTGTAGTTTAATCAGTTGTCTGTTAACTATCAAAGAAATGTGAAATTTATATGAATAAAATAAAAGGATTTATTTTCATATTGACAAATGTGTCTGCTCTCTACTTTTATTTTGTTATTTATTTATTAATTTGTTTTTATTAAAGGGATGACTTAGGCCAATATAGTCAAGATGATTTATTAGATGAAAAAAATTTTCAAGAAAATATTTTCTTTGGACAATTAGGGTATGTGAGTTGCTTTAATTCTATAATTATTTATTTAAATTGGCTCCATAAATATTGAAAGTGGAATAACAGATTTATGTTGCTTCTAATATTGAAATCTTATTTTATGACATTATTTTGATGTCTTCTACTCTATTTGAATATTAAACTGTTTTCCACATTTTGTGAAAACATGTAGAAATATCTTCAAGTTAGTTATGACAGAACTTCATTCAACTTACACATTAAAAAAACAATGAGTTAAAAAAACATTGCTATTAATAAAATGATGATAGCAGTTTACAAAGTTATCTTAAAATGAGTATTATGTTGTTGCTATAAATAGTTTAAATTAAGTGACTAATATTTATTAATTCTTTGTATTATTGTTTGAAATAGAAATCTCACTTTTAAAATTTACTAACTATCTGCATAGTTCAAACTAAGCAAAAATCTATATTAATAAAGGAACAGCGGGGGATGTTGAGATCACGTCAGCGTAACGCAATGGCCGACAATCGGTGTATTTTTTTTCTCATGAAAGTACATAAATGTTACATATTTGGAAAGAGCTTTGAAAAATGATAATTTTTTCTGCGTACACTTATTCTGTTAATTCAATAGTTTTAGAGATATTTTAATTCTAAAATCACTCACTGCTGAGAGACCAAATCATCTGGTGCAGTGGTGCTGCCATCTGTCGGCAGCGACAGGAATGAAAATTGAAAGGAATTTATTCACTTGAATTTAATACATTTGTCAGCCTTTTTTTTCTTTTGTGGGGCCCGAAGTACATAAATATGTTACACGGATGGCTTGAGCGTAGCTAAGCGAAGCCCGGCTAGTATTATTAAATACATAAGCAAAATTTTGTATAATAGAAGGGTCAGCATGTAATTTTGAAGACTGTTTAAAGTTTGGATTGTTAGCATTATTTGGGTTAGATTATCTTTCATATGATCTCATTTATATTTATGTTCAGAAATTTAGGGCAGTTTCACTTATGCAATTAAAATTTAAAAAAATTTAAATCGCAAGTTTAAAATTAAATACACAAAATAATTTTATGCAATTTAATTTTAAACATGTTATTTCATATGTTTAACTAATGTCTTTGTTTAAAAATTTATGATGGGAAAAATTGAGTAAATTTGAGTTTACAAAATATCTCTATACTTATTAGAAAATAGTTCTCTAGGATATTTCTCTGCAAATTTTCAATATCTATCCATTGAGATAAAGGGCTTAGTATTTTCAGCTTTAGCACTATCAAGGATAAAAGATATATTGAAACTTTTGAGTTCATGTGTTATTTCTTAGTTAAAATTCCCATTTAATTCTGGACCTCTTTCCATTGGTTAGAACTTAACACTGTTTCAAATAACATTAAGCTTTGCTATGAATGAATAATTAAACGATTACACCTTTTAAGGGGTCAAGCAATTTAAATATCTGGGTACAATTATCTCTGATGATAATGATTTCAACCTTGAAATTAGTAACAGACTATTGATGGCAAATAGGTGCTATTTTGGTTTGAGATGTCAACTAAAATCAAAGTTCATTTCTATATACACAAAAGTTAATATACAGGTGACTCTCCTATAACACAGTATATAGGTTCCTAGAAAATGCCATGTTGTGTGAAACCGTGTTATATGTGACCCAGAGACAGGACAAAAAAGGGGGTTACATTCCGAAAACTTATTAAAAACAATTTTTTTTAAATTCTATATAAGCAAGTAAATTTTTATTAAAAATATAAATGTATGTATAACACTAAATGAAAAGAAACAAGAAATATTATTTTCATTTAATGTGACATTAATTTAATAAATTTCTTCCTCATCACTGCTAAGTACAATCAAACGAGAACATGTTTTCGGTTGAACAAAGTCACTTTCACTTTCAGAACCTTTTTCTTCATTTAGATTTTTTGCACCTTCTATCCTCTTTAAAAATCTGTAATTTTTGTTTGTTTGTCGGTTCTTACAAGGTCATTGTAGATTCCACGGTATGGAGATAAACAATTTTGCAGCTCCCTTTTGAATTTCCAGCTTCTTTCAGCGGAAGGGTCTGCATTCAAGTAAAATGATTCAAGATTTTCGGCTAAGCTTAGGCCTTCTTACAATTTTACAGAGTTAGAAATGAATAAATTATAATTTGTTTATACATTTTCATGTAAAGCCACTATAGTTTATTGCTCCTTCCCGTCATTATTTTAAGGTAATTTAGTTTTTAAATGTGTTAAGCAAAAATCATGATATCTAGTGCTGTAAAAGTACAGTGTTGTACAAAGGTTTTCACAATTTTTTAATTGTGTTAGAGCAAAACCGTGTTACAGGTTGCAGTGTTATATGAGGGTTCCCGCAACTTATCCTATCGTGTTAGAGTGAAACTGTGTTTTAAGATGCCGTGCTGTAGGAAGGCTACCTGTGTATAAAACTTTAATAAGACCAATTACAGCTACAATCTATGGCTACAAATGTGATGAGAATGAACTCTTAGATTTGAGTGAAAGATTCTACATAGAATTTATGATGCAGTGTGAGAAAACATCTGGAGAATTTCTTATAACCATCAATATAGGCAACCAAATATAATAAGGGTAATTAAATCGTATCGTACCAGTTGGCTCAGCCATATTTATAATATGAAGACAATGACCCTATTAAAAAACTGCTTTTTTTTAAAAGAGAAGGCACAAGAAGAGGGAGACCATGTACTAGATGGATTTATTGTGTCAAGAGAAATCTTAAGATCACTGGAATTAACCATTAGAGCAGTGATTCTCAACCACTGTGCCGCGGCACTTTTGTGTGCCGCCAAATTCTTAAAGTGTGCCGCCAAATTTTAAAAATGTATATAGTAAAAATTATAATGCTTTTTTTAATTACGAGTAAAGTTTGTTTAAATTAAAGAAAGTACACTGTAAAAGAAAACTGTTGTTTTTACAGTTAAATGCCGTATTTTTAACTGTTTTTATCCGTTTTAAGTAAACAACTTTTAAACTTATCTTTTTCTTTGTGTGCCGTCAAATTTGGAAATCGTTAAAAGTGTGCCGCGACAAAAAAAAGGTTAAGAATCACTACATTAGAGAAATTAGCATCTGATCGAATAAATAATTATAGCCCCTAAAAACCTTTTAAAAAATAGAAAATTTCTTAGAATTCGAACACAAAAGGGGGAAAAATGAAATTTAAAATTTGGTAAATGTTTATGAAAATCTTTTTGGTAAATTGTAAAAATGAATTGTTTTCTCTTCAATTTTTAATATTCTGCAATTCTATTTAGGACATTCACGTATAATATGTATGCGTTTGGACTTAGCAAATCTTTTGCAATGGAATTTTTGAGAAAACAGTGTACCATTGCAAGTCTCTCTAAAGGTAAATGCCACACATTTAAAATTTGTTCTTCTTATTTTCTTTTTTAAATGTATAGAATTTTATTTAAATTATGAGTAACTTAAACCATGGTTTATTTATTTAATTAGAACATGTATTGCTGTTGCAAGAGAATATTGACAGAATGTATAATGGAGACATTGGAAGAGAATGTTCCTGAGTCCTTTAAGGATATGTCTGTATTCTTTGATGCAAAACTGGTGTGTGAACGTATGTTTGTATTTCTAAGAAGCTTTTAATTGTTATAGAGTATCTGTTACCAAATCAGCTGGTCTGAATAATAATAATATGAATTTTAATAGTGTTATGGAAATTAATATAATTGTTGATTTTTGACTATGATATAGAGGATAATTCTTGTTTCATTTTTACCATTCAATGAAAATTAAACAGTTTATTATTTACTGTTCTAACAAACAGTAACCCTAGGGTATTGTATATATATATATATATATATATATATATATATATATATATATATATATATATATATATATATATATATATATATATATATATAACCCTCATAAATGTTGGCTTTTTTTTTTTTTTTTTTTTTTTTTTCAAAAGGAAAATAATCTTGGATACAAATTTTAATTCACTTTATATTCTATAAAATAATTAAAATAAATAATTAAATTAAAATTTGCGGTTTTAATACCTATATATTTATAATGCTTTTCTACTTGCTGACAGATCAGTATAGCTTCTGTGTACATGAGACTGGGGATAATTTATAGGGAAAAAGTAATTATTTTAGGACATTTTTTTAAAGTTTTGTATTATGCATATGTATGATAAAAAAGCTTAATGTTATTAAAAAACTCTGAAAATCAATGTAATGCAATAGATCAAAGAAAGGCTTACATTGCTTTATTTTTGTGCAAATTGAACCTGCTAAATAAACATTGTAATAACTCATACACACTAAGTGTATTTCTATTATATCCAGACACAAGAACTCTAAGAGAGAAAGAAAAAAAAAAAAAGAAAACAATATTTATTATATAAACTGAGTTTTCTGGTGGAAGCTGTTATGGTCTCAAATATTCCTTAATAAAATAATTTTGTAAGAAGTGAATTTTTACTTTAATCAAGATATCTTATTTCATGAAAGCATTCCTAATTCATAGTTACTGTTACTAACTTTAAAGTATTAATTTAAAGTGAGCTTATAAATGATTATGGTAAAATCATTAATGATACTCATTCTAGAAATTGTTTTAACTTCACTTTAATTGCCAATGCATTCCCCTCTTTCATTGATAACTTTGAATTTCATAATGCATATTTAGTGTTGTATTTAGTGAACTTATTTCCTTCTCTAAATTTTATCTTAACCTTTAGCTTACGGGGCCCATTTTTTCGATTCCCTTTTTAGGATGGGAAATTTCATACCCCTTTTGTAAGAACAGCTATTAAGGGGATTATGTATATATGTGTGTATATATGTATATATATGTGTATATATATGTATATATATAGTATATATATATATGTATATATATATATATATATATATATATATATATATATATATATGTGTGTGTGTGTGTGTGTGTGTAACAAGAAAACATGTCTTCCTAAATTACTTTAAAGCAGATTCTCTTTTTAATAAAGCATGACCCCTTTTCCAAAATTGCAGCCTAAAAGTAAAATAAGTTATAACTTATATTAGCCCTGCAGATCATTAAGCAGGCATCTGAACTCAATAACATCCTGAGATATGAGTGTTCGAAGTTATGAGATTCTGAATTTCAGCGAAATGTCAAAATTCTTGAAGAGCCCTGAAACCACTCTGGATTTATGCTTTCTATAATGTCGAAACCACACTTTACAAGAACTTAATAGCCACTTATCCTGCCCCCAGGTCAAAATTTTGCAGATCTAACAAGTGCAGAATCTAGCAATAAAGTAATCCCCGGGAAAACCGAAGTGGACATGGGAACTCCATGAACCTAAAGATGCCTAATTAAAAATTAAGTAGTTTAGGCCCTCTGGCATCAATATTGCAAACACTGCGAAACACGTCTGCTTAAACACTTAAATGTATATCTTGTTTTAGGTTATTGGAGTATTAAATGGTCACATCTGTCCCTTTTAGTTATCTTAATTTTAAATATCTATTATATATATATATATATATATATATATATATATATGTATTCATTCTTAGCCCGTATTCATGGGATACATGCTATCCCACCCCGTAAGGAAAAGGTTAAGATATTTTCAACAGGTATTTTTGTAATATGAGTCTTATTTTTTTAAAATTCTTCCTGGTGAAATTAGGGTGAGTTTTTCATTATTTATATAGTTAAAGATAAAAAATACATGTTATAGCAAGTAATAAAGAATTTTTTCCTTCCATTTTACTACAGCTTATATCAAAAATATTCTATGTACCTAACTTATTTTAAAGTAGATATTTAAATTTCTTTAACTCTTACTAACGAAAGGACTTTCTGTGGGTGTTTTAAAAGTTTTATGTGTGTTGTTTACATTATTATAGATATTTTCTCTATTGAATATTCTGTCTTGTAGATGAGTATTATCAAAACATTGTCAACAACATTGTTTGTTGTTTGTATATAGTGATAACATAATCATTATTTTATACATAACTTATTGTTAAAAATATCGAAATATATGGAATATATTTAAAAAATTCTATATAATCAAGACCTTAAAAGTATGAAAGTGTCTTTAGGAGAAATTAAAATCAGTTTGACATTCATTTAGTCTGTAGATGTGTTGATTGCATTCAATGATATTTTTTCAACTGAACTTGTAATTTATGTGGCAGTGTTCCATATCAGTAAATTTTTAAATCGTGTTAAAATGCTGTAAATCATTAATTAAAATTTTATTTTATATTAATTTTCATAGCCGTTATTAAGCATATTCATAGACATGTGTTAGGAAAGTTTGTTAGAGAGAAAGTAGAAAAAAACTGTTTGTGATACCTTGACATTTCTCTCAAAATGGAGCTAAAAATTTGCATAATTAAGTCAGTTCCGTATATTTATATTAATACATGCAATTTTACAGTTTTTAAGGACATAATTACATTGAAATAAAAATATTGGCTAGTTGGAAAAAAAAAATAGTTTTGTGTATTCCAATGTATAACATTTTCTTTTAGTGAATGATTTAAGATTTTTTTTTGAAATTTTAATGCTCTTGGCCGCAATGGTGGCTCCAAGGGGGGTGCAGTAGGGGCAAATTGCCCCCCCCCCCCCCCAAAAAAAAAAAAAAAAGCCTGGCGAATTTTTTTTTCATAGCCTAAAATTATATAATCCTAGATCTATTACTAAATGAGTTTAAATTTAAAATTAGGTATGCTTATTTCTTTTATATATATATATATATATATATATATAACCCTAAGACCCGATGTTGCCCCCTCCCCCTCCCAAATCTCTGGACTGGAGCCGCCACTGCTTGGCTACACTAGGCATCGATGAATATAATCTGTAAACTAGCAGATTATTCAAAACAAAACAATTTTAAAATTAAAAAAAAAGAAAAAATCTTGCATTTTAATTTGTATTTTTAAAAAAAAAATTTAACTTGAATTTATAAACATGTATTTGAGAGAATATTGATAGGATACATGCATTTAATATCACTGTGTAGTTAATGGAGAATCAATCAAAGTACAGGTAACTTCCACGTGGGAAGTTTTACTGTCTTTCACAAGATAGGCATTTACTCACGAATGTTTAGTGTTCGTAGGTTAAATAGTAAAGGCCTTTTCAAATTTTTAATCATATCAGTTTTATTTAGCTTATCCATTCATCTTAATAAGTTCTGTGCAAGTTTTTTGTTCTTGAAAATGTTTTTCTTTCTTTCTCCTCAAGTTGAGTTCAGTTTGGTCTCATTTTTTTGAGCTAGTGTCTTTTTGGTTCTAAAATCTTTTTTAAATTTTGAAAATAAAACGAGAATTAAGTTGTTGACCACTTCAAAATACGAATGTATCTTGAATTGAAAATGAGTCAATAAGATTAGAAAGTTGGAATTGTCTCTTGAATCTTTGTTTTAGTTTGTATCAAAAGTTAAGAATTTTTTTTATAGTAAATTATGTGAACTTATTTGGTGAAAATATTGAAATTAAGTTTTTGTTCAGCTAGGGAACAAAATAGTCAAGAAATTAAATTTTTTAAACTTACCCTGTATTTTCATAAGCAAAATTTATATATATATATATATGTGTATAATAATGCTAAAAAAACTATTTCAAAATAGAATAAAAAGGTTCTGCTTTATGTGCTTTTTCACATAAATATTGCAACTTTTTTCATTAGTACTTTTTGGCTTCATATTTCATAGGTGGGTATAACTGGTTCTCATTGGTGTTTCTTGTAAATGTATTGATACTTTTCTTCATTAATATTTGTATATATTTTAAATTTTATTGATGTATATATATTTAAGATGTTTATTATAGTTCTATATGATCTTTTATCATAAATAAGTCATTTTGATTTCCATGTTGCGAGTCTGTGTGTATTGTGTAAAATGCCACAAGTCTTTCATTAGAGTTTATTCTGTGTTGTTTTGATTCTTGTGAATTTTAGACGATGGTCAGAGATTTGTCTTGACCATTTGCAATTAAATGTGGTGTGTGATTTTATTTGATGTAATTCCATGACTATCACTGTTTGATGCGATTTAGATAATCCATTGAAATGCCTGTTATGAGGTTTCAGATGGCATTTTTGTTACAGTATGGATTTGGTGCTTCTTTTAACATATGGAATAATACTTTCGCATGTTTCAATCATTTGTATCTACATCATAATATCTATATTGAGCTATGCATTTCAAGTACTTTAGCAGGATTATGATTGCCATTTGTTACTTTTATAATCATTCTGTTACTTCGATAATCAACCTGTAATTTTACATTCCAGTTGTTTTAATTTTATCTATGTAACGAATTTTATACCTTCTAAGATGAGCATTCAGTGATTTAATGTATGCACTATTTTTTTATTTTTTTTTCAAGCCTTTTCTTGTATTGTTTTTTCTGACAAAAAATTTATACTGCTTCAAATATAAGTGTGAAATTTTATGCTTTTCCATTTCATCAAGAAATCAAGGGTAGTTTATGTATCTAATATCAGTGGCGTAGCGAGCATAACTGGCGCCCGGGGCACGATACCTTTGTGGCGCCCCCCCCCCCCCTGAAAAACATATAGTAATATAATATATAGACCCTATATTGGCGCCCTCGATAAACATATAATAACATAATATATAGACCTTATATTGGCACTCCCTCCCGAAAAGCATATAGTAACATAATATATAGACCTTATGTTGGTGCCCTCCCTTAAAAACATATAATAATATAATATATAGACCTTATATTGGCGCCCCCCACAAAATAATATAGTAATATAATATATATACCTTATATTGGCACCCTCCCCGAAAAACATATAGTAATATAATATATAGACCCCCCTATTGGGGCCCTCCCCTGAAAAACATATAGTAATATAATATATAGACCTTATATTGGCATCCACCTCGAAAACATATAGTAATATAATATATGGATCTTTCTTTGGTGCCCCTCTGCGAGTGGCGCCCGGGGCATGATAGACCCCCTTGTCCCCCCTTTGCTACGCCACTGTCTAATATACAGTGGAGTCCTGGTAAACCGAAAAGATTGGAACCAGATCCTTTTCAGATTAAGTGAAATCATTCTTAAAATAAACTTAAATTACATAATAACATGTGATTACATAAATATTACGTGTGACTACACAGTTTATTTTATAAGGTCTGTCTAGACATTAACAAATCTCAGGACAAAATAGGTGATAAGAGAACGAAACTGCTAGTACAGAACAGTAGATTGTAAGAATTTAGACAATCAGCAAATTGTTGAAATGGTTTTGAAAGAACCTGTCAACATGTTAGATGAGAGTGAAGGTGAAGCAAACGGTGACAGGGAGCAGAGGGTTATCCCACGCAGACGCGGCAGCTGTATTTGATGTAGCGCTACGCTACGTAGAGCAATACTCCACTGCGACTCCAGCGGACACCATTTTTCTGGCGCTCTGGTGTAATTTGGTTGGAGAGGTATTCTTCTCTTTGACAAAAAAGTCTCAGATTTTTTCGAACCACTGTAGTTCAGTGATAATTAGTTCAGTACATTGTATAACTTTCAATTTTCTTGTAATTTTCAGAAATATACTTTATATTACTTAGTATCACTGTGGTTTTATTGTAACCTTAGTTCTTTTCGACTTTTGGTTTCGGATTAAGCGGACTTTTGGATTACCAAAGTTTGATTATCGGGACTCCACTGTATAAGTAAAAAAATCCTAACAGGCTACAAAATATTAATTTTTATTGAAGTTCTGAGAAATGAATGAAAAGAAATTGGAAATGTTTTTAGGGTAATACCTGAATTTTGTTTATTTACAAAATGGTTAGAGCATTATTATTGTAAAATTAATATAGTATAGTTATTTCACATAAATATTTAATTTTCCTTGTGCTCAACTTTCTGAGGGTCAACGGCCTTATGGACAAAGTAACAAAAACAACAACATTTAATTTCCTCAGTTTTCTGTGTAAAATCTATATTTCTTGGTGAGATAAACTCTTAAACATAAAATACTTATCCAGATATATGTTAATTCAAATTTATATGATGAGCCATTAAAAAGTACAAAATTCAAAGGAAAAAAGTATATTTTGAAGAAAACAAATGTTTGAAGTACCTCTCTTGCACTGTAGCTTTTTTATATATGAGATGAAGTGAATCAATTGTTGTTCGCTTATATTTGACTCAGTATGATTTTTTTTGTTTTATTTCAGTAGTTTAAACTTTTATCTGTTCATATTTTAAAAAGGACAATGCCTAGAAGCTTTCAGAGTAAAGCAATAATGTAATTGAGATCTCGTGAATTTCATGCCTTTGTATCTGTGATAAGATGCTCCAAAATAAAGTCCATGCACTGAGGATTTTAGTTCTTTATTTCATTGTAGATATCTTGTGTTTTAATTTTGTTGATTAAATGAAATTTTTATATATATTTGAGTATTAATCTATTTACATTTTTTAAATATATATTCAATATTGTGTATTAAGATACATTGTGATTGTATCTCCAGTTAGGTGATTTTTTTGTCGCATATGATTTTTCTTTCAAATGTTTTCGAAGCAGCAACAAATTTAGTTTCTTCATAATACTTCATAATGATGATCTTAGTTATGTTCATTTCGTAGGTTATTTTTCAAAATGGTTGGGATTTCCATAATGGAGGGTCATGAAATTTGAGTATAGGAATACTATGCCCTAGTAAAATTTTTAGACTTTACTGAAACTGGTGAGACATACATACATTTCGACGGCAGAGGAAATGTTATATAAATGAATGGTTACCGAAACACATAAGGCAAAAATATTAATATCTGCTATTTAAAAATATTGAAGAGAATATATATTTTTCTTTAAGGGTTTTATATATGTGTGTACCTTATCATTTCTTGATTCTACATGAATTTTATATTTTGTGCAATGTTTTGTGGGATCTTTGATTGCTCTCTGATGCCTTAAAAAAACATCAATCATGAAACATATATTATAATTCTGCAGATACAGTTATTATTGATATAATTTGTGTACCTCTTTAAAGACATCTTAATGAGATTGAAAGGGTGTTATGGCTACTGTATGGATATCGGAAATAACCTTAAAAATTAAGAGGAATTTTATATTAAGAACCTTGTATATTATTATCTGTAACAAAGAGACCACCTGTTTTATCCCCTTTATATTAAATAAATTCATACAATCACACACTTTTTATAAAAAAAAAAAAAAATTATATTTTTACACAAAATGAAATGTACATCAATGATTTTCAAATAGTTTCTATAATAAAATATTACAAATTTACCTTGAAAATTTCATAGTGTTTGTAATACAACAAAATATTTTATAATCACAGCAATCATGAATTGTGGATTGTACAACACCTGCAGAAATATATATATAAAAGCAAATATTTAAAAATAAAATATAAGAAAATAATTTGCTACATAAAAAGTCCTAAGTGTCACTTTTCATTTGGCACTGCCTGTCAAATCAGAATATATCATAAAAAATCCATCGAGATAATACTAATTAAAGGAATCATGTATCAGAGCACTGGAAAATTCTGAATAAAATTCTAACTGCTCATAAGCATAAAAACTTTAGAAAAAGTTATTGTAAAAAGCATAGAAATTTTTAAAAAACTTATGAAGTAATTCGTAATGCAAGATTTTCAACATATAGTATCAATCTACATTTTTTCACTTTTATGAGCACTTGTTTTGCAGGTACCCCAAAAATATTCACCAAAAACGAGAGTTTTCTCGAGTATTATGCCATTGTTGTGCTGATAATGGCTGAAGATCAGTATGCTTTCAAATTGATGTAGTATCTGTTGTTTGTCAATTATTTTCTGTTGGTGCACAGTTGAACATAAGCTGCATAAGATGCGTGAATTTTTCTATGGAGAGAGAGAAAAATAGTCAGAAATTTTTACAATGGATCAGTTTGATTTTACATTTTTATTTGAACACAACTTCAATCAAAACACATTAATTTTGTAAAACACTTTTCAAATAATTAAACCTTTCTGTTTTGTATGAAATCTGATATGCGTCCACAAATTTTGTGTAAGAGAGCGTGTTTGAATTGCTGAATATATGTAATAAATTTGCGTTTAAAATTACAAGCTGTAAACACCATGATTATTCAGTAGGATTTTAGTGTTTAATCTTAGGTTTTTAAAGACAAAAAAGAAAAAAATGCATGCAAATAGAATTAGTTCTGGAGTATTTAGCTTTTTAGAAGTACCTAATCAATAAGTCCTTAGTTTGTAATTCTAAGGCTCTAGTGAAATATTTAAATCATAGAAAATGAGCCAAATTATAATTTACATATTTAAGAGAAACTTTAAGAGAAAACTGTAATTTCATATAAATTAGATGATGTATATTTATATGGAAACTAATATTTTTCCAGTTTGCATGAGCATATGGAATACCTATTTTTTTCCATTTCTTCTAATCACCACAAAATGTATTCACAGTATTTTGAGTTTTCATGCAAATTTAAGCTGTAAATTTGCTTTTCCAAAATTAGTTTTAGAGCATTTGGATATACATTGAGATTTAAACTCTAAAGCCCTTTGCAGTTATTATTTGTTATTTTACTTTCTTAGCCGATATCTTATATTATATCCAATATATTTCTATTGAATAACTTCCTTTATTCCTTCCTGAATCTAACAAATGATAGATTTGAAATGTGTGAGACTTTATGCTCCACGGATCCTAATATTTCGTAACAGAGTTTGCACTTTTAAGATATTCTGGGACTCAATGAGATCTTATGAGATATTGAGGTGTTCCTAAAAAATGCATCCCGTTATCTGGACTTGTAATTTGTGTTTTATAAATTTAAAAACAGCTACAGATCATTCAAATAGGATTTTAAAAAATTATCAATTTTTCACACTGAATACACTTTTAACTTATTACTCTGCAGTATTTATCTTTGTCTAATGTATATTAATTAAAACTTTTTCTAAGAATGTGTTGGTTATACCATGTACTCAAAATCTTATTTACCCAGGATGGTACTTTAGGATTATTCCGTCGACCTGTCAACGCTCGCGAAAATACGCAAATCCTTTGGCGTCATCATAATGAAAAGCAATTTCCAAAATAACCATTCTAAACACATTAAATTTACTATGAATACAATAATATTATTAAAACACGTTATTAATAAAAAGAATCAAAACAAAGTAAAAACCTCTATTTTTTTATAATTACACATTGAATTATTCTTGAATCTAACCATATATATTATTATCAATCATTTCGGCGGCCAAAAGTCCTTTATAGCTTTTAAAGCGCAAACAAACAAGTCATTATCCTTGTGCAGTCGCCATTCACGCACATTTTCTTAGAAGAAATGATTCCATACTCTTGAAAATATGCCACTGCACTCTCTTCGGTGCTAGGCAAATTCTAAATTCGAATCATTTTGCAGCGGAGTAAAAAAAAAACAGTATATTTCAACACGCTAAAGAACACTAACTCGCGTAGTCAAGGATTACACAGTAAATGTGATAAAATTTGCGGTTATTGGCGCAAAAGCTACCTTTTGGTGATAATATCGGGTTTGGCGAAAATGGTCGACGGGATAACCCCAAAGTACGAAAAGGGTAAATAACTAAACTTACAAAATACTTAGCCCTTTTCTGTACAAAGTGTACTCATGAGGTCAAAATTTTAAGAGTATTAGAGTGATAATAGTACTTACCCATAAGCTTTAATCGTACTTTGAAGTGTACGAATGGAATATAGAAGAGCAATCCTGAGAGTAGAAACAGTAAGGCATAGAAATATTCTAATCTTGGATCTTCAATAATTGGTGCTAAAACTAGATAAGCTGCAACAACTACCATTACTACTGGTATAACAATGTTAACCTGAAAAAAAAAATAATTGTTACTGTGTTGTTAACAATAATTGAAATACTACTTATGTGTTATAGTAAGCTGTGGTTTCAACCAGATATTTAGTAGTTGACCATCATTTTGAAGAATGAAAAAGAATAAATGTTCAAGTCTATTTTAGAAAATTTCTAAAGTAGGACTTGAATCAAATCTAATTTTTAAAGTCTTTTTTGTTCAAAATTTACGGAAACTCTTACTAAGCTATTTGTATAACACCGAAAAAAGTATGTTACATATTGTAACAATCCGTTACGACCTTCCAAATAAATCACCCAGACAGCCGGACTTCCCCCAACAGGTGACCTACGAACATTCTATAGATCGGCGTCAAGGTGTCTGGAAGCAGAGAAAAGAGTCGCATCTATCTGCCGCCCCTGGGAGGATGTAAACTAATGCAGTGCTCCGCAACCGCTGTGCCTTGGCACACTAGTGTGCCGCGAGGTGATCTTGACGGTGCCGCGGTGATTTTATCGATTATGATAATAAAAAAATTAACCACCGCATTAAATAGAAATTTTTCTAAGTAAAATATTCCTCTAACTTTTTTTTAATATGTAATTTTTCTGGGTCGAAATTATACACAAAGCATAAAACATGTTGTTAGCCATACATTGTATGTATGCTCGAGCGTCATATTTTTGGATTTCAGTTAAGAAAGAATATCCACAAATTTCTGACAAGGCCATTGCAATTTTGCTCCCTTTTTCTACAACATACTTATGCGAACACAGTTTTTCGACAGTGGTTCTAATTGAAAATGACAAACGATCATATTTAAAGACCCTTGACCATGAACTGTAGCTCTTTCTAATATAGAGCCAAATATAAAACGCACATTTATCAAAACAATCTCAAATATCTCATTAATAAATTAGTTATATTTAAATTAACTTTAATTTATTAGGCTTAAGTAAAGACCAAAAAACAAATTTTAATATAAAAATTTAAAGAGAAAATTTTCTTACTTGTAAACTATAATTTTATATTTTTCTTCTTGTGTTGGTGTACAGTTCAAAATGATTTATATGAAACTTAAATGATTATAATTATCTTGATACATAGAGCTATTTTGTTGTGTTTTTTTTATCTAATAAAATCATATACGTATTTATTGTAATTTATATATTTGGAAGCGTTTTCTTGTGGTGTGCCGCGGAATTATCGAAAAAAACGTTGTGCCGTGGAAGATAAAAGGTTGCGGAGCTCTGAACTAATGGATTATTCGACATGAACTAATGATTTTTGGATCAGCTGAGTATAAGAGCCGGCAACGTGGCGTCGTCATGAGCGAATCACAGCCAACGAACATGACGTCACAAATTCGGCCAGCCAACCTAAAAATTTGCAGCCACGTAACCGGAAGCGAGAGTTCCAGAGCCGAGAGAGACAATCCAGTTTTTTAGCAGACTTGGTCGAGACTCTCATCCAGAGAGCACCTTTCGTCTCAGAGGTCCTTGAGCGACCGACTTCATCCTGAAGTCTTATCTTTTCAGAGCAGCCGCTCTAAGCTTCTCGTCAGCTAGAATATTTCACCCTGAAGTAGATCTATTTCAGAGCATCCCACTCTACAGGTTTCTTGTGCACGATACTTCATCAAGAAGTTATATTTATATTTCAGAGCAACCCGCTCTATAAGCTTCTCGACTAGAACATTTCCTCACGAAGTTATAATTTTATTTCAGAGCTATACGCTCTATAGGCTTCTCGCCCACGATACTTCCCTACGAAGTTACTCTATTTTAAGAGCTGTATGCTCTAGAGGCTGTGTACCGACCTTATAGTTTTCACTTCGTGACTGTACTTGCCGACATCTTCTCAGCGAAATTATTTGGCTATTAAAAAGGCCAGTTCCCTCTATGTCTAGAGGTAGATCAACCAATCTGTAAATAGTTGTAAAAATTCTCCGACTTAATTTTAATAAAACTGTATTTTAATGTAGTAGACTGACTCTGAATATTTTTTAGCTACCCTGAGTCTTAAGTTATCACAATATATAAAGTATGTTACGTATGTTTTTTTTGTTTGTTTAAAGCTTTAATTTGAATAGCATCGATAGATAAATTTTAGAACAGATGGTCCTGGGCAGGGACCATCAATGCTGATCAATGCTGGTGCCTGAAGGAAGTTTAAAAAACGACGTCTTTTCAGGAATTTTGGAGGAACTATCACAAATTAGAAATACTCTACTAATAAAATGACGGACATGTTTGGAAAAAATATGTATTGCATAAAAAAGGTTGTATTTTTAAATAGACTTAAAATTTTTTTAAAAATGTATAATAAATAATTACTAAATCATTCTTCGAGCCTTTATTGCAGCAAATGTTCTATTGCAACCGTATAATTTATTGTTTTAAATACCGTCTTTTCTATAGAAATTATTGCTAGATCATTCAAACGCTCTAGGGTTGCTCGTAGGTAATTCTTTAAGATTTTCGGTTTTAGCAAAACTGCGCTCAGCTGCTGCTGTAGTAACAGGAAGTGTTAATAATTCTTAGAGCGACAATAACGTTTAGAAATATGCATACAAAATTCAATACCTGTTGCGCGCTTTTTTTTTTTTTTTTCGTAATCTTCACTGTCAAAACGTTAAAACGAAGTACTGCAATATGATGTCAGTGACTATCGTCACATCAACTAAATCGCAGAAATAAATCGCGTAAAGAGGAGTCTAATTTTGTATGTAGTCAAAATAATGTTTTAACGTTCATTTAAGTAGCAAAAAACGCAGAGAGACGTAGAGTGTCGGGCGACAGCAAGCAACTTAAGTAAAACGTATGACGGCAGAAGAGAGACAGTTGCGTAGCAAAGGGGGGGGGGGGGTCTATCATGTCCTTAGGCGCCACTCGCAGGGGAGCGCCAAGTGGTCCCCAAGACCATGCGGGGGGCATAAAAAAAGGTATCGTGCCCCGCAGTGACGTAGCGAACATAACTGGCGTCCGGGGCACGATACCCTTTTGGCGCCCCCCCCCCCCCGAAAAACATAGTAAAATATATAGAATTAGTTATTTTGAGACTATTTGGCGCCCCTCTGCGAGTGACGCCCGGGGCATGATAGACCCCCTTGCACCCCTCTCGCTACGCCACTGCATTTATCTCAAATTCAGAAGCTTATAAAATAAATAAGTCTACATATTCGCTTATACAAAGTGATTCACTCAAAAGAGACCCCCGAATAATCTGTAATTACTTTCGCTCGGATGGAGCAATCTGAACCAAACAAAATACGCTACATAACTTAACGTATGTGTAATCGATTGCCTTCCACGCTGGAAGCGATGTCCCGTCTTCTGCCAGACACATTCCGACGTGGCGCTTCATGTTCTTGAACGCATTTGCTAGGATATCGGGGTGAATAGCAGCAATTTCACGTTTTCCATCAAATCTTGCACAGTGCGAGGCCCTTTCCGATACAAGGAACAAGCCGAGCACTGTGGAACCCGGATCTGATACCACCAGACTTTTCCCTAAGGAAGAAGCCGGTTGGTGTCCGATCCGATGACCCCGGTGGCCAAAGCCCTATTGCAACTACCTTGTTGCCGAAGAAGGACTCCGTTTCCGCCATGCTCCTTGCCTATGCGTGGCGCGTTGCTTCATTTTTGCTCGAAGTAACTTTCTGTTGTTAACCCATGATCATCCAATTGATTCACGAACTGTTAAAAAATGTCCAGGTATACATCGGTGTACTCTATTTACTGAAGAGCGCATTGTTCGTTGTTTCGTTCAGATTGCTTCAAAATGGCGAGAGTAATTACAGAATATTCCGGGCCTCTTTCGAGTGAATTACCCTGTATTTTCGTATTTTTACGAATTTCGTCATGTATTAAATAAAACTATCTTTTTTTTTTTTTTAAGGTGGGTGCTTTAACCTCGTCGCTACCAGATGGCGGTAGCTAAGACGCGCGTAAATCCCAGATTTATTTCCTCTTTTCGCACGAATTTCCCAAGGGCATGTGTGTATGTACAGTAATCGCTGTTTTTCAATAGTCACTATATTTGCTTTTTTATTTCTTTGTACCAGGCCCTGATTTTCCATTAGGCCCGGCAGGCCTGAGCCTAGGGCCCTCCCCCCGTAAAAAAATTTTTCTTAAAGAAAAAATTCCCAATTCAAATTTGAAAAAATATTTTACCCTTTTTAATAGCAATTTTTTTATATATCCTTTCAAATTTGGTTGATTGGTTCATCATATGTATGTTATATTGTATATAAGGGATTAATAAGTTTTCTTGTTGCATTGTATTGGTGTTTTAATGATGAAGTTAATATGTTGCATCGCTTTTTGTTATTTGATAATGTTCTAGGATTCTACGCTTCAAATAGTCAATTCTTGGTAAAATGGTCCTTTCACAATGATTCATGATAATTTTATTGTGTGTCAATTTTGTAAATTTTACGCTCACATCAGTGTTAGGGGGCCCCCATCCGGAGTTGTGCAAGAATTTTCAAAATCGGGCCCTGCTTTGCACTAACATGAAATCAACGTTGAGTTCGATCTTTAGTAATCCCAATGAAGCGAATTCTACCATAAGATGTTTCTACTGGTTTTATAATGAAATAAGTCATGTATCCTCTAGAGTAGGGGTCTTCAATCTTTCACGTTCGCGGGCCACACCCAGGGCCCGACTTAGCCTAATTGGGGCCCGGGGCAAAAACTTCGTTGGGGGCCCCCCTCTGCTTCACTATTTCAGTAATGAAGAACCAAACGTTATGAAGGTATTTAAATTTTTCACCTTATTATAGATATATAACAAGAAAATTGACTAGAACCTAAAGTAGCTATAAAGTCCAATCGTCAGACGAAATATCGTTCTGTCCATTTTATTGATTTTCTGACAATTCTATGTCCATCATTAAAAGGGATATAGCACATCTAAAAAAAGTTCATTAAAGAAGGAAACATAAAATAAAATTTCTATTCGATTTGGGGGCCCCCCTCTAATGTGGGGGCCCGGGGCAACTGCCCCGTATGCCCCTGCCTTAGTCAGGCTCTGGCCACACCAATAAATATCGCAAAGTTCCGTGGGCTACACACCTGTGAAATAAGAAGTATATGCAGAGGAAAAAATGTATTATTTATTTGTAAACGAGCTTCACGCTTTGAGATGGTTGCTTGATTTCCCTTTTATAGCATGACTAGCTGAAAACCCGCACTTCGCTACGGAGTACATTCAAATTAAATACAATGGTCAATGTATGCAATTAATGCCAAAAAAATAAATATATATATTTATAATAAATGCGACGATCAATGTATACAATTGATGTAAAAAAAGTATATATTTATAAAAAAATCGTAAGGGATATTTTTATAGACAAAATAATGTCCAATCGTCTGCCGCATTAGCAAGAAAAAAAAAATACTTTTTTGTCTATTTCGTTGTTATGCACGTGACGATAAATTTATTTAAAGTACCAGAAAAAGAAATCACGTGATCAGCATTTAATAAATTAAATTCTAAAAATGAATCTTTAAAAATTCACCACAAATCAGAAAATCGAGGTAAAGATTCGAAAAAGATCTCATTTTAAAGGAATTTTTAGGATCTTTCTCGTGATATAAATTTTATAACCCTCAAATTATTATTTTAAATTCAAAATTAAAAAAAGTTACAAAAACAGCTTAAAAATTTAATTTAAAAAAATCTAAGAAGAATTTTTAAAAAATCTTTCGTAGTGCACCCCTACACCATAAGAAGAATCGCCATGCCAAATTCCAGCCCTTTATGTCCAGCGGTTTGGTCTGTGCGTTGTATGTCAGTCAGTGAGTCAGTTACGGAACTGTTTTATATATATAGATGATGAAGGATTGATTCCTTCAAAACACGTCACTGAAGTTTTGCGTGTATGGCATGTTCTAAAAAGTATTTTGTACATTTATAACCATTATTAATTAAAAAAAATGTTTTTATTCATTATTTTCTACCAACAAAAAATGGGAGTTGAATCAATGTATTTTGTACTTTATATTGCCTGAAACAGAATGAATGCAGGAAGACGAGATATGAGGTTCTGGAAAGAAAGAGACCTGACATGGTGCTTTCTCTGTTTATTTCGTCGAGATTCTAACCAGTTTGTTAGTATGATAAGCCTATGTGCCGTGAGCTACTTTTCCCCGCGTATTCTTCATCTTTTTTTGTGCGAGAGAATTTGCCGTTCTAAGGTTTTTTCAAATTTCTGCCAAACTTTCGTTTTGCATGATCGAAATGTTCCGGCTGGCCACGGGTCGAAGACCGCTACTCAAGTGGTTACATGGTATTTTACCCTATACATAGCATGTATCCCATAGTGGTTACATGGTAGCCAAGGGGTTAAAATCTCGAATTTTTTACTCTTTGGACCTGTTCACATAGGAGTCCCGTAGCGGAAGCGTTGAAATATATTTAACCAATGACAAACCTCCAAACGATTAGCAACAAAATTTTTAATGCCTATGATTGGTTCATTTCCGTCGCAGCGCCATCTTTCCTTTTCGCTTCCACTACCGGACTCCCACGTGAACAGGCCGTTTCTGAGGCGCCAGATGAAATAGGCACCAAAATGATGCCAAAATGACGCGCCAAAATCTCGTCTCCTCACGTATGGGACGAGATTCACGTGAATGCCAAAGTTACTAACCTTGTAAGGCCTTTCTAGATTTTTTTCGGTAAACCGTAATACGATGACAGTTAACATTGTTCCACCGTAAAACATCCAAGCGACAAAGCTGAAAAAATCGATCAAGCTTCCAATATTGCCAGCAGCTATCATGATAAACACTATCATCCCCTGTAGGAGAACAAAAAAAGAGAGAAGAATATTAGGATATGTATTATTAATACACATATACATAAATTTGCATTTAAACAGTTAGAATGTTAATGAATAATTCAGCGCCATGACGATTCCCTTATTATCTAATAGTACGGGAAAATTTTCCCTTATGTAGCAGCGCCATTCAAGGGTACAATTTCATTCACTTCGCCGTGGAAAAAAAACGTCGTTTTGATATTCATTCCTGTTACATCCGCCGAAAATCACCCAAACGTACGTAGTTTCGAGTCAGTGGTCATATTAATCACCTTGTGAAACATCTATTGTTCGGTGTCGTTGAATTGTCACGTGGCCCAAATTATATGACTCTGGGAGAAAACTCGATATCAGTGTTTTTCAACTTTTTTCCAACAGTAGTACCCGCAACATGGTCATTTTTATACTACTTCATGTAATTTGTACATGTGTAATTAGTTGTTTTATGTAGCTACTAGCTGAATACCCGTGCTTCTCTACAGAGTACATTCAAATTAAATACAACGGTCAATGTATGCAATTAATACCAATCTATATATATAAAACAGTTCCGTAACTGACTCATTCATTCACTGACTGACTGACTGACTGACATACAACGCACAGACCAAACCGCTGGACCTAAAGGGCTGAAATTTTGCATGGCGATTCTTCTAATAGTGTAGGGGTGCACTAAGAAAGATTTTTCAAAAATTCTTCTTACATTTTTTAAAATTAAATTTTTAAGCTGTTTTTTAAACTTTTTTTACGTTTGCATTTAAAATAATACATTGAGGGTTATAAAATTTATATCACGAGAAAGGTCATAAAAATTCCTTTCAAATGAAATTATTTTCAATCTTTACCTCGATTTTATGATTTTTGGTGAATTTTTAAAGATTAATTTTCAGAATTTAATTTATTAAATGCCGATCACGTGATTTCTTTTTCTGGCACTTTAGATAAATTTATCGTCACGTGCCTAACAACTAAATAGACAAAAAAAAATTGTTTCTTTCTAATGCAGCAGACGATTGGATATTATCAAAAAATCCCTTACGATTTATATATATATATATATATATATATTGCATCAATTGTATACACTGATCGTCGCATTTATTATAAATATATATATTTATTTATTGTTTGGTATTAATTGCATACATTGACCTTGTATTTAATTTGAATGTACTCCGTAGCGAAGCGCGGGTTTTCAGCTAGTATATATATATATATACAGTAACCACCGCTTATAGTGATCAGTGGTTAAAAGAATCAACCGTTTATAAGAATCAATATCGCGAAAACAAAAACAATTGTATTATTTCCATGTTGAAATTTTCGCTTTAAAGAATCAGTCCACCGGCTTTAAGAATCAGTTCACACTCTTCGCTTTCCTTTCATTTTTCCAAAAATACCACTTAAACTCTCAAAAAGAACGAAGTTTTTTTTTTTTTTTTTTTTTTTTTTTTTTTTTTTAAAAGAAAGATTGATAAGATGGGATGGAATATAGTCGTGAAATTCATCCCTTTCTTTGTTAGACATAACATAATAGTTTCCTCTTAAACGTTTTAGCACAACACTGTCTCCTATTAGCTTGACACGGGGCCATCTTTACCCGTCCGGGTCCGATTTCACTTTTCTCCACTGTCAAACAAAAATAGGGACTCTTTTTTTCTCTCCTCCTGGTTGCGGCTTCCTGGACCCCGAAACACATAAATCTTCGGCGAAGTGTCCACTATCACTTAGGCAAACGTGACATTAGTAGATTCAGCACGTTATCAAACCGTGAAACGTAAGCTAGAAGGGGAATCTTCGTCTGAGACTATTAGTATTTATAGAGGTATTAACAACCTCCTGACAACATCATTACGTCAAACTACCATAGAAAACTTTTTCTTGCTCCCTTTCTGTAGTTGAAATGTTAAAACTGTTAAGCAGGTATGTTGTAAGAAATATTGGATTTTTTTTCTTCTCTTACTATAATCATGTGTATCTACTTATAGGTCTAGAAATTAAGTTGTATTTTTAAAATTATGAAAAATAATTTTAATAAAAGATAATTAACGTAAATTAAAGAGTATTTTATGGTAAATTATCCAATATATGTATATATAGGTGTGTGTGTGCCTGTCCAAAAACCTAAATTTCGGCTATAAGAATCAAAAACAGTAATAGCAAACGTGATTCTTATAAGCGGAAATCACTGTATATATATATTAAAAAAAATCGTAACGGATATTTTTATAGACAAAATAATGTAGATGAAAATATTCAAATTAAATCTAATAGAACATACTAAAGAATATAGTGCAGATAATATAGTACAGTTTGAAGAACATATCTTTTACTGTATTTTAATATTTTTTTTGGATAATGTCCAATAGTCTGCCTCATTAGTAAGAATTTTTTTTTTGTCTATTTCGTTGTTATGCACGTGACGCAAAATTAGTTCAAAGTATCACAAAAAGAAAAGAAACCACGTGATCAGCATTTAATAAATTAAATTCTAAAGATTAATCTTTAAAAATTCACCAAAAATCAGAAAATCGAGGTAAAGTTTCGAAAAAGATTTCATTTTAAAGGAATTTTTATGATATTTCTCGTGATATAAATTTTATAACCCTCAGATTATTATTTTAAATGCAAACTTTAAAAAAGTTACAAAAACAGCCTTAAAATTTAATTTTAAAAAAATCTAAGAAGAATTTTTCAAAAATCTTTCTTAGTGCATCCCTATACTATAAGAAGAATCGCCATGCAAAATTTCAGCCCTTCAGGTCCAGCGGTTTGGTCTGTGTGTTATATGTCAGTTCGTCAGTTAGTTACGGAACTGTTTTATATAGTATATAGATTAGATGGAATTCTAGAACGACATATCCTCAATTCTTACTTAACTGATTTTTTCCCCCCCCTGATGAATAAGTTGAAAGTTGCTATATTAGCAATAAAGATTCCTATACTAAATGAGAATATTTGGTTTTATGTCTTCTAGATTGCGTACATTTTAACTTCATTTCGTTTTAATTTTAGTTTCTATTGATTTTTAATTCCGTAAACTCCTCTTTAAATCTTGACTCGGTTGACATTAAGTTGCTGCAATGAATGGGTTTCTTAACTTCACATAATCTATATAGCATTGCTTCGGAAACTGTGGGTTAAGACCCACTGGGTGGGTCCCTAAATAAAATTTGGAGGGGTGGCGGGAGGTTTGAAGTAAATTTATATCGTTTTGAATTATTCGGTTAAATAATATGCTTTGAATATTCTAATATGCTTTAAATATTCTAATATGCTTTAAATATTCTAATATGCTTTGAATATTCTAATATGCTTTAAATATTCTAATATGCTTTAAATATTCTAAATAAAATATGTTTACATATTAGACCGGGTCTCGTAGGAAAAAGAGATGAAAAATATATAAAAAGGGAAGCCAGAAAAAAAATTCCTTGTCACCGAAATTAAGAATTCTTTGTCTCGCTCGTATATCAATATGACAGCATAATGTAAAACGAGTGAAAAAAAAATTTGATGCTTTAATACCATTGACATGACCGTGAACCCTATATTCGATACAACGACTTGCTGCTTGTATTTCTGGTTGGATTACTTTTTTTTTTTTTCCACGAATAACAAAAGTAAATTTCACAGTTTTCGTCGTTTTTCAAGGATATGACGCTTGTAGTTATTACGATTTGACCCAGTGCAGTTAAGATCTGAAAAAAAAAGAGAAAAAAAAGAGGAAGAGAAATTCCACCATATCTCTCTCTATCTTTCTCTGTGTAACATTTGTATATGAAGGATAGCTTTATTTTTTCTTCGCTTAATAATAACACAAATTTTATTATCATGAGTAGCTGAGTGGCAACCCGATGTGTTGCATTTTCGATTTAAAATGAAATGGTTTTATTTCTTAAAGATTGAAAACTGTTTAATCACTTTGAAAAATACCTTGGAATTTTTAAAAAAACAAAATGATGATTTAAAATTCTCTTTTTCAAATTTTGGTTTTTGGCTTTTGAAATAATTCTTTCAAATTTCCGTTTTCAAATTTTGCTTTTTAAACAAAGAAAGAAGCTCATTCAATAGGGTAGTGTCTCGCAGCATGTCACAACTCAACTCTTGCAGATTTTACTTCTTGTTTGGCGAGGAGTGGCAAAACATTGCATAATTTAACATGGCGTTCAATGAACATTCTTATAGCTTGTTGAATAAAATGCTTTCAGATTACTCAAAGTCTTTAGATACGGTATCTAAACCAGGGCCCGACTTAGCCTAATTGGGGCCCGGGGCAAAAACTTCTTTGGGGGCCCCCTCTGCTTCACTACTTCAGTAATGAAGAACCGAACTTTATGGAGGTATTTAAATTTTCCTCCTCATTATGGATATATAACAAGAAAATTGATTAGAACCTAAAATAGCTATAAAGTCCCCCCCCCCCCTCCAATGGTCAGACGAAATATCGTTCTGTCCATTTTATTGATTTTCTGACAATTCTATGTCTATCATTAAAAGGGATATAGCACATCTGAAGAGCCAAAATTTGACAAAAATGCAATTTAAATATATCCGTTATATTTCCGTGATTTTTCATTCCCAATAATTTGCAATTGATCCTGGCTTGTTATACCAACTTCAATAAATATTATTTCTTTTTTTTTTTTTATCGTGAATAACAATATCAGGCCTATTAGCCGATTGTTTTGTAGATGTTGCAACTGTTGTATCCACTCTTACTTTAACGTCTATATTTGCATTAATTTCTTGTATTGAGTGATTTCTTAAACGTTTACTTCTTTTTAAACCTTATTTATTGCAGACGCTCAAAATAATAACAATAAATAAAGAAAAACATACATAAAAAAAATTCATATCCTTGCTGACATTAGGGAGTAATTCAGCTAAATTCCGCCCTAGAAAGCCATGGATTTACGAAATATAGATTTGTGTTCATACGATAGATTAATGAAGAAGCTAACATAAAACTGACGGATTTTACACTGTACTGATATTTTGTTTTACAAAAGTTCATTAAAGAAGGAAACGTAAAACAAACTTTCTATTCGATTTGGGGGCCCGGGGCAACTGCCCCGTATGCCCATGCCTTAGTCAGGCTTTGATCTAAACAAAGGTATATCACTAAATTAAACATTCAGGTACAGCCCGGAAAGGTTTATTCAGTATGTGACCCGTATTTATGGACAGAGGAAGACTGGAGTTACGATTGCATATCATTGCTTGACAAATTGTACACCTTAATAGGTGCTTAATATGTGCATCTGAAAGATCGAAATACAGGTTGCTTCAAAGAGAATCACCCGAATTGAAATGAGTATATTACGAAAAATATTGAACATAGAATCTTAAAATTAATTTTATATTACATGGCTAATCATAAAGTTATTTTACAAACCAAATTAAAGGCCCACCTTTGGATGCACGACATATGTCTATACCAGAGGTAGGGAACGCGCGGCCTCCGTGATCTTCTTGTGCGGCCTTCATAAAAGCTAGCACTTGTATTAATTAATATTTAATTTTATAGATTACAACAATTTGCAAATCAATGGAATTAAATAAAGAAAGGCATGAATGTATGTACGCAGGCTTCGCGTTACGAAGCTGGATCCAAATATTCAATTACTTTCAAGCAGGAAACAAATGAAAATATCCCACTAGCTTAAATTTTTCCATCGGATTTTAAAATTATTTTAGGAATTGTTGCTATGTCAGTTATTTATAATTTAATACTATTATTTTTCTATTGTATTTCTTTATAATGTTAAAATTATTTAAAAAAACTTCTACTTTATTATTTTTATTGGAAGTGATATTTAAATATGTAGTTGTTTATTAAGATTTAAAACAAACACACACACACACACACACACGTGTGTGTGTGTGTGTGCTTACATAAATAAAAATACCAACAGTGAAATATAAAAAATTACAGTGGTATCTATGAATCTAATAATTTTATAAAAAAAATAGTAATAAATGATTAATGTTATAGCAAGTGTTTACCCTTATGTGAATACAAAAATATTTTATATTGTAACTTTTTAAGTCAAACAATAAATAAATAAGGACTTGTTATTTTTTTGTTATTTTTCTATATAATGCACCAAATTGTTAAAACTATACCTAACTGTAATAATTTCATAAAAGTTGCATTTATAGGTACATCAACTTATGCGGCCTCCTTTATTACTACCTAATTTACACGTGGCCTCTAATGGTAAAATAGGTTCCCCCACCTCTGGTCTATACGGTAGGCAAATTCGTTCCAAACTTTTGCGAGCATGTCTGTATACACTACTTCCACGGCTGTTTTCCGTACACAGTGTCTTGGAATTATTTATACCGTCGCCTAATGCTCTGAGAGGTAGGATCCTCAATCTACCAGGGTTTTGTCGACGAAAATCAAGCTGAACAGTTGTTACGGACTCACACTTCGCAAAGCGTAGAACACAAAATGATTGCTGTTGTGCAGTCGCCATCTTTACAAACACTGAAGAAGCGGGAGAAGGAAATACGTTAGCGCTACTTGTCGGCAACTGCGTGAAACTCGCGATTTCCCTCTTTCTGCCTATGCATTATTCGATCAAAACGGATCAAAAGATGAATAGTTATGATTTATTTAAATCGGATGATTCTTTTTGAAACACTCTATATTTTGTTCCCAGAATTTTCATATAAAATGGAAGAATTTTTTTTTTAAAGGAATCTGCACAGTTCTAATGGAAGATTTCAATACTTTTAAATTTTTCTTAAACGTGTAAGCATTAAAAATCACACTCAGATGATAAATTAATTTTTTCGTTCAAAGCCAACTGTATGAGGCATGTTTTCAAGTAATACACTGAGGTTTGCATATATCAATATAACGATGAATATAGTTCATTTTTATAAATTCCAGTTGGATATTTCATCTGCATATATAACTCGAACAAGAGAGAGGAAATAAAAATTAGAGATTTCAGACAAATTATAATGTTCTGTGTAAATTAGTAAAGTTATAAATTTAACAAGCTTGGCGAAATTGGTTATATTTTTTAATAAGTTATAAAAGTGGGTTTTTTTTTACTTACGTTAAAAACTAAGGCAGGTGTTGGAGTCAGTCGACTGACTTGGACATAGGACATAAGTTCTGCGGAGTGACCTTCTCGAGCGGCTACGAACGGAAGTCTGTAAAAAATAACTATATGTAAACGAAACACAAGGCAATATTAAAATAACAATATTTTAAGTACCTATTTTCATAAAAATCCCTTTCCTATTTGCTTTGAAATGTATTTATGGTTTGACTTTATAAGCTAGGAAGTTATACATCCTATAAAGTTTCCTGCCAACCTGTTGGCAGGAAGCCAACTTTGATTTTCGGAACAATTTTGAGCCCAAAAGTATTCGACAGATTTGAACATTTATAGGTATTTATAAAGGTCAGAATTAGTACACGGTAGTTAAAAATCCTTTAAAATTGCTATTTTTTTTCCTTGTACTATATTACTGATGAAAATTTGAAAGGTCCTTTGTGTCTATTATCTGCTCTGGTGAAGGAACAACAGATAAAGGCAAGCCAGTCGAATTTAATGTTTTCTTTCTCTTAACGAGGTAATAAAAGCTGAACCAATGGTAAGTTTTTAGCTTTGCAGGCTTCGGTTTATTCCCCATTGTAGTATCTCATTAAGGCCGTCATGTACTAATCCTATTGGATTCGCTCACCTCAATGTTAACCTATGGAGAAAATGTGTCCAAAGATGGCCGACCTGGATTGAAAGAAGAAACAGCAGATTAAGGCAATCCAGTCGAATTTACTGTTTTCTTTCTCTTAACGAGGTAATAAAAGCTGAACCAATGGTAAGTTTTTAGCTTTGCAGGCTTCGGTTTATTCCCCATTGTAGTATCTCATTAAGGCCGTTATGTACTAATCCTATTGGATTCGCTCACCTCAATGTTAACCTATGGAGAAAATGTGTCCAAAGATGGCCGGCCTGGATTGAAAGAAGGAACAGCAGATTAAGGCAATCCAGTCGAATTTACTGTTTTCTTTGTCTTAACGAGGTAATAAAAGCTGAACCAATGGTAAGTTTTTAGCTCTGCAGGCTTCGATTTATTCCCCATTGTAGTATCTCATTAAGGCCGTTATGTACTAATCCTATTCGATTCGCTCACCTCAATGTTAACCTATGGAGAAAATGTGTCCAAAGATGGCCGATCTGGATTAAAAGAAAGAACAGCAGATAAAGGCAATCCAGTCGAATTTACTGTTTTCTTTGTCTTAACGAGGTAATAAAAGCTGAACCAATGGTAAGTTTTTAGCTGTGCAGGCTTCGATTTATTCCCCATTGTAGTATCTCATTAAGGCCGTTATGTACTAATCCTATTCGATTCTCTCACAACAATGTTAACCTATGGAGAAAATGTGTCCAAAGATGGCCGACTTTGATTGAAAGATTTTTTAAAAATTGTACTCCGTAATAAAGAAAGAAATTTTACAATTTGGGGATTTTTACCTTTTTTTTAAAAAATGTAAATAATATTTTAAAATTTAAATTATTCGAGCGGAAAAAATCTGGTCTAGTGAGTTTTAAACGCTCCTAAATTCCTTTGGTGGACGAAATTTATAAAATGAATCCTGTTGCAAGGTGCATGAAAGTTCTGGCTATCTGAAAATACCATTTTTATTGGATTATCGGCATATATGTAGCTGAAAATAGTAGACACATTTTCTCCATAGGTTAACACTGAGGTGAGAGAATTCAGTAGGGTTAGTACACAGCAGTCTTAACACAGTTTTTCACCCTTTAAGATTAAAGAAGGTAGAAAATGGACTTTTATTTAAAATATTCCTAAAATTCTAAAAGTAGTTTTTTACTTCTATACTAATAAAGTGGATGTCGAGAGATCACGTGACCGTAACTCATCCGGGCGGGCACCGATCCTCGAAAAAAAAAATGGCCGACAAATATACAGGAAACGGTGTAATTTTTTTTCTCATGAAAGTACATAAATGTTACATATTTGGAAAGAGCTTCGAAAACTGATAATTTTTTCTGCGTACACTTATTCTGTTAATTCAATAGTTTTAGAGATATTTTCATTCTAAAATCACTCACTGCTGAGAAACCAAATCATTTGGTGCAGTGGTGCTGCCATCTGTCGGCAGCGACGGGAATGAAAATTGAAAAGAATTTATTCACTTGAATTTAATACATTTGTAGGCTTTTTTTTTCTTTTGTGGGGCCCGAAGTACATAAATATGTTACACGGATGGCTTGAGCGTAGCTAGGCGAAGCCCGGCTAGTTAAAAATAAGTTAGAGGAGTGAAACAGGAGAGGAGGCAGAAAATAGAAATAGAGTGAGAGCTATGATGAACCCATAAACTCAAAACTTGATTCCAGCTGACTATTAATCGCGGATAAAAAGTGTCAAAACTATTTCACGATAAAATTGTAGTTTTACTGTGAGGTACAATAACAAGGCACTTCTCCGGGGTTTCCCCTCCCCTTCGAATGTCTTTTTTCATTACCGTCTACCGTAAATAGCTTCGAATCTTAACTTCTTTATCAGACCCGAGAAGCATTAGGCCTGATTGTCCTTATATATAGTTCACAAATACACAATTCATAAAATACCCCCACGAATGTGTGGTCCGCCTACATTGTAGCGTAGGAGGTTACAACCGCGTGGGCCGGTGTTTGAATCCCAGCCGAGGCTTGGATGTCACTAGGCATCGGGAATAACGTTGCATCACCTGTTGGGTTCTCCCATCATGAATAGGTAAAAAAAACTCGCTGTGTGAACGGGAATGAATCCTGTTGCAAGGTGCTAAATTGTTAAGGCGCCAATTGACCTTCAGATTGACAAAAATATGTTCCCAAAACGATTTTTTTTCTTTCAGAAAATGATACTGCAACTCATCAGCTTTAAATTTTAAAAAAAAGTATGTTGATCCGATCGTTATTAATCGAGTTATAAGTATTTTTTTCAAGCGTAAACAATGGAAATGTTAGTCAAATTAAAACTTTAAATGCCATTTTCTCAAATTAAGTTTTCATGTCGTTTCGGTAAGTTCCAAAATGTTCCATGCGTCATCATTTTTCTTGAATTTTCATAAAATTTCATAAAATGATTATATATATAAGTTAGAATAAAACTTAGTAATAAATTCATTATATTATTCTAAAACAACTTACAATTTTTACAATAAAAAAATTTTTTGACAAAATTTTGCAGAAAATGACCTATTTTTATCGATATCTTTTCTAGTTTTTATAAATAGGACTGTAAATCAAATATTGCTACTAACTTTTATTATAACTATATAAAGCTAGCTTAAGAGAGAAAATTAGATATGAGACAAAAATTAATGCGAATGAAGCATTTTTAAATAGAGTAATTAAAAAACAGATTTTAATTAATATCTTAATTAATTATATTCTGATTTTTAAAAATTTAGAATTTCCATCTCTAAACAACACTGTATAAGTATACAAAATTTCATAGCAATTGGTTAATAAATAAAAAAAAGTTTTTCATGGTCCATTGTCGCCTCAAGGCTATCTGAAAATACCATTTGTACTGGATGATCAGCATTTATGTAGCTGTCAATAATACACATTTTCTCCATATTTTAACATTGAGGTCAGTACACATCCAATAGGGTTGGTGCACAGCAACAATAACCTTCCATTGTAAACCCCACCTGAATGGGTTGTGGGAAATTGGGATTAGTCAATCGATTTTATTTATCTGCCTAGCCGGGCTTCGTCTAGCTACGCTCAAGCCATCCGTGTAACATATTTATGTACTTCGGGCCTCACATAAGAAAAAAAAAGCCTACAAATATATTAAATTCAAGTGAATAAATTCCTTTCAATTTTCATTCCCGTCGCTGCCGACAGATGGCAGCACCACTGCACCAGATGATTTGGTTTCTCAGCAGTGAGTGATTTTAAAATGAAAATATTTCTAAAACTATTGAATTAACAGAATAAGTGTACGCAGAAAAAATTATCAGTTTTCGAAGCTCTTTCCAAATATGTAACATTTATGTACTTTCATGAGAAAAAAAATTACACCGTTTCCTGTATATTTGTCGGCCATTTTTTTTTCGAGGATCGGTGGCAACCCGGATGAGTTACGGTCACGTGTTTTCTCGACTTCCACTTGTCTCTTTATTAATATAGAAAAAGAAGATAGAAGATGATTCAGATAGCATGGTCAGACAGTGTCCCCTTCCATTTATTCTGCGGTGAATACTAGTCAATTACTTATGCTTACCTGGATGCAATAAGGCAAGTTCCGTTTGCAGCTCCATAAGCAGAAGCTGCTACCAATATTGGTATGATGAATGCGACAGGTCCCAGGATGTAATTCGCAAAACCCTGCGAAATACAGAAAAGCGATGTCAGATCAGTATGAGTATTTTTTGCTAGTAATATCAGATCAGTATGAGTATTTTTTGCTAGTAATAGAGAGAAGTATTTTTTAAAAAGACTTTTTTTTACACTAGACTAGGGGCTTTGCCCCTAGTCTCGCTCCTCTGTTAGGGCTAATAGCGAGATACATAGGGGTGATTCTCGGGCAATGTAACAGCTTCCATCCATTTACTGTTGTCACCCTTAATGCGAAGGGCGTTTCATCACTGTTGAATTATCAGCTTTAAAATTCAATTAAAAAATCGAAATTTTAAGATATAGACTTGAAATGAGGTTTATATGAATAAGAAAGCTTCCAGCTTCCAGATGATGTAAATATTTTCTTTGTAAGATAACTCGAGGAGCATCGATATTACATCCACATAGGGAACGATATTTCTTGAACTGCGTTTCAATTTTTTGATGAAAATATCAGTCTGTTGTAAAATATTTTTAAAAAAAATGAGGTCTAGTATGAAAGAGAAATAAATGTCTGTAGTCTTAGACTGTAAAAAGATCAAAATTCTACGATCATTCTTTGGCGAGTTATCGTAATCTGAATGTGAAAAAGTCAATATTTTCCCACAAAACATAAAATAAAAAAAAAATTCCGTAAATAAAAAAAAAGTCCGACGAAGATGAGATGTGTCAATTTTTGGTCCTCCCATTTTTTTTCATCCATTGATATCGCTCTCGACCCCATACCCCCAGCGGTTTCGGAGGAGATAAGCTTGGTTAATCGGAAGAAGCTGGGGCTGATATATATGTATGTATGTATATATATATATATATATATATATGTATGTGAGAATGAGTTTGGCAACACAACTGAACTATTACTACAACTTCGACTCCTACTACTGCGGCACGAAGGACTTTAAGCGGATGTGTTGTTCTGCAAGCTCCCGATGTTTAGCTCTTTTGATGCTTCTGTGTTTATTTTTTTAATTTCATACTAAGTGTTAGTCCTGTCTTGTAAACATCGTCTAGTTTAATTAAATGTTCAAAATAATTAAGTCTAATGATTCACTTCTAAAGGAAGGAGTACTAACTCCTTCCTACATGGGTGCTCGGCCCTCGGACTCGAAAAATACCCCTAGCATGCTGAACTTAAAAAAAAAAAAACTTTATTTTCTTTCGATGATACGACTTGATTTCGACTTGATTTCGACTGGATTACTGTTGTCTGTCATTTTGGATTTGGATATCGAAAGCGAAAGCCAAAGTGATGTGCCACGGACTCTGATGATACTCTGATGGGATGATGAGAACCAAAACCAGAATTGTAAGTAACTTGGATCATATTAAAATTATTTGATGCATACGTTGACGCTTGTTCAAGAAAATTTTGATGATTAAGGGAATTCTCAACTTATTGATGATTTAAGAAAACTGAAAGATATTTCAACGTTCTTTTGATGCAGGAATTTAATTGATGCTAAATTCACTTTTGATGGTCTTTGACGTTGAATTTATCACTTCTGTTTTCTTGAAGAGAATTCTATTTCGATGAAATTATTTGATGATTTGATGAAAATTTCGACATTTAACTTGAAGAATCTTGTTTCCTTGAACAAACCACAACATAACATATATTTTGAAAGATCGCGAATTGAATACTTTTGAAGATTATTATATTATTATTTTGATGCATAATTTTGACGAAGCGAATGTTTATTTGATGACAACTTTGCTTATTTGATGCGCTTTGATGTTGAACTTAATTCTGCTGTTTTCTTGCGAGAATATTTTTTATTTTGCAGAATGTTTTGATGCTTTCGATTTCACAATTTTGATACTTTCGATTTCCCAATTTTGATGCTTTTAACATTAGAACTTTAACTATTATTTTGATGCTGCATTTACATCCTCTATTTTCTTCAACAGTGATTTATTTTGAAGATTAATTTGATGAATATTTTGCTGAAGTAATATCTAACTTGATACATATCTAAATTTACGTCATCTGTTTTCTTCAACCAGAGAAATTATTTTGAAGAACTTATTATTTGATATTTGATGCTTATGTTAGTTCATAATTTTGTTTTCTTGAACAAAACCTGTTTTAAAGATTACTTATTTTGATGCATATTTTGAGAATCAATATTTTATTATTGAATTGGTATTTGCAAAAATTTCGATTTGAAATATTATTTTCTATTTTTGAATTTGAGTAACTACGTATTATAAGTATTGATTTTGGTTTTGAATATTTGTATATTTGTGTACTATAATTGTTTGAACCTAGTATATAGTTATGGCTACTCTCAACGATTACCCCAATATTGCAAAATCATTAAAAATTGGTGGTACGAATCAAATAAAGGTTCTACATCGTTTAATTTTTGGTACAGACGGCGACAGACAAAATCGTACCAGATTACGTAAATTTACAGGTTTTAAACAGCCATTCGTGTTGGAAGCAACGAAACAGAAAGTACTTAAAGATTTTTCACTTAAAGACTTGATTTCTATTTGTAATCTACTTCATTTAGAATTTTCAACTGACCCAGACAAATGTGCCAATACCATTCTTATGAGTCTTAGTGATTTATCGTTATTAAAAGCAGAATTTTCTGATCTTTCGGAATGCGAAGTGAATGATGACTCACTTCCGGGTGCACGTTCATCCCAAACTAACAGCGTTATAGAGGAAAATAGATCTCCCTTTTCCCCCACCATTGACGCAAAAGAATCTTCGAATAAGCAAAATACACACATTTCCGTTGGTGAATCAGATCAAAATTCATTGCCTTCAGTTGAAACTGCGAATCTCTCTTTCCAGTTGTTTAGTCTGAAAGATGTTGTTGATTTAATAAAACCTTTCTCGTCTCGTGATAATTACAGTGTTGAGAATTTTATATCTGACGTTGAAGAACTTTTTTGTTTATATCAGATAAACAATCCAATTCACCAAATTACTTTTGTTAGAAAATGTTTAACTGGTCCCGCTCAAACTTTAATTAGGTCTATTCGTGGAATTACAAATTGGGAACAATTGAAGCACCATTTATTAGACGAATTTTCGGACAAAATTAACGGTATTCAGTTACATAAATTAATGGAATCTCGACGTATGAAACCGTTTGAAACCCTACAAGAATATTTCTTAGCTATGAGAGATTTGGCACACAAAGGTTCTCTCGATGACTCCTCTCTGTTTGAGTATGTCATAAACGGAATTCCTGATTCAACAAACAATAAAGTTATTCTTTACGGTTGTAAATCCGTCCCTGAATTTAAGGAAAAGTTGAAAATTTATGAACAAATCTTTAACAGATCACAAAATTTCAGACAAAATAATCAGAAAAAAATTGATGCTTCCTACCTCAATGTGAAAGTCGATAATACACGTAGCCCAAATACACAGCCAGTATGTTTTTCCTGTGGCTTGAGAGGTCACAAAAGCAACCAATGTTTGAATAAGTCACATGGTAAACAATGCTACGGATGTAAAAGTTTTGGTCATGTTCATGCTAATTGCCCTAAAAGTTATCGAAATTCTAAACCAAAACCTGATTCTCAAAAACCTATTTCTGATAAAACTGTAAATGCACTTTCTCCTGAAACTTCATCGAAAAATCCCATGCATGTTGACATTCAACTTGCAGGAATTCAATTGACAGCACTCTGTGACACTGGGTCACAGGCAACCCTCATCAATGAGAAAACCTATCGAAGAATTGGTTCGCCACCATTGCAGCCCACCAACATTCCCTTTTCAGGAATTGGCAAAAACCAAGTTCACAGTATCGGATTCTTTCAGGATTCCATCGAAATTCAAAACATTACTTTACCTGCTAAAATACATGTTCTAGAGGATGACTTGATTCCTTTTGATGTGATTATCGGAATCGACTTTTTGCAGCAAACCCAATTTACATTTGATGAAGACGGTATTCGTTTTACTCTTGATAATAACATCTTCGTTAATATTGCTAATATTCCTGATGACGAAGCTTTCCCATTTGATCTTTCACACATTTTGAATTCTGAAATTCGTGAGGAAGTTCAAAATATCGTTACTTCCTACAAACCCCATAAAGTTCAAGACACTGAAATTAAAAGGACTATTTTATTACGAGATGAAATCCCCGTAAATCAACGTTCTCGACGACTCCCTTTTGCGGAACAGAAAATTGTAGAAAAACAAATTCAAGATCAGGGCCAAATATGCATGTCTGAAAAACCTCTAACATCTACTCAAGATAAGATTTCTAGGGTAGAGAAAATGGATAATCCAATTGATTTTGAACGTGATGATGATGATGATGATGCCAATGATTTAGATTTGTTTCATGATAATGATGATGGAAAATATTTAGATGATGCTGATGCCAGTGATTTAGATTTGCTTCATGATAACGATGATGATAATGCTTTTGATATTGGAACTATCAAAGCAACTCTTGAACCAAAAATATTTGATTCCGATGATGATGCCCTTGAGAATGAATCCGTCAAAAGTGAAAAGGTTGAACCAAAATTTCAAGTTATTGAAGCTCCCAAACCCCCTGAACAAATAGCAGCTTTTCAACAACAGAAAAACATTCTTTCACAAAATCCAGTTCTTCATGTTTTTCAACAGGGATACCCATTAGAACTCCACACTGATGCCAGCTCCTTAGGTTTTGGCGCTGTGCTCTTGCAACAATCCGATGATGGACAGTTTCATCCTATTCATTATTTTAGCCGTAAAACTACAGTTCAACAAGAAAAATATCATAGTTATGAACTGGAAGTTCTTGCCGTTATTGAAGCGCTAAAAAAATTTCGAAACTACTTGTTGGGAACAAAATTTAAAATTATCACCGATTGTGATGCTTTCCAAAAAACGATGCACAAAAAAGACCTACCAGCTAAAATTGCTCGATGGGCATTGATGTTAGACGACTTTGATTATGAAGTTTGTCATCGACCCGGTAGACAGATGAAACATGTTGATGCTTTAAGTCGTAACCCCATTCTTGTAATTACCTCAAATGATATCACTCAAAAGGTGAAAAATGCCCAAGACCAGGATGAATTTATATCTCAAATTAAATCTATGCTTGAATCTACACCTTCTGATGAATTTTTTGTTAAAAACGGAATTCTTTATAAACTTCATCAGGATGCCGAACTTTTAGTAGTACCACAAATGATGCAGAAAGAAATAGTGCTAAACGCCCATTCACAAGGTCATTTTGCTTCACAAAAAACCGAATTAATTGTTTCTCGTGAATTTTTCATTCCTCAACTTAAGAAATTAGTTCAAGAAATTATTTCGAACTGTATTCCTTGCATTTTGTCCTCGCGAAAATCTGGAAAACAAGAAGGATACCTTCACCCCATTCCAAAAGGTGATGCACCCCTTGAATGTTACCATTGCGACTTTTTAGGACCTTTACCATCGACAAAAAAATGTTATAAGTATCTTTTTACAGTAGTTGATGCCTTTTCCAAATTTGTATGGATCTATCCCGTGAAGTCCACCTCTACGAAAGATGCCTTAGACAAATTATCCTTGCAACAAACTACATTTGGCAACCCTTCAAAAATCATTACTGACAAAGGTAGCGCATTCACATCTTCAGAATTTCAAAGTTACTGCCAGGAACAGTCAATTGAACACATTTCAATAGCAACAGGTGTGCCACGTGGCAACGGTCAGGTTGAGCGTGTTCATGGCACAATTATTCCCGTTTTAACTAAGTTAGCTCTAGATGAACCTGACAAATGGTTTAAATATGTCCCAAGATTGCAACGTATCTTAAATAGTACCACCACACGCAGTACAAAATTCACACCCTTTCAACTTTTAATTGGTGTTAAAATGAAACAACAAGAGGATCTACAGATTAAAAATCTTCTTGACGAGGAACACCACCAAAGAATTCTTGATGACAAAGAAGCGTTACGTATCGAAGCTAAACGAAATATCCTCCGTTTACAGGAAGAAAACATACGACAATATAACAAACGGCGTAAACCGGCTTGTAAATACAAGATCGGTGACAAAGTGGCAATACAACGAACTCAATTTGGAACCGGATTAAAGCTCCGACCAAAGTTCTTCGGACCATATGAGATCACGAACATCAACCCCAACGATCGTTACGAAGTTCGAAAGTTAGGACATCACGATGGTCCAACCATAACATCAACTGCAGCGGACAAAATGAAACAGTGGTGCAGAAACTGAACACCAATACCACTGTGTTGAACACTGCTTGATTTTTTGAAATATTTTTCCTTTTTCTGCTTTTTTTTTTATCTTTTCAGAATTATTGTTTACAACCCAGCCGCGGACGTCTGGAAAGTCAGAACGGCCGTGTGAGAATGAGTTTGGCAACACAACTGAACTATTACTACAACTTCGACTCCTACTACTGCGGCACGAAGGACTTTAAGCGGATGTGTTGTTCTGCAAGCTCCCGATGTTTAGCTCTTTTGATGCTTCTGTGTTTATTTTTTTAATTTCATACTAAGTGTTAGTCCTGTCTTGTAAACATCGTCTAGTTTAATTAAATGTTCAAAATAATTAAGTCTAATGATTCACTTCTAAAGGAAGGAGTACTAACTCCTTCCTACATATATATATATATATATATATATATATATATATATATATATATATATATATGTATGTATGTATGTATATATGTATGTATATATATATATATATATATATATATATATATGTATGTATATATATATGTATGTATGTATATATATATATATATATATGTATGTATATATATATGTATGTATGTATATATATATATATATATATATATATATATATATATATATATATATATGTATGTATATATATATGTATGTATATATATATATATATATATATATATATATATATATATATATATATATATGTATATATATATATGTATGTATGTATATATATATATGTCTATGTATATATATACATATATATATATATATATATATATATATATATATATGTATATGTATATATATACATATATGTATGTATATATATACAGTCCGACCACAGTACGAAGAACCACGGTTGGCATAGTGCCAAGACGATTCTATTCACGCTGTAGGTAAGGCTGCTGAGCAAGGAGGGGGAAAAGTCTCGTAGTCTCTCGACATTCTTTCGAATCGGTTACTAACTGCGCTTGCTTGCTTTTTCCTCGTCTGTTATTTTGATTATTATATTGAAATTAATGGATCCTTTACCCAACACGACTGCTCGGAATAAGCCGTTCCGTAGTGATTGTAAACGTATAATACACAATGTAATTAAATTGTGTGATAAAGAACCACTAGAAGGAAATGTTATTGTTCCACTTTCGCAATCCCTAAAGAGAGCTAGTGAAATGACCGGGATATCAATGTCCAGTGTAAAAAGAATACGCAGAGAAGGAAAGGGTGAAGAAACTCCAAAATTTGAATCTCCGAGGAAACGTCAGAAAAAAAAGAACCACCGAAAACGTAGCTTTAGATAATTTTGATTGTGATGTCATCCGAAAATATCCACTCCTATAAAACTCCCATTTTTTAAATAGATTTGCTTCTGTCTTTTTATTATTTTGAAATTATTATTCACATATTCGATCAAAAATAAAGTTTTCAAAAATAACTTTAAAATTGCGGACAAAAAGCAGTCTGAAATACATTCCGTATTTCATAAACAAACACATCCGAAAATATGACGTCTTCCCCTATTTTCTAAGTAGACTAGCTTTTCTCGCGCATGCGTAACAGCTTCCAGGGACCTAGCTTCCGTGGTCGGACAGTATATATTGATATTGCCCCCCCCCCCCCCCCCAAAAAAAAAAACAACTCTGGGCTGGAGCCGCCCCTGTTACAAGATCAGAAATTTTAATAACAACTGTTGATGAGAAAATGACGGCGTCTCTCTGACCTTTTGATTCACTCTTTCCCAGCAATAAAATAGGAGATGACAGCGTGGCATCCAAAAACAGTTACGCGACACACATGCAATCAATGTCCTTGCAATTATGGGACGCTGCTCCGGTGGCATTTGCTTCCCGTTTTGGCTTTAAGACGTTCGATCAGTCTACAGGTCAAGACTTAACTTAAAGATAATTATCGCTTATGGGAGTATTTTCAGAAACCCTTGTTCGGTTTTTAATTTTTTGAAATTTAAAAAAAATGAAAGCAAATTGGAATATATCTTTGAAACCCGGTGTAATGGGCTTAGGTCAAAAACAGTGATTTCCATGTTTTTATTTAACTCCCTTTCTTGTTTGTGTTTTTGTCTAGAACAAACCTTGCAATCGATTTTTAACTGACTTCCCGACAAGCTAGACATTTGAAACTTTTAGAATAGCTCAGAACACGACGACAATGCATTATTTTAATACTTTTAGCCATATTTAATCAGATTTGAATTCATTTTCAGTTAATTTTGTTTTGTAGACTGGTGCAGCCATCTATCGGCCGGGACGGGAACGAAAAGTTAAACGCGATTTAACTTCCAATTAACTTCATTTTCTTTCAAGTTGATGGGATAATTCATCCAAAAAATTAAAAAAAAGTATTTATTAATACATAGAATTGTCAAGTTTATATGATTCAACAGAAAATTTAAAAACATGGTATATAAAAAGTTCTTTTTATCTTGTAATTATTTTTATTATTACCACGTTTTTATTAACTCGCTTTCTCGTTTGTGCGGTACAAATCTTGTAATCGATTTTTAACTTACTTCCCGACTAGCTAGACATTTGAAACTTTTAGAATAGCTCAGAACACGACGACAATGCATTCTTTTGATACTTTTAGCCATCTTCGAGCAGAAAAATCCGCAAGGTGGCGCTTCGATCGAATTCAATGCTTGCACTTTTGCGTGACGGTGTTTGACGATTTTGGAAGCAGAATACATGTGAATTTAGTTTGTTTACAAAAATATTGTGCGAAAAATGAAAAAAAAATATATAAATTTAAAGTTTATAAAGTCTGTGGATAGTGGAAACGACTAAAAAGTGATTAAAATTAAATAAAAGAAAGTTAAAAAGAATAATTAAGTGAAGGTTTGTGTGATTAGTTTATATGATTCAACAGAAAATTTAAAAACGCAGTATATAAAAAGTTCTTTTTATCTTGTAATTATTAGATATTTGTTAGTATTGATAAAAAAACAAAAATCTTTTGACTGGTATAAAAGGCTTGGGTCAATCAATTTTGTATACAAAATTACATTTCTTTCTACAAAAGACTAATTTGTGTAAAATTTACACCAAGCTGACTTAGGGCCTGTTCACATAGGAGTCCGATGCGTTGCGTTAAGGAAAAGATGACGTTGAGACGAAAATAAACCAATCATATGCCTCCAAACGATTAGCAATGAAATTTTTAACGCCTATGATTGGTTTATTTTAGTCTCAACGTCATCTTTTCTTTAACGCAACGCAACGCAACGGACTCCTGTGTGAACAGGCCCTTACTCTCGTGCAAAATCTACACCAAGCAATCAAAAAGGCATGACTTGACTCGTGGCTTTTATAGCAATCGCAGAACTATAATTTCGACTTGTAGAACATCATACTGGTCCTATGCCAATGGTTTCGGGGTGCGATTTCATTTCATTCACGCGCACGTCTTATACTAATCGCATATTCCACGAACAGTCAGCGGTACGTCAGAGAAGGGTAAATCGGAAGAAGCTGGGGCGGTTGGCGACTTTTTGCCGATTTTTTTTTTTAAAGTCGCCAAATTTGCGTTTCTGAGTCCGCCATTTTTTTTCAACCCCTCATATTCTGTTGTTTTGCTGTTTTTAAAAGTTTAAAATACCAGATCAACGAAATATGAAGGAGAAAAAAAAAAAAGAACTCAGAAATTCTGGCGACCTTCCAAAAAAAATCGCAACATGAAAAGAGTAAGCTATCCGACTACGTTTCATGAAAAATAGTTTAATAATTACATTAAAACTTTAAGTTTTGGTTCGAACTATCGGAAATTTTTAATGAAAAATACATTTTAATGATTACATTTTGAATAAAATGTAAGTTCTTCAGAAAAAGCAATTAAAATTTACATTTGCATTGAAATTCTGATTATAGTACAGAAAAACATAAAAATAGATTTAGAAACAGAAATTTACAATCTAAAGAATTTTTTTTAATCCTACGCCCTTCTAAAATATAAAAAATTTCATAATTTGTAGCCAGAAAAGGGACATCATAACAGGAAGTAAAAAAATCGCCAAGTTGGCGGCAGCCCCAATTTCTTCCGATTAACCCACGTTCCCCATATAGCCCGAGTCTAACGTTTCTTCTGTGTTCAACAAGTACCATTTCTTCCTCGGCCTACTCGGTCATCCCTATAAACTAAGGTGACCAGACGTCCCGCTTTTTAACAATTTGTCCCGCGTCCCGCGGCGTTTTAAAAAAGTCCCGATTTTTGAAAAGAATTCACAACAAGCTAGGGAAGGTAATATACGGTTTTCGGCGGCCATTTGGCTATTTAGCCAGGATATGAGTTTTATATTATTTTTGCTAATTTTATAATGTTAAACTTTAATAATAACAAATAATTGTTGAACTGATCATCAAGAACTGCTTATCGAAGTTCGCATTGTTGATCAGTTGTTAGAATTCGAATTTTGAAACAAACCACGTTCCATACAATAATGCACTAAAAATTGTGGAATAAGCGCTGTCCACAATTAAGTGTTCCATAAAAATCACAGTTAAGTGTTGTGATTTGAAAGCCATTTTATGTGTGAAATATATAATTTAGCAAATTCGTGTGAAAAATTTTATGGCCTTTTAAACAACGACAGCAATCTACTAAAAAAAAATTTAAAAAATTCACGCAAATGAGAAATATGCCAAAGAATAAAATAATACTATACATAATTTTTTTTAAATTTATTATATTTGTAAATTGTACTTATGTTGAAATTTAAAAATATATATTAGAATACTATTTTTGCGTTCTATGAAAATTTTTGTTGCTCCATATAGACCAAATATTTAATCAAGAACATCATTTGGGAAGTACGAGGACTCTCGCTTTGGATTCTGTCGAGACGGACTACGTCGTTTTCAGCTCAATGTAAACAAACTTTAAATATTTGATCTTTACGATGGTTGTTGATTAGTTTACAATATATATACACTCATGGACAAAAAAAATTAGCGCACCAAGAAGGAGTCGTCAAAATGAAACGAAATTTTACATACGTAATGACTACTTTGATATAAGTAAATGATAAGAAAATAAAAGAAAAAGGATAATTTATTTCAGAGAAAAAGGCAAAAGAACGGAGGAGTTAATACTCCGTTGGACCCCCTCTAGCGCGAATGCACGATGCGATACGATCGGGCATTGAGTCATACAAGTTCTGTATGATGTCTTGAGACATTTCGTTCCATATTTGCTGTAACCTTGCCTCTAGTTCGTTCAAACTCGTGGGATGCCCAACTCGTCGTCCCAAATGATCCCAGATATGCTCAATTGGAGACAAATCTGGGGATCGGGCAGGCCAAGGAAGGGTAGTAACAGTGCGGAGACAGTCTTGTGACACCCTTGCCGTATGAGGCCGAGCATTGTCTTGTTGAAAAATGGCTCCTGGGAGCCGTTGCATGAGTGGCAACACATGTGGTTGCAGGATTTCATGAACATACCGCTGGGCTGTCATGGTGCCACGGAACAATACTAGGGGTGACCGTGTATTGTAGGCAATGGCACCCCATACCATCACACCAGCTGTGGGAGCGATGTGTCGCTGTACAGCAAAGGCAGGATTGAAGCGTTCACCACGGGCTCTCCACACACGAACACGATTGTCATCACTGCCGAGATTGAATCTGTATTCGTCGCTAAAGACGACCTGGTTCCATTCCGCTGCAGTCCAGTTTCCTCGTGCGCGGCAAAACTCCAAACGGAGGCGTCGATGGGTGGGCGTCAAGGGCAGCACACGCAATGGGCGCCGCGATACCAACTGTCCTTCAGCCAGGCGCCTTCGTATGGTTCGAGAAGACACAGAGGCCCCTAGTGAAGGTGCTACCTGTGCCTGGATGGCGGCCGATGAAGCAGTTGGCTGTACGAGATCATTTCTTACGATGTGGTGGTCTTCTTGACGACTGGTCTGTCGAGGGCGTCCTTGAGCCTGGTCTTCGTGTACATGACATCTCTCGGGTCCACTGGTCCCAACACCTCCTCACAACACAATCAGAGCGGCCTAATTGACGAGCTACTCGCCTAGCTGACCACCCAGCTTCCATCATCCCGACGATTCTCCCCCTCTCAAACTGCGACAACTGCTTATATTGTCTTCGAACACGGCGTAATGGCATGTCTATCTCAGCTCTTCCTTTGTAAATGATTCAGCACACTCAAACAAGCTTTGGTTACCTGTTTTATACTCCACAGAGTACGATGTTCAACGCCCTCTACCGGCTATACGTAATGCGCAATCACGCTGCATTTCTAATCATTTGCATATCTCCCCGACATGTACCTTCATTGCAAGTTTCGTTAAGATCCCACAATTATTTCTTGGTGCGCTAATTTTTTTGTCCATGAGTGTATATATATATATATATATATATATATATATATATATATATATATATATATATATATATATATATATATATGTATGTATGTATCTATATATATACAGTGAAACTTCTCTACATGTTTAAGTAATGGTTCCTAAAAGAATTGGCAATTTTTAGGGTTGGTCGTTGAAGAGAAGTTTCATCCATAACACTGGCTCTAAGGAGTCTTGAATCGGTTTTGAACAAAATATGGCCGTTTAGAGGGGTGGCCGTCTAGAAAAGTTTCACTGTATTTATATATATATATATATATGTAATTAATCAATAAATGAAGATGCGAGTTTAATTACATGTGTTAGGGCTTGATTCTTACCTATATACATCGATAATCATCCCCGGCCGGACGATGGCCGAACAGCTAGGGCGCTGGCATTCGGTACCGGAGTCTGTGGGTTCGAGTCCCACTCTTGGCATGGATGTTTGTAGACGTTCGGAATCGGCTTTAAGCTGTAGGTCCCGGTCTAATTAGCCCTCGTGTAGCAAAAAATGACCGTAGCGCTCCAAACCAAACCAAACCGATAATCATCCGATTACATACACATTAACAGAATCATTTATTATTTTTAGTCTTTAGGAAGAGTTTGAGACTTTAGAGAAATTACTTTAGTATTTTTAGTCTTTCGGGACGGAATAGTTAACCTAACGAGTGATTTTAAAATAAACATGTTACAAAAAACAAAAGTATATATATATATATATATACAGTGGAATCTCGATCGATCGTTTTCGAATCCATCGTTTTTCCGTATGTGTCGTTCATTTTATCCAGTCCCAACGATCCTATTGCTTTGTTATGTTTCCGCATCTATCGTTTTCCCGCATTTATCGTTCATTTCAATCGGTCCCTTGAAAAACGACAGATCGAGATTCCACTGTATATATATATATGTATATTTATGAGTAAAAGAAGCTTATAGAATCTATTAAGGAAAAATGAGGTAAATATTTTTCTGCTTGATTTTCATTTCATTTTTTCGCTTCATATCTTTAGACTGCAAATCGCCACGCTAACATATTGCGTTAACACCCCGGCGCGAGAACTCCTCTTCATCGTCAGACGCGTTTTGATGTCATCCTCAGACATCCATCTGAAAGGGCGCGGAGGTATATTTATAGAAATCCACAAGTACCTCGGAGGCGTCAGGGAGGAGTATGAAATTCGGAAAATGTTTCACTTTTAAGCTGAACCGGGGCACGTTTGAAAGCTTATCTAGAACTCTGTTAAATAGAGAGGAAAAAAATACGTAAGGTAAACAAAGTGTTGTTTAATAGAGACTTAAACAGAGACCATTTATTTGATTTTATCTGGTTGAACTCTTGAACTGAACCGAACTCTGAACTGAAAGACGAAAATTGAAAAATTGTATGGCCTCTCGTCAGAGCAACATTGTAGGAAAGGCTATCTCCGAATAATTATTAAAACATGGAAAAACTTATCTAAAATGATGACTTCAATTTTAGCAATTTAAATAATGTAATTGTATATACCAGTCAGTGACGTAGCGAGCATAACTGGCGCCCGGGGCACAATACCTTTTTGACGCCCGCCCCCCCGGGAAAACATATAGTAATATAATATAGAATTAGTTATTTGGGGACCATTTGGCGCCCCTCTGCGAGTGGCGCCCGGGGCATGATAGACCCCCTTGCCCCCCTCTCGCTACGCCACTGATACCAGAAAGAACTGTAGAGGGAGTTAAGTAGCTCTCGGTTTTTTTATAAAACAAACTTATTTTAACGTAGGATTACGTTCCTCAATAACGGTTCTGCGGAGAGAAAAAAAATTGTCCGGCGTCGCGAGTTATAATTTTTGCAGCGCGCCAAAACCTAGTAGCAGTAAACAGTTATACAGAAAAAGACCAAAATGCGTCCCCCCCCCCCCAAAAAAAAAAGAGCTAAGCTTTGATAAGTAATCCTACGTTAATAACTCGCGGTAGTTTCGTTAGAAGAGACTACCTGAATTTTTTATTTATTTTTTATTTTTTGAAAAATAAAGATGTTTGCCCTTATTTCCTATTTTACAATTCATGCAGTCATAATAATTATTTACAAGCACAAGAATCATGTGAATCTACACTTCTATTTCCTTAGATACGTTTATTGTAAAGCCTTAAAAATTTCTTTCGTTTCTATTAAATCGATTCTGTTCAAAACTGTAAATACATTCGCACAGGAAAAAGGACGCGAAAGACGCGTGTCTTAAAATAGAACTAAAAAGACATGACATTTTTATAAAATCTAGAAAAACATCCCTTGGTTGTAGCTTGTATAGCAAGCAGGTTTCGATCGGTTTTCACCGAAATTACAGTTTTTTTTCTTTCAGGAAGATATCAGTGCATATAAAAGTGCGAGAACCTTTGTACACGGGCGCGCCCGTGTACAAAGTGCAACATTTTCGTAATTTTGAATGGTTTGTTATTACAAGTAAGGTTTGAATGTTCTAAGCAGTTTCTATTTATAGCTACACCTTTTCTAACGCGGGAATTATTTTCTGACCCGTGTATTCCTTTCCATTCATTGTTAGTCGTGATTTAACCATGGTAATCCAGCGATTATACTGGACTAGTAGGTAACCCGTCATTTTGACGTCATAATGGAAAAAGTATATGAAAGTTAAAAAATATCCCGAATTATCTAACAATATTACATTTAATCCACACCTTGTAAAAGCAAACCCTTTCATTATTTTTTATTTATTTAGTTTTTCATGCGATTGGAGTAGTAGACTGCCATCCAACCCGTCATTTTGACGTCATAATACTAAAAATGACGTCATAATGGAAAAAGTATATGAAAGTTAAAAAATATCCCGAATTATCTAACAATATTACATTTAATCCACACCTTGTAAAAGCAAACCCTTTCATTATTTTTTATTTATTTAGTTTTTCATGCGATTGGAGTAGTAGACTGCCATCCATTTTTTTACAGTTCACTACGCGATCCATTCACATTCAAGTTTGTTTACTTTCAGAATTCATCGCAAAAGTAAACAGATTTTTAAAAACTGTTAAATATACAGCTAAAAACATCCAATTTTTTTTTTTTAGTTCTGAATGTTTCATACAAAAATAGGCTGAACAAACGTGATTTGATGGAGAAGATATTTGTTTTTAGGTAAGAAAAAATTCTGATCCACATCTGAAATTGAAATTAAGCCTAACCGGCGGTTTGTTTACTGAGGGCTTCAATTGAAAGATGAGTGCAGCCCGGAAGTGTCATACAGAGACAACGGCTATTATATATAGGATTACAATACGACAAAAGCAGGAGTTGATGGAGTCGGTCAAATATGCAGCTATTACACGTTATCTCACATATCACGAAGATGGTCGGTCTCATTGTTTTTTAGGTTTTGGTACATAATAGGAATCGATTCACAAGTTGTCCTTAGATCCAATAAACCGGACAATTTTGAAATAAGGAGATTGTATCTGCATTCTTTGGCCTTTAATTATAAACATATCTCATTATCAACATTTTGACATAAAACGCAGAATTATTATTTTCAATTTGAAACAAAAAAAGTTTATTACAATAGGAATAGTCAAGGTTGAAAGAGACGTTGCATTTTGTGCCACGCGCGCCTGCCGGTGTTCCAAAAATTGGCGCGCCCACTGAAGAGTTAATGTAAGATTACATTTTAATCAAAACAAAATTTACTTAATTTAAGTATAATAAGTATAATAGAAAAGTTTGATATAAATTTCGTATTTGGCCATTACATTTATGTAAAAGTACCTAATAGCTACAAACACAGAAACTAGATAATAGTGTTCACACGCTAGTTATCTGGACAATTTATTAAATTCTTATGACGTCTGTGAGTGAGGTTGGTACGTTAACAAAAATTACGCTCGTAGAAAAAAAAAATCAAAAACCAATACTACTTACCACGGCAACTGCTTCAGATGCCAGCAATTCTGATGGGGAGAGCACAGTCAAGTAAGAAATATTGGTCAGAAAATAGCAGACTGTGACTAGAGGAATTCCAATACCAATAGCTCGCGGCAGGTTTCTGTAAGAGGAAAGGAATTAAACATATAAAAAGTGATATGTACTGAAATGTAATACATACACACACACTCACTCATATATATATATATATATATATGTATATATATATATATGTATATATATATATGTATATATATATATGTATATATATATATGTATATATATATATACATGTATATATATATATACATGTATATATATATACATATATATATATATATGTATATATACACTACTGGTCACTGTAAATGCAACACCCTGAAGGAAACATCCAAATAACATGAAATTTACAACATGCATTAGCGGAGGTGAGATATGCAAATGGTTAGAATTTCAGCGCAGACGCACATCACGCGCGCCTGTGGCGCCACTTCAAAGCGCTATTTAAGGCTTGGAGATTTCGACGATTTCAAGTTCGGCAATTGTGTTTTTCTTGTGGTTTTTTCAAAAAAACGATCAATTATGCCTCGTCAAAAACAGCGATCATCTTTTGATCAAGTATCGGAGTTCGACAGAGGAAGGATAGTGGCCTACCGAGATTGTGGATTATTTTTCAGGGAAATCGGCAGTCGTGTTGGACGAAATCAAACAACTGTAATGCGGATATGTGATCTTTGGATGCAGGAGGGTACGACGGACAGGCGTGTTCGATCGCATCCACCTCAGCGCACCACTTCACGTGATGACAGGCAAATTGTGCGCATGGCAGTGACGGATCGCTCAGTCACATCACGAACCATAGCACAGCACATGCAGTCTGTAACGCATCATCCAGTGTCTGCGCGTACCATTGGACGCCGTTTTCAGCAGAGTGGTCTGTCCGCAAGACGTCCATTGCTTTGTCTACCCTTGACGCAGAACCACAGACGTCTCCGCCACCAATGGTGCGATGACAGAAGGATGTGGACGGCAGAATGGAATGAAATTGTCTTTACTGACGAGTCACGCTTCTTTCTGCAACACCACGATGGTCGTATTCGAGTCTGGAGACACTGTGAAGAGAGGATGCTGAACAGCTGCGTTATGCACTTCCACACTGGTCCTGCACCGGGTATTATGGTATGGGGCGGTATTGGATATCACTCTCACACACCTCTAGTACGCATTGCCGGTATTTTAAACAGCCAGCGCTACATCTCCGAGGTTTTGGAGCCAGTTGTCCTTCCTTACCTTCAGGGCTTGCCCACAGCCATATTTCAACAGGATAATGCGCGACTACACGTGGCACGCATTGTCCAACGGTTCTTCGTCAATCGCCAGATTGAATTGCTTCCCTGGCCGCCTCGCTCTCCGGATCTTTCGACGATGGAAAACATGTGGTCCATGGTTGCTCTACGATTGACCCAGATTCCATCCCCAGCTGCCACAGCAGATCAACTTTGGCAACGTGTGGAAGCTGCTTGGTCTGCTGTACCCCAAGAACTCATCCAAAGTCTCTTTGAATCAATGCCGAGGCGTGTGGCAGCGGTGATCTCCAACAATGGCGGCTACTCTGGCTACTGATTTTGGCAGGAACCACACTTCACAGAAGTCTATAAATTTAATCATTTGATACTTGGTCAACATGTTATCTACAAAATAAATTTTGTTGTGATATCTCTTGTCTTTCTTGGTGTTGCAATTTGGGTGGCCAGCAGTGTATATATATATGTATATATATATATATATATATATATATATATATATATACACATACATATATATATATATATGTATATATATATATATATATATATATATATATATATATATATATATATATATATATATATATATATGTATATATATATATATATATATATATATATATATATATATATATATATATATATATATATATATATATATATATATATATATATATATACCTCTTGGCCTTCAGACTTCTAATTATAAGTGTGGAAATGGATGAACTGCCAAAGAGGTAACGGGCCTGCAAAGAATTCCTCCAGGATGAGATGAGACTCCAGAGTATTCCCGAAGAATTCTTCAGGTCAAACATTTTACGGAAAATGCAGCAACCTCAAATAAACAAGAGGTAAAAAGGAAACATCAAAGAGCGTGGTTTGGATCGTGGTTTCAGTAGCAACAACCTGGGTGTGCAGGAGTAGTGACTATTTGGCAATAAATCAAGTAATCAGACAATGAGATGAAAACAAAAGCTTGCCCATCTGATTATAAAGAAAAAAATTGGTTAAAAAATTTCTAAATAGCTGGAATTATTTCTCTTGCTGATTAACCACGATAAACTCTTGTCTGTACGTTTAGAAACACAGACAACTTTCACTTAACCCTCCGGTGGGAACATCTGCCTCCCAGGCAGCTATGGTTTCTTTATTCAACGCTGGACCCCCCCCCCCCCTTCCCACCCTTCGACCTTGGGTACTTAGACAGCATCTCTTCACCAGCGGTGCCGATACTGTCTAAAAACCAATGGATTGTTTCTGGTAAGTATGATCTAACCAATAAACATACTTAGACACCGTACAATACATATATATATATATATATATATATATATATATATATATATAAATATATATATAAAATTTAGTATGGGGAACTACCATACAAAATTTCAGCTTCTTAGGTCCTATGGTTTCAGAGATACAGTGGGATTTTTTGTGGGGGGAGGGGGGGGGGGGCTAAAACCCTTAATATTCGAGCTTTTAAAAATAGATTCTACACCTGCTTCAGTCCACATCTTGTCTTCAGTGTGGAAGGGTTATTCGTCACGCCAGCGTTCTACGGTTCAGGTAAAAAAATAGATTAATCAGAGCAAAAATTAAAAATCCCACCCCAATCACTCGTTCGATTCACTAAATGCCTCTACAAAACGAACCGTAATATGACCTGTGATAATTGGTTCTGTTCAACAGAAGCTGGTCAAGAATTAAGGAGAAAGGATTTGACGATTGTGGCCACCATGTAATAAACCACAAATACCCTCTGAATTACTAGTTAGGCCTATTTTACACTATCAAAGTTCTTTGACAAAGATATTTTATAAAAGTTATACATAAAAGAAATGCTATGACTCAAAATACCCCTATTACACTATCAAAGTTCTTTGACAAAGATCTTTTATAAAAGTTTTTTTTTTCGAGCTCTTAAAAAATATTTATTGGTGTGCACCTAGCTTAAGGGGAACTACCATACAAAATTTCAGCTTCCTAGGTCCTATGGTTTCAGAGATACAGTGGGTTTTTTTTGTGGGGGGAGGGGGGGTCTAAACCCCTTAATATTCGAGCATTTAAAAATAGATTTATTGTGCACCTAGGGCTAAAATTATTTCGAATCGAAATCTTGTTCTTCATGTGGCGCGTTTTCCCCACATTTGTATTTTTTTCCCATGTTTTTATTATCTCGCTTTCTTGTTTGTTTTGTAAACTGGTGCAGCCATCTGTCGGCCAGGACGGGAACGAAAATTTAAACGCAAGTTAACTTCCAATTAACTTCATTTTCTTTCAAGTTGATGGGATAATTTATCCAAAAAATTTTTAAAAAAGTATTTATTAATACATAGAATTGTCAAGTTTATATGATTCAACAGAAAATTTAAAAGCATGGTATATAAAAATTTCTTTTTATCTTGTAATTATTATTATCATGCTTTCATTAACTCGCTTTTTTGTTTGTTTGTTTGTGTGTTTGTCCAGTACAAATCTTGCAATCGATTTTTAACTAACTTCCCAACTAGCTAGACATTTGAAACTTTTACAATAGCTCAGAACACGATGACAATGCATTAGCCATCTTTAATAAGATTTGAATTCATTTTCAGTTAATTTTGTTTTGTAGACTGGTGCAGCCATCTATCGGCCAGGACGGGAACGAAAATTTAAACGCAAGTTAACTTCCAATTAACTTCATTTTCTTTCAAGTGGATGGGATAATTCATCAAAATTTTTTTTTAAAAAGTATTTATTAATACATAGAATTGTCAAGTTTATAGGATTCAACAGAAAATTTAAAATCATGGTATATAAAAAGTTCTTTTTATCTTGTAATTATTTAACATGCCATTGCTCTAAATGTTGTTTATAACATTCGAGCACCGAAATCTTTTATAAAACTTTGACGAAGATCCCAACTTTTATAAAAGTTACCTTTTATCAAAGTTGAGGTATTCCACTGTCATATTTCTCGTCAAACTTCTTTTTATAAAAGATCTTTGTCAAAGAACTTTGATAGTGTAATATGGGTCTTAGGAACACCTGGGAAAGAGATATTCCATCTACATCTCTGCCTTCCTGGCAGATGTTCCCACTAAGTGAGAAATGAATCATCTACCCACCGAAAAAGTAGCCATATTATTCACTACTAGAAGGTAACCCGTCATTTTGACGTCATACTACTAATAATGACGTCATAATGGAAAAAGTATATGAAAGTTAAAAAATATCCCGAATTATCTAACTATATTGCATTTAATCCACACCTTGTAAAAGCAAACCGTTTCATTATTTTTTATTTATTTAGTTTTTCATGCGATTGGAGTAGTAGACTGCCATCCAGTTTTTTACAGCTCACTAAGCGATATGAATACTTGAGCTACTTGATTCATTCCCATTCAAGTTTGTTTACTTTCAGATTTCATCGCGATAGTAAACAGATTTTTAAAAACTGTTAAATATACAGCTAAAAACATCCAATTTTTATTTAGTTCTGAATGTTTTATAGAAAAATAGGCTGAACAAACTTGATTTGATGGAGAAGATATTAGTTTTTAGGTAAGAAAAAATTCTGATCCACATCTGAAATTGAAATTAGGCCTAACCGGCCGTTTGTTTACTGAGGGCTTCGATTGAAAGATGAGTACAGCCCGGAAGTGTTACACACAGACAACGGTGATTATATATATAATTTGTGATTAATTGGGCGCAGCTTATGGTCATGAGTTACTCGTACATGATTTCAAGGACGAGGTGGGAAACAGTATTGGGGGAAATTTGAAGCACAGTTATCAACAATGACAATGGGAAAATGGCGATTCACGTTCCGATAAAATGCTTGTTTTTCGCACATAAGGATTTAAGATTCGGGCTCCACGTGATAGATCTTTGTCGCCGATAGCACAGGTCACTAAACCGCCAACAGAAAATTACGGGACCTTGACAAAGCGAGATGAGTCTAAACGGAAATTATTTGGTGACTTAAAAAGAAGTCGAGAAAGAAATAAGACAGAAAGAGATTACGAATTACACAACAAAACGCACGAGTGACTATGGATGTATTTTTTAGAGGAAGGAAAGAAAACAAGCGAACGAAAACATGTAAAAATAACAGGCTTAGCGGTTTTTGATGAGATGCGCAGAACAGTGTCGTAGAAAACGTTTAAGATTTGTTGCCAAAAATTGAGAACAACAGCATATGATTAAAGTGAAAAGTTATGTCGTTAGCTGATTTTAAAAGAATTGATTTCAAATAAGAATATATACACATAACTAAATTTTTATTTCGCATGAATAATTTTTATTTCCAACAAAGCATTATTTGTTGGTTGATTGCTTGTGAAACATCTGATACTTGTCGAAAAACATTTGTTCGGCGATGTCTCTAGGGCTTACTTTCACCCATTAGTAATGGCAGTTGAATGTATAAGACAGCCAGTAGTATAAAATTCTCAATGTTTGCATATCTATCACGCAAATATTGTTGATATTTAACTATTGGCAACCGTTTTAATTTATTCGAGAATAATCAATTTAAGGTTAATTGTGGTGCGGTGAAATGTGGTATTAAGGGAACACAGTGGTACTTGTCAGTACCCGAACGAAGAATTCCAGTACCTGATACCGATCCGCTAACAATTAGGAGGCTCCTGGCACTGTTTTTATTAATTATATATATATATATATATATATATATATATATATATATATATATATATATATATATATATATAATATAATCATTACATATCGTTCTTAAAAGGCAACCTGAAAAGGAAAACTAGCTCAAATTTACATGGCTGGAGCTAGACTCAGCCTGAAAGGAATTAGAATTTTGAAGCAGTCGTGTCGAATAGTTTTATTAGAGCGATAGTAACATCTGTCCGTCTCAGACGACAGCTCGGAGCGAAGTGTAATATCACCTTTCAACCTTACGCGCTAGAAGCGAGGTACATGTGGCTGTTGTTTTGAAATGTCAGCGGAATTTGGGGCTGGCGATGCGAACTCACGCCTTTCTCGAGACGTATACACGTGTAGAAATGCAACGTTTGCTGTTTTATGGGAAGTTCTGTTGCTATGGGTTTTTAAAACGCTAAGGTAATGTTACTGGGGATTGGATTTAGGAAAGGGAATTTAAATGATAGAATGGAGGGCCTAATATTTAATTTATTACAAATATATATATATATATATATATATATATATATATATATAATATTAAAAAACTAGTAATTTCTTAATTCAACACTCTTAACATTTAAAAACTATTAATTCCTCACTTTACTATTCAAAATTACATACCCTTTTTTAATCCCTTAAGTTATTTAATTCCCTTTGGGCATTCGCGTTAAATTCCATTATTACAGCCTTAGGCAATATCATTAAAGATGGCTGTCTTTTTTAAGTAAAGGGACGCGGCGCGGCGTCAGTACAAATTTAAATCAGTTCTGCACATCAACAACAACTTTAAACCAATCAACTATTAAGACACACCCTTTAATCACGTGATGGACTGAAGTTTATATAAGTGTGGACATCCAGAATTAGAAGGGATTCCTGTACTTTCTCTTGCTGCATTCATACCGGCGGAGTCGCCAAAGGAAACAATAAAAATGTAATTCGAGAAATCTTGTGTCGACGACATTTTCTTTCGGCCAGACTACCATTCCAGTAATCCAGTGTCTACAGAGTTGACTGTGATGTGGGGTTGCGGCATTCTTCTTTGCAATGACCGGCGGACGTTCTCCCCATATCACAAAGATATATATATATATATATATAAGGTTTTTTTTGGCACAAAATGAAATGACATTAAGACAGAAAGAAAAAATAATCCACTAAAAAAAATGACAACTTACACTGCAGGATTAATGAGTTCTTCGGTAACAAAATTCAAGTTATTCCTATATTGATGAGAGAGGAAAGAATTAAAGGAAGAAAAAGCCTGTAGTGGAGGCACAATCTGATTTAGAGAAGTGCTTACAACTATTACATTTTTAACTTACCACCCATCATACGCCCAAAGTCCGAAATAGAATGCAATAGCTAGGTCAGAGAAGCTTGTTGTAGTACCACTGAAACCGCTTTGGAGGTGAGTGTAATGCCCTGCAATAAAAAAGAGACAACAATCTTTCATATAATCTTTCTTCAAAACAACCGGTTACTTTATTGGCAGAATATGCCTTGAGTAAAATGTTAAGGAAAGAAATGTAACTAGTTGAGATATAGAAACTTTTCTAACTTGTTTTAGGGGATACGTTGTTAAAACAGGTTACATGGGAGGCTTGCGTAAAAAAGAAAATGATTAATAGCAGGTCAATGGTATTAGTTTAAGGAAATTCATTGAATTCTTTCCTTTTCATGTAAAAGTATCCGGGCACGAGAGAAAAAAATATTAAGGATATGTCAACGGCAGCAATTAAGTAACTTGTAGTGCTACAGTAGCTTACTTTGCAGTTACACAAGGAGACAAGGGTTGCTCCAAGAGGGGAGGGGCAGTAGGGGCAATTGTTCCCCCCCCCCCCAAAAAAAAAAACCTGGCGTATTTTTTTCTTTTTCATAGCCAAAAATTATATAATCGTAGACCTAATACTGAATGAGTTTAAATTTAAAATGAGCGGATGTTTATTTCTTATATATATATATATATATATATATATATATATATATATATATATATATATATATATATATATCTATATATATATAAATGTAACAAGAAAACGCGTCTTCCTAAATTACTTTACTTTTAATTGGGCGACTTCAGATTCGTGTTCACGTGTCCACTTAATTTTATCGGGGACTTTACTGCTAGATCCCGCGCTTGTTAGACCGAGAACTGGTGACCTGGGCGTAGGATAAGTGGCCATAAAGTTCTTGCAAAGTGGGGTTTTTGACGTTAAAAAAGACATAAATACAGAGTTGTTTGAGGGTTCTTCAAAAATTTTGACACTATACTGACATTCGGAATCTCATAAACTTTGAACATTCATATCTGGGATGTTATTGAGTTCCGATACTTCACATGCCTGCTTAATGATCTGCAGGGCTACGATAAATTATCTTATTTTACTTTTAGGTCGCAATTTTGGAAAAGGGGTCGTACTTTATTAGCAATAGAATATGCTTTAAAGTAAAGTAATTTAGGAAGACGCGTTTTCTTGTTACATATATATATATATATATATATATATATATATATATATATATATATATAAATATATATGTATATATATACAGTCGAACCTCCATATATCGAACTTCCCCATATCGAGATTTTCTATATACCGAACTCTTAGCAAATCTCCATGTTCATTACATAGAAAAACTGTTTCTATATATCGAATTTGTATTCACGACATAGTGGGAGATTTTATTTCACTTTAGAAAAAAATATCCCAATTTTTGGCGTTTGAAACAATACTTCGTGGACTTCATCAGGGACATTTTCCACGAGTTGAAATTTTTAATGGACTGAATAAATGCGAGCATTTCTTTGAACTTTCCGCAAAACTGGCTGTTCAGCAAGATATTCGCAGTTTTTTTAAAAAAAGAATATAACTGTGATCACTGTAACCACTGTCTGGATTGTTTTTTTTAAAGGTATATAGTACTCAATAAATCTTTCATATTAATTCATTTTTTAGTTATTAACTTTCGTTTAATGTGATTCGCATATAAATTGGAAATGGAGTTTCGTATACAAAAATTAGCTTTAATTTTAATGTTTTAGGAGAATTATGATAAAACTAAGATCAATTCTATATATCGAATTTTTTTCCGGCATTTTGCTACTTCGATATATGGAGGTTCGACTGCATATATATATATATATATATATATATATATATATATATATATATATATATATATATATATATATATATATATATATATATATATATATATATATATATATATATATATATATATATATATCTTTACTTATATAAAAGCCTAGAGTAGAAAAAGTGTAGGTAACCATTCCGGGACGGACCAAGTTGGGAACATCTTAACATTGCGACGCCATTTTCTGAAATTTTTCTTGAAAAATAATACCACAAAAGTTACATATTTTGAAAGCCCTTTAAAAAATATGAAAATTTCAAGCCAACACCCTAGCTCAAAACCGTTTAGTTTTTGAAATATCTTCAAATTAAAATATCCATTGAAAAGAATCATTTATTCAATTGAGTCATTCACTTGAATTTCGAATTCATTCTACTCCATGGTTTTTCATATTCCCTTTAAATAACTACATTTTTAATGTTTAATTTTAATGTTAATTAAATTGTGTTTCGCGTTTTGTTTTTGTTTTATTTTATTGTTTACTGCTCTTTAAGTATCGTTTTCAGCAATGCCTGCTGTGTGGTGAGTCATTCACTTTTGAAACAGTTTTGATTTAGTTTAGTTTAGTTTTGTTGTTTACTGCTCTTTAAGTACAGTTTTCAGCAATGCCCGATGAATCACCTCTTGAAACGCTGATCAACATTCCGTCATTTTTGACGGGGGTTATATACTAGTATATATATATATATATATATATATATATATATATATATCCCTAAGAGTTGCCTCCCCCCCCCCCTCAAATCTCTGGCCTGGAGCCGCCACTGCAAGGAGAAACATATAAAGGAATCTCTTACTTTGAGACTGAATCTCTCGAAATCTCTTACAGATAAAGATAGAAAATAAACGGATAAGCATTTAAGGTCTAAAATTGGATTCCTTTTAACTCTGAAAATATTTCAAAATAATAGATGGCTCTGTAGTAACCTCTGGATTAAACTGGCGTCCCGATATTTCGTTTAGTGTTGTTTTTCTTCAGAGGAAAGAATCCCTATTCTTTTAGAATTCCATAAATAGGATGGCAGTGCTTTCTTTGCCCCATCAAATTTATTTTGGAAGCTTCTCTTTTCTGGGGTTTATTCAATGCCACTAGGATTTTTCGAGGGAATTTTAGAACAATCAAGAAAGGATAATCTGTAACATATTTGGCAAGATGTTAAATCATGTAAAATTCTATTCCGTAAAATCTGTATTAATTCATTGTAACTAAATTGCCGATGATTACGTACATTAAATTAACCTGATACAAAATATTTTTAATACAGAGGAATAATAATAATAATTACAAGATAGAAATAACTTTTTATATACCATGTTTTTAAATTTTCTGTTGAATCATGTAAACTTAACAATTCTATGTATTAATAAATACTTTTTAAAATTTTTTGATGAATTATCCCATCAACTTGAAAGAAAATGAAGTTAATTGGAAGTTAATTTGCGTTTAACTTTTCATTCCCGTCCCGGCCGATAGGTGGCTGCACCAGTCTACAAAGCAAAATTAACTGAAACTGAATTCGATTCTGCTTAAAGATGGCTAAAAGTATTAAAATAAAGCATTGTCATCGTGTTCTGAGCTATTCTAAAAGTTTCAAATGTCTAGCTAGTCGGGAAGTTAGTTAAAGATCGATTGCAAAATTTGTACCGGACAAACAAACACACACACATACACACACAAACAAACAAGAAAGCGGGTTAATAAAAACACTGTAAAAATTACATGTTGTTATGCTGTGCTATCCTTTGATTATATTCGATTTAGTCAGAGTCTCCAAGATTTTAGGGGAATAATGAATTTTTACACATTTTTGTATTCCACGGTAAGCGCGAAGAGACAAGAATTAATCCCAGGAAAAACAATCAATTTTTTATGCTACAAATATTTAAGTCGGATATCTACTTCATAACAGTCGGCAAGGTCTTCTTATATTTATAAGAATTATTTTGTGGCATGTAGCAAAAGCTGATCTCTTATCCAATCGATGAAACAATGACAGATCACAACTAAAGATTATTTATACTAGATATAAATATTTTTTGATCGGATAAAGTGATACAGAAGCACATAAAATGATGAGTGATTAACACTGTTAAAAAAATGTATTTAATAAACGTGACTTGCTGTTTTAGCCCAATCAATTTTTTTCCTATCAAATGGATCAAGAGCCTGATATTTTAATGTGCTGAACATGTACATACTTTGTTAAATTTTTCGTTGTTTTTTTAAAACTAAGAAGGTATTATATATTTCAGCTCTACGAGAAAAACAAAGGTTTTGCACCCGTGTTAATATGTTGGTAGGATGGGATTTCAACGAATAAAGAATAACTGGAATTACAACAGTTATTTTCACAGTGTTGGGCTACCAATTTAATGATAAATTAATTTTTAAGAGCTTAAGGCTGCTGTATGCTAAACCTGTTGGATTCGCTCACCTCAATGTTAACCTATGGAGAAAATGTGTCCAAGGATTGCCAAGTTGGATTTAAAGATTTTTTTTAATCGTACTCCGTAATAGAGAAAAAAAATTTTACACCTTGGGGCATTTAAAAAAGAAAAAAATTATAAATGCAGATAATACTTTAAAATTTAAATTATTGGGGGGAAAATCTGGCATAGTACGCTTTAAACGCTTATAAATTCCTTTGTTGGACGAAATTTATAAAACGAATCCTCTTGCAAGGTTCAAAAAAGTTCAGGCTATCTGAAAATACCATTTTTATTGGATTACCAGCATTTATGTAGCTGTAAATAGTAGACACATTTTCTCCGTAGGTTAACACTAAGGAGAGCGAATCCAATAGGGTTAGTACACAGCAGCTTTAATTTTCTGGTAAATTTTTATAAGCACGAATAATGATATATTTCAGGTTTAAATGGCGGGTAGGAATAAATAAATTTAAAACCCGACCCTATAATGGCAAGTTTCTAAAGATTAAGAAAAGGGATAATCAGAATAATCCTATAAAGAATTATACATCGCTAAATTGCGTATTAGGCATTATTCTGTCAACATTTCTTTGAGTGTAAAGAAAGAAGTAAAGAAAATTGCTCGAAAGCTTTAATATCTAAAAAAAATTAAGATAATCGACAAAATATTAATAAAAAATATTAATTAAAATATATAAATTTTGATAAAAAAAACTTATTTGTGATTAAAGTGTTAATCGAAATATATGAGTGATAATCAAAATACTCATATTAATTAATTAAATATTGATAGAAAACTATTAATTATATACTGATTACAAAATATTAATTGCAATCAAAGTATTAGTTAAATAATAATAACAAACTATTAATAACAATCAAATTACTCTAAAAAATTCATACCAAGGCACAGTCGACAGATTCTGACCAGCACAACAATGTCTATTGCCAACAATTTTGTTATTAATTAAATATTAATAAAACATATTAATTTTAATTAAAATATTATTATTAATATTCTGTAAAATTCAAACTATTAATTTTTATTAAATTAAAACTCATTTTTGATTAAAGTATTAATCGAAATATTAATTAAATATTAGTAACAAATATTGATTATAATCAAAGTGTTTATTATATGTTAATATTACAGTACTACTAATAATAAAATTAGTCAAAACAATTCTTACCAAGGCACAGTCGATAGATTCCGACCAGCACAACAATGGCTATTGCCAACAGTTTCGCAAATGTAAAGAAATTGTTCATTCTGGTTGCCATCTTCACGCTGTAGCAGTTTATAAACGTTATGAAACCTGGAATAAAAATGGAGCAGTTTTTAAAAAATTACGTATACAATAAGAAGTTTAGTTTAAACATACCAGAGGGAGACTGTACATGTAATTTCTTTGCAAAGAAAAAGAAAGTTGACTCAAATGCAGGGCCGCCCAGAGGGGGGGGGGGACTGGGGCACTTTGCACTAGGCCCCCAACTGCTGGAGGGGCCCCCAAAAATTTTTTTAAAATTTATTTATTAGATTTCCTCCGAAAGAAAATTCTGAAACTTGTACCGTACTTCAAAATTCAAAATAATCTCGTGAAAAAAGGGCCCCCCCCCAAAAAAAAAAATATAAAAAAATTATTCGATTAATCAGATTTCTTGGGGCCCCCAAACAGAAGTTTGCCCCAGGCCCTGTAAAGTCTCTGGGCGGCCCTGCTCAAATGCATTATCAAACAATAAAAGAAATTTAATAAGGGATTTTATTTATGGTATAATAGAAAGTGTCTGTCATTAAAGAGGTCTAAATTTTTTAAAATATTCATAGAATTTTTAAAAATAAATAAATATAATATGTGAGTAATTTAATATTTAAAACTTTATCGGCGAAGTTCTCTACAGAATGCATGCTGCCTGCTCGAGTAGATGTTGTATTCCACATTACAATTAATATAACATTGGAAGGAACTACAACTAAGATTAACATTTTTATCTCAAAAACGGTACGAGATACGGGAAAAAGCCAGTTACAAAGTTGCTCAGCATCATCGATTTAGTAAGAAAAGACACCTTGCCAGGGCCTTTTTATCGCATGGGCAAATCGGGACTTTGCCCAGGGCCCCCTGATGCTAGGGGGCCCCCAAACCCCCTTGGTGTACGCACCTAGTACTTTTAATAGTATGTATTTTTATAAATGTCCGTAAGGGGGGGCCCCCAAATAGCATCTGCCCAGGGGCCCCCAGCGTTCATAATCGGGCCCTGCACCTTGCACACATTAATACTCAAAAACAGAATGTAGAAAATGAACATTTGTTTGGTCACGATTTCAAAAATTTCCATGGCGTAAAGAGTGGAAGAAAGAAACTGAGGCACTTCCCTATCTTCAGGATCCTTTACTTATGTTTCTGAAAATGCTCTCCGTTAGCCACTATACACTTTCAAGCTTTTTCGTGGTCTTTTCGTGGTAGTGTTGAAAATCACGACCAAAC